>PVIW01002528.1:0-213113 GCA_004026585.1 Noctilio leporinus | reverse complement strand
GCTTATGTTTAAATCCTTTATCCATCTTGAGTTTATTCTGGTGTATGGTGTAAGTTGGTGGTCTAGTTTTATCTTTTTGCATGTTGCTGTCCAGTTCTCCCAACACCATTTGTTGAAGAGACTGTTTTTACTCCATTGGATGTTCCTTCCCCCTTTGTCAAATATGAGTTGACCATAGAGTCCTGGGTTAATTTCTGGGTTCTCTATTCTGTTTCATTGATCTATATGTCTATTCTTATGCCAATACCATGCTGTTTTGATGACAGTAGCCTTGTAGTATTATTTGAAGTCCAGTATTGTGATTCCTCCTACCTTGTTCTTCTTTCTCAAGATTGCTGTGGCTATTCATGGGTGGTTTTGACTCCATATAAATTTTTGAAGTATTTTTTCTATTTCTGTGAAGTCTGTCACTGGTATTTTAATTGGGATTGCATTGAATCTGTAGATTGATTTGGGTAGTATGGACATTTTAATGATGTTAATTCTTCCCATCCATGAACATGATATATGCTTCCATTTATTTGTGTCTTCCTTGATTTCTTTCTTCATTGTTCTGTAGTTTTCTGCGTATAGGTCTTTTACGTCCTTAGTTAAGTTGATTCCTAAGTACTTCATTTTTCTTGTTGCTATGGTAAATGGGATTTGTGTTTTCGCTTGTATTTCTAATGAAATTAAAGAAGTAATCCAAAATCTCCCAAAGCACAAAAGCCCTGGACCAGATGGCTGCACAGGTGAATTTTACCAAACATTTAAAGAAAAACTAACTCCTATCCTCCTCAAACTACCAAAAAATTCAGGAAGAGGGAAGACTCCCAAACTCTTTCTATGAGGCCAATATTATTCTAATCCCAAAACCAGGTCAAGATCCAACTAAGAAAGAAAGTTACAGGCCAATATCTCTGATGAACATAGATGCTAAAATTCTCAATAAAATATTGGCCAACCGGATTCAGCAGTATATTACAAAGATCATATACCATGATCAAGTGGGCTTCATCCCAGTGATGCAAGGATGGTACAACATTTGAAGATCAATAAATGTAATACACCACATCAATAAATTGAAAGATAAAAACCATATGATCATATCAATAGATGCTGAAAAAACATTTGATAAAGTGCAGCAACCACTTATGATAAAAACTCTCAGCAAAATGGGAATAGAGGGAGCATACCTCAACATCATAGAGGCCATCTATGAGAAACCTGAAGCCAACATCATACTTAATGGACAAAAACTGAAAGCTTTCCCCCTAAGATCAGGAACAAGACAAGGCTGCCCACTTTCTCCACTTCTATTCAACATTGTCTTGGAAGTTCTAACTATAGCCATCAGAGAAGAAAAAGGAATCAAAGGTATCCAAATTGGAAGGGAGGAAGTCAAACTGTCATTATTTGCAGATGATATGATAGTGTACATACAAAACCCGATTGGCTCCACCAAAAACTTACTTGACCTATTAAGCAAATTTAGCAAAATAGCTGGGTATAAAGTCAATATCCAGAAATCAAAAGCATTTTTGTATACCAATAATGAAACTACATTTATATAAATTTGTGTTTATATAAATATATAAACATTTATAATTAGGTAAATATATAAATCTAATGTGTTTGTCAAAGTCACTGTGAAATACTTTAATCCAGTTAACTGGGAAAACATGTTCAATTGGCTTTCTTGTTTGATTCTAGCTCATGGTATGTGATTAGGGGCTAGATTGAAACTCAGCTTCCAAGAAAATCTGATTCAAAACAGTTGAATTATATTTCTAAATGGTTAGGGATTAGCTGTTGCACATGATATGGGATCTATGAAAAAAGTCTGCATTCTAAAAGAATGAAATGCATATAATACTAAAGAGAAATAGAACAAGAACATTTATTTGTAGATTTGTATTAGGAAACAAATCAACTTAACACAGCCTCTGATTCTTGTTCTCAGTATAATTCAACACAGCATAGGTTCTATGAAACAAATCCAACGATGAGATAAAGCAATAATCTGAGACAATAGGTTGAGATGAATGGCAGCTAGCTGAGAGGCTGAAGTAAAAAGAGGATCACATGAAATAAGAAACTATATGAAGCAATTGAAATTGCTATTACAATGGGGTTTAGCATCCCTTGCTTTCAATGCCATCTGGCTAGAAGAACCTAATAGATCTTACTAAACTTTTTTCTGAAAAGATTCATAAAGAAATGCCCTACACAATTTGAAAAGAATGATTTATAGAAAACTATCCAGGGAGAAAATAATTAAGATATGCTTCTATTAGGATTAAAAAGCACTACGTATTTTTCTGTTCCAAACATGACTCAGGACCTTTGCCTTTCCTTCTACTTTTGCTTGTAACATTTTTCCTCTTACTCCATTCACTTTTCAAGATTCAGTGGGTTAACTCTTACTGATTCTTCATATCACTATGCAAATGTCATATCCTCAGAGAAGACTTTGATGAAGGCTAGATTAGGTCAGATCCATTTTTATATTTTCTCTTGAAAATGGGTTATCTGGTTAGAATAAAAGGTATTTAATGGTAGCAGAAAATTTGTTGTTTACTAATCTATCAAAAAAATCTGGAATAGTGGTTGACTCAAAGAATGCACCCTATGAATTCGTTGACTATTTAATTATGTTCATCAGAGCCTGTTGTTATTTTTGTTTGTGTGGTTATTTGATTCTTTTTCTCTAGTTGATCATTAAGTTCCATAGGGCTAGGGACTTGTTGGGCTCTGTGTCTATTTTGATCACCATTGTATGTAAGCACCAAGCAGAATACTTGGCACATTAAATATTTGTGATAATTAATATTTGTGGAATATTTATTGGGTATTGAACTGTAGGCAGAGGCAGACACATGTAAAGCTCTGGTAGCACTGACCACTAGGAATCATAGCTGTCCAAGAGTCCTAGATAATTTTGTTGTAAAGAAAAGAAGATAGTATTACCAAAGAGTGAGCATACCTCAAGTAGAAGACTTGGAGTTTACATTTTAATCTGTTCTCCACTTGAGATCTGTAAATGGCATTTAACAGTCCCACCAATAGAGAGTGCAATGAAAGCAATCTACTACCATCTGTTAACAAACACCAAGTTTATCCCAATTCCATGTTGTCTGAGAATAATAAACAGATTGTTCTGGAAGGGCTAATAGAAAATTTCTACAGAACAGAGACAAGGATGTTTAGAGGTAATTCCTTTTAAAACAGTTTATAGGACAGAATAAATTTTAAGAAAATAATTTGACCTCCTCAGAATCATACATGAGTATACAGAACTCCATGGATTAGGGGCAGAGTCATAAAGAAAGAATGGCTCGAAATAAAAGGTCAACTAAATGTTATACAGAAAGGAAATGGATGAGGTAGAGGAGAATTTAAAAGAAACTAAAATGTCATAGCAGAACTATATTAGCACTGGACCTGGTAAAATTGCAACTCCTTCTGAGTACATTTGTATCAATAACAGAATGTACAAACTTGGAAATCCCTTCTTAAATATTGTAGAAAGAAAAAGGAATATTAAAACTACGAGAAATAAAAGTATAATTGTGAAAATTGTAAAATGGCACGCTAACACTGATTTGTGGCATTTTTGAATAAAGTACTAGAATAAATGAATTAGATTTAATAGCAGAAGAACACTTTTTTGACATAAGACCTATAATGCAAATCAAAAGAACAAAATATCTTCATGGTTAATCTGTGGGAAAGATGTTAACATTAAAATATCCTCAGGCAAAAAGTTTTAGTTGTACTGATAATTTAGAAATTATAAAATATGAAATTTAAGTGTATAATCTGATGACCACTATTAAATACTAGAAGAAAAAATATCCATTTTGAGGGAAATTATTGTCACCCATGATTTTTATATGCATCAAGTAATTCTTTCTGTTGAAGAAAACAGACTATCAAAAATGTTCATTGTCTCAAAAATATACCATGTGCATATTCTTATTTAAAAAACAAAATGAAAACTTGAAAATGTATTCCAAATAATTCATCAAGTAAATTTAAAAGCCCAGGAAGATAAGAACACTGTGGCATAAACTCTGATTATAAGGAACATGCATGCAAAATTCAGAACAACTACAGGAGCAAAATTTATAATAAAATTTAAAAATTCACATTGTTTTAACAAATATTTAAAACTAAATGAGAAAAAAGTAGAAATAAATATTGTAGTCAACTAATTGTTGAAGTAAAGAAGAGCTTAAAAACAAACTTTTTAATAAATGATTCTGGTTAGATTTACTGCTATCTAGCAAAAATACATGCAATGCTAATTATTTAATAATCATTGTTCCATGCAGTCCTTCATGTATTGAGTCATCTTATAAAAAAGGCTATTTATATAATAGTTTAGAGACATTTAATCAAAATTTAGTAAATATGAACAAACAAAAGCAAAGGAAATAGCCAGAATATGTAAATAAATAGAAGAAATAGACTGCAATGGCATACGTGAAAACTAAATAACCATTTCAAAAGGTAAATAAAACTAAAATTCATTCTAAAATAAAAACCAAAATCTTTCTAATTGGATTAAAGTTATTTAGAGTTTATATGAGCCATGCCAAAATGAAAGTTTTATGAATATCAATATAAAAATTGGGCATTATTTGAAAGCATGCAATGCATGCAAGTGATAATTATACTAATAACAGAAGGATTCAAAACAAGGCTCTCAAGACAAAGATAGTCATCTGATATTAATAAAAGGTATACTTTGCAATGAAGGTTTATTCAAGAGTGTAATATCTCACCATTCAAAAAAGGCACCTGCTCTTTCAACATACTATTACAGCTCTGGCACCACATTCAGTTTATCATATCACCATGTCCATTCTAGAACTTCTTACAACTACAAGTAATCCAGACCCTGACTGACTTCCTACAAGTTTTCAACCTTATCCATCTTCCAGAAATTCAGCAATTGTCTAGTCAATTAAGCCCGCCATGCTGTAGCTATTTTTGCTTCTTTCCTATATTCTCATCATAATATTCCAACTTTTTTTCCTTAGTCTCAAACCCTCACAACTGTCTTCCAAACATTACCACTGTATCTTCTGGGTCTATGATTTTGGTAACCAACTCTGCTACTTTTTTGCCCTTCACTGAAAATATGCTTTCTTCTAAGAATACTATTGCCACTTCATCTGTCTTACACAGATGGTGCTCATTTCCCTCCTACCCTATACCAACCAGGGTAAGGAAATGGTGTCAGCATTTTCCAACAAAGCATTTTTCTACAAGCACAGTGGTATTTCTAGGGCATTGCTATTTTACTCATTTAAAAATCTTATTCCTTTAAAGCATGTGACCTTCAACCTTTTTGTCCTCATAACCACCACATAGTCACTGCCATATTTGATCAAGGCCACTGATATCATTCAACCTAGATTCCATTACTGATCTTTTCACCCATTTGTCAAAATCTTCAACTCCATGCTCATCCATTGCTTTTATCTGTAACATTTACCCCAGATCAATCCATATGTCACCTTCTTACCTGCTATATTCTAAATTGGATTAAGACCTTTGTAGGCACTAAAGTTAATGTACATATGCTTTCCCTCACACTCTGCCATATGCAATTCAAAAGAAATGCAATTTTAGATCATAAAATAAGTGTAAAACATCCAGAGAAATTCTGATTTTCCTCATAACTAGTTTCATAATTTTTCTCAAAATGCATGCTAAGTCCCCACCTTGAGTACTTTAGTACTGATTAGATAAAGACTCCTAGATATTGTGGTGCAAATTACATCTTCAAATTGGTGCCCATTTTAGTATTGCTATATAATTAAATTATGACTGTTTAGTATCCTAGTACCACTATTTCATTATACTTATAAATTCTGTGGATCAGACATTCAGACAGAGCACAGCAGAAATTACTGTCTGTTCCTTCATCCCTAAGTTCTCAGTGGGAAAGACTAAACATCTGAGGAGCTATTTTACTGTTGATGCTGAAATCCAATGAAGACATTTTGACTTATATATCAAGTTATTAACTCTGGCTAGTAGCTGTGACCTAAGTTGAAGTTGTTATGCATAGAATCTACTATATGTAGTAAGTAGCATAATGTGGCCTTTAACAAGCATTACCAGAGATATATAAGGATATTTCATAATGATATAAGATTAAATAAATAAGAAAGATATAACCATTTTAAATATTACACGAAGTCTGTCTCAAAAGTATCAGCTGCGCAAACTATTTTAATTATAATTGACATTGGCTTGATATTTTCTGGACAGGCCTCACATTCTTAGAAAGATAGCTTCATAAAATGGAAAGAAATGAAAGTTCAAACACACATACTCATAATCAGGAAGATTTTAAGACTTCTGTCAATAACATTCAAAATAAATAAAAATATGGACAATCTGAACAATACAATTGAAAGTGTTAGCCTACAAACTAAAATCAATATCTCCAGATCAAAATTATTTCTGCTTACTAAATTTCAATTTAGCTTTTCCAAATCTTTCTTCAAAATTTCTACATCAGTACAAGAAAGGAAGAAATTAATATAATTTCCACAAATCAGACACATGATGCCAGATTCTGAGTAGAATTTACACTAAATGTGAAGTATTTTGAGCTTGAAAATTTTGTGCATGTACTTTGGTACAAGGTCTGAATGAATGGTTTCTTCAAATTAAAACCCCCAAAATGTTAGGAAGATAGTATATGTTCCCTGGAAGGTTAGAATAGGGCCACTAATACACAAAACTAGGAGTCTACTTCTCCTTTTACCACTAATAAACTACTTTGTTAGGTGTTAGAGCCTGCTCCTGTATTCTACAGTGAGAAAAAATAAGCTGACACTTCAAAAGAAAGAGGAAGGAAGGGAGGGAGGGAGGAAAGAAGGAAGGAAGGAAGGGAGATAAAAGACAAATTTGTAAGGCTCCTTTCCCCAACCCTCCTCCCTGTGTATAGAGTTTACAAGGGTTTACTTGAAATATATAATGTTTGCCCCAGGGGAATATATCTTTAAGGCTGAAACTCAGGGTCTAAGGTATCTCAAGAAAAGCATTGTTTTTTTCAAGTGCTTCTCAAATACCATCACACAGATGTGCCTTTTCCAGGGACTTCCACAGTCCAGTGACTTTTAAATATGCCTGCTGTCAAAGCAGGAAGGTTACTCCTAAAAAAAGAATATACTGTTAACGATGGTCATTCTTGTTATATATTTGGTAAATAACTAACTTTAGAAATATACATACATATATGTTTTTAATACAATGTGATATAGTTTTTTATGATTTTATCCATTATTATACATATAGTTAGGATTTTCACAATTATTATGTTAATTATGTTATGTTTATTTCAATTGTGCTGAATACTCACATTTATTACTAATACTTATATTCTTCTCTCCAGACTTCTTTCTTTTGCCTATTGGTCTGAAAAGACTGAGTTTCAGTAGGCAGTGATCACATCTGTATCACCTCTCTCTCCAACCATATCCATGTCTGACTAATAATTGGTACTTCAGTGAATAATATTACCACCCACCCAGGTTTTCAAGCTAGGAAAATGGAAGTCATCTTAGACCTTCTGGTTTCTTATCTCTCATCATCAAATCCAGTCACAAGTCTAAATCCTAAATCAATCAATCCATCATTGTTTAGCATAGTGCCTGAGAGTAGAAGATATGAAGGAGCTGCTTGAAGAATAAAATAATATGTTATTATGATTAACTGTAACATAATCCATTGCTTTCTGTTATAGATGGCATATTAGTAAACTATTTTTGCAATAAGAAGAAATTGGGAGTATAGGCAATGATTTATGTATAGTTATATTAATGCCACATAACCCTTTGAAAGGCTGGGTATTACCATTGGTGTTATATAAAAATTTTGGCCACTCTGTGGATTGTTTACATTGTATTAAATCTCAAACAAATTTTTATTGGTAGTCTTTATCTCTTACTTGTAGGTCTTTTAAGAATGCTTATTGGTGTCAAGAAGATAAAACCTACAAATATCAAAACATTGGTCAATACCAAAGTGATTGGCTGATAGGCATTACCAATTTTAGGCAATTATCTTAATAATAATTTATCATATTCTAGAATCTTGTCAAGGTAAACCCCGTTTAATTTTTTATGAAATTCCAAAGAATCTTTGCATATACTAACAGATGTTTAAGTGCTAATGAAAAAAAAATGTTTGGAATATTTTTAGATGCTCTTAACACAGCACATGTGGAATAACTTGTACCTTTAAAAATTTCTTGCAGCAGCTTTTTCATTATAAATAATTTGACCTTGAATAACATAATTTGTTGGATGTGGTATAAAAATTCCAGAATTAAGGAAAGATTTATTATTGTTTCTCTACACATTTCCTTTTCTGTCCGTTTTCTTTGCTACACAAAAGGGCTACTTTCAGAAATCAAGACAATACATCACAAGAGCAATCTAAAGTCGAGGAAAAGTTTCAGATCTTTTAGGTAACTAAGCAGATCATTAATTTCAAGTCAATTAATTATGATCTCTATCTTAAGAAAGCATTAAAATTCTCACTGATGCTCCAGTATATTAAATAAATAAATTTCTTATAAATCATGTTATTTCTGTCATTCTAGTTTATCATATGCAGTTAAATATAAGTGTTGCTTTGTGTTATGATAGGATACTATCTAGGAGTAAGAAGTCAATAAACTTTATTATGTTGTCCCAATTATCTAAATGTTGCTTTTTTATGTGTTTTAGTTAAAAGTAATCCATAAAGTAAGATGCAAAGCAGAATGATTTTCTAAGCAGCTGACTTGTGCTTTGAATATTCATTCCTTCATTCAACAAACGTGTACTGAAATCCTATCATATGGCAAACACTATTCTAGGCACTATAGTTATAGGTAAGTAAGATGAAATTTCTAACCTTAAGTTTCCATCAGTATAAAAAGGATGAGATAAACAAAAAATAAAAAAGGAGATCATACTACAACATGGAACATGGAACAGTAGAGACATGAACAGAATATTATGGAAGTACAGAGATCAAATAGCTAATCCAAACTTGATGATCATGGATAGGGAAACAATTTTGGAGAAAATGACTCTTGAAAAGTCTTGAACAATAATGGAAAATTAGATTATAGATTAGAGGAGAATGACGTTCCAGGAAGAAGAATAGTATGAATGAACAGTGGCAGATAGGAAAGAAACAACAGAGTTTGTACAAAGTATATAAAACACATATGTGGAAGGTATGACTCAAAGCAGAGATAAATTAGTAATAGGGTTAATATGCAGGGCCAGATCTGGAAGAGCACTAATCCAGCTTTGGCTTTCCAATAATCATTCTCTATTTTCAGTACCCAGGAAGACCAAATAGCCCTATTGCAGACTGGGAAGTCTTCAGTTCTGCATGCAGAGTAGTTTTTGTTCATTCCCAGAATAAAATATCAATCAATCAATCAATCAGTTTATTTAAAAATTCTGTAACATAATTTGAATCTCTGTACTATTTTGCATGTGTTTAGGAGTGGCAAATTAAACATGGAGTGTAAAATCCCTGTATCAACTCTAAAATACAAAATACGAGACAGGAAGATCAAATGATGATAACAAAGACTCTGTCCCTGCCCTCAATGGGCAGTTGGGGAGAAGTGGTGTAAGGTAATCAGAGAACAAGGCAAGTAAAACACAGAGTGGTTAAATGTTAGGTTGATTCATGTTCTTAAGGTAGAGCTGAAGAAATCTTTTCCTGAAGCGAGGAAGTTACAAGACCAAAATGCCCCAAACTTTAATATATCAAAATCCCAGGGCAAGTAAAAGCCTAAAGATCAAAAGTCTCTGGAAGTCTAAAACAAAGATATTAAAATGTAAAATAATTACAGTCCTGAAATAAAATGATTTTGCCTTTCTGAATTAAATGTCTAAAGAGACCTCAAGGCTCTTGAGTACTTTGATCTGCTAAATTTCACCTGGAAATGTTCTAGACACCTGAGGAAAGGCACCTGAATTTTCTTCTATAGCAAAAATCTATGCCTCTTATTAGCTTCATGGTCTCAGAGTCTATGTTAGCTCCATGCTTACCATTGGATATGCCTCATTTTTCAATATTATCAGGACATTATAACTACTCCACCCAGACCACCTCAGTCCATGGCTGGTGTACCAGACAAAATTTTGTTCCTGGAACCCACTATCTGAAGAAGGAGAGTAGATGAAGATATTTTATTTTTAGCTCCATCAGAATCCCAGCTGGCATCACCAGTTCAGCAAATGCCACCTAAAGACATAAATGCACCCAGAAGACAGTCACCAGGTCACTTCAATATTGATTCCAGCTAGGTTGTCCTGCATTTATTTGGCCCTGCCCTTGAAGAAGAGCAGATCTGGATAAGGAAGAGCAGCAATTATATTTAACAGTATACCAGAAAAGCACAATTCTTAACAAAATAAAGCACAATTTTATTTGTGTCCTATCCCTGGGTAAGAACTCCAGCAAAGTCATAAATCTTTTTCTGAGTTTTAGATAATAGACCCCCAGCCCCTGCCATCACCTGGGGCCACAGATCCTTACTTGTGTTAAATCTATTCCCTTCGGTTTAAGACACTGCAGCCTGTTGTGGGAAATCAGGGCATAGTTGGTTAGCACTTTTCTCTCTGTGCTCACCCCCTCCCTTACTCAATCCCTGCTGTTCTGCTTTCCCACCAAGGTTGAAGTGGGTAAAGGGAGAGGAGAGAGTCCTACTTAAACTTATGCTATTACTGTGCCAGATGTTAAGAGTTGATTCTGTCTCTCTTGAGGCATTTAATGGTTTTTCACAGGTTTCCTGCTGAGCTTTTTAGGCTTTGCCTCCTAAAACCTCTTCACAGCAGTAGTTTACAGTGTTTTCTTCTGCACCTGGGTGTATTTGGGGAAACCATTCCAGTTACTTTCTTTTTAGGCTTTCTGGAATCCCCAGAGAGCCCTTTGGGCTGGACTCTGGACAGCCTCCAATTCCCCACCCAATGACCTCTGGGTGCACAGAGACCAGTCCCAGCACAATCACACTGTCCCGGCTGTGTGACCCAACACTGTCGTTAGCGTTTCTCTTGCCCTCAAGTTTCCCAGAAAGAAGTTACAGCCCAGTCCATGTTCTGGTTTAGAGTTCTCTAATTTGACTCACGTGCAAATCACCTGTCTCTTAACACTTTAGGACTCAAATTTCCTTCTGATAAGTGTCCAGGGCTATCAAATGGCAGGTTGCCCTTAGATGCTAGGGTTGTGTGGAGAAAGTCCACACCTAAGAACAGTTCTGAGTTCCTTTTACTATAGTTCTCTTCACCCAAGTATCCCCTCATCTCCACTTGTCAGTAAAAGCCACAATCCACATCTCTTTCCTCCTCCCAGATCCTTGGTTTTCCTATTCCTTTTATAAGAAAAAAATGTATATCTTACAAGTAAGATTTTACACTGTCACTTAAGTATTTGTATTTGAGGTGAGGTTGGTTTCCTGAAACTTAGCTTTTGATTTTAAGTGACTTAAGGCACAGAGAATGCTGTTTAGGGCGTAAGGGAGAAAGAAAAATAAAGAAATGTACAGAAAAAAACCTAAATGTATATTTTGACTTATAATCTTGTTACACATTCTCCCCTATTAATTTTGCGTGTCTTTTCAAAGAAAGTTACTTCTTATCTAGGGGCTTTCCCTCCCTAAATGTAGGAGCCAGGGTACACTGGGTTATATTTCACCAGGAGAGTAACTTCTAAGTGATTCCTTGAAGGCCAGTGAGCCATGTAGATGATGCACTTTTTCCTGATTCCCTAGACAAATACACAAACCAAAATACATATCAATTAATCTACCTTCTCCGTCAGAAGAAAACACAGTGACCTCTTTTACCACACAGAGTCCTTACTAACAGTATAGAGATCATTTACCTCTCTACCACCTCACCTCCAATTCTTAGGCACATTTCCTAAGGTAACTTCCAAAACCTCATCTCATCTTTCCTTCTTTTTCATTAATAATTCAAATACCATATGATCTCACCCATTACAGGACAATAATGAACAAAGCTAACAACAAGCAAAACAGAACCAGATATATGAATACAGTGAATAGGCCTTCAGTAGTTAGGGGGAAGGGAGTTGGGGGGAGGGGGAGGAAGAGGCAAGGAAGGAGAGCAGTTTAGACAAGAACCTAATATAAAGGAACCATGGACATGGACAACAGGTAGGATTGATTTTGGGGGGAATGGGTGGATGGGGAGGGGGACAGAGGGGAGCAAAAAGGGGATGGATATAATACAACAACAATAAAATTTTTAAAAATAATAATAATTCCAAACATATACAATTTCATTGATTCTAAGGCAGACATAATTTTCAACTTTTAACATCTTTGAGGTTGTAATATATCAATATTCACAACTGATGGTGCATCATAGTTTAATTCTTGCCCTTTTTTAAATTAATTTATTGTTGTTTGATTAACATTTATCCCATTTTTTCCCCTTTTGCTCTGCTCTATCCCGCCCTCCTCAGCCCCTCTCCCACAGTTAATCCCATATATTATCCACGTCCATGGGCCATATACTAGTTCCTTAATTAAACTATTCCCCTTCTTTGTCTCTTTCTCCCCCTCTTCACCCTCTCTACACACTGTCAGTCTTTTCCTTGCCCTTTTTTCTTTAATGGGGCATTAGCTAGCATTTAAGATTTGATAATACACATAGCATAATTAATGTTCAGTAAGGATCTTCTGGATTTAACAATCATCAACATATTATTGTATATATTTTATCTTTTTAAACAGTTTTATTGTCAAATGTCTCTATTTTTAAATTTAGTATTTAGTAATTTTACTCTTAACCGTAAATAGTATCGTTTTGTCTTTAAAACTCTGAGTACTTTTTCTTACATGACACCATTAAAAATTTTAAATATACACACATTAACATGTTTTAATACAAAATCCATTTGCAATATTTTTCCAGTTGTTCTCAAAGTAACTTTTTATATGTGGTTGGTTTGAGTCAAATTTCTAATGAGTTTCTCTCCCTCTCTGCCTCTCTCCCCTTCTCTCTCTCTGGAAATAATAAATAAAATTAAAAAAAAATTTTCTAATGAATTCTCTTTTAATCTTGTTCACTGTTGCCCTACCACCACTTCCTTGTTTCTCTGCCATTGACTTGAAGAAACCACATCATTTATCTTTCGGCCCATATTCAGGATTTGTCTAATTGCCTCCTTTTAGCATCATTTAAATTATCTTTCTGTCCACTGTGTCTCCTATGAATGAGAAGTTCTTAGAGGTAAAGGCTTGATTATGTTCAGGTTTAACATTCTTGGCAAGTGTGCTTCAGAGCCAGTGCTTTGCACTTCACCTTGTATGACACCAGGGGAATGACTCCTGGCTGTACCACTTTCAGAAATGATTGTTGTCTCTCCGTTGCAATCTTTTCATTTTCAATGGATAAAATTATCTATCAAATATTTCCTAAGATATGAGAAGCATATTAATGTCCACCTTGTCCTTTGTGTAAGTCCTTCTTTTCAAACTATTTGTGTTTCACAGGTCATGGTAGTCCATTGACTGAATTTACGTGTGGCTTCTTCTACAAAATAACAGCTCCAGAGCAGATTTCCTCCTTGAATGAAAAGGCTGATTAGGATTCCTATGTAAGTGTGTGGGGAATGGCAGAACATAGGCTTTATACTACAGAGTTTAAATAGCCAGGCTGGACACATGCTGATAGGAGAATGTGGTTGGGAATAGAGCACTTCAGGATATTTCTTCCAAGCCATAGATGTTCTTTATTTTTCCCTTAGGTGAGGAAAAATGAAGACATTATTCTGGTTTAAAAATCTAGATAAATTACCTCAATGCTATAATCAGAAATTGCATAGAAATAAATTTTTTATCTCTGAAATTAGATAGAAAGTTACTTGATCTAATGAATTTGCTAAATTCATAATCTTAATTCCTCCTTTCTTGAAAACTAGTCAAAATATATTTCTTATCTTTAAAAACTAAGTGCCAATTTTTTCCTATCATAGTTATACCTAACTCTGATGACTTATTTGCCCTTGTTTGTATTTTCGTAGTTGGAGTTAGAGAGGCACCCTGAAGAATTACTCATGATAATTCCATAAGTATGGTTACAAAAGCTTTACAAACTATAGCAAACATATGAATAAATATAATTTCTAAAGAGCATAATGTTCCCCAAGGTTTAAGGTGAAGGGGGTGATAATGAAATTAGGCATGAAGATTCAAAAAAGAGATATCAGAAACTCTCTGAGGAACCCACATTCAAAAATTAAACATGATTTTATTTTAAATGTGATTAACATGTGTACTATTATAGCACTGGATGGTGCTCAACCTTTTAGAAGGGTTAAATAAATTTCAATGATATAAATACAAAAACTTGAGTCAGGCAGTAACTCAAAAAAGAATACATAGGAAACCTTAGTACTTGTTGATAGAAAAGACCCAGTGCAGGTGTGCTTATATTAAGAAACCCTAAAAACCTGGTAGTCTGCTAAACTGATATAGTAATTTTAAATGGTTTTGAAAAGACACTAAAGCTTACATATTTTATAAAACTAATTTCAAACTAGAATGATTATTTTATATTATAATGAGTGAAAGCTTTGTTTGGAAAATGTGAAGAGCTTTTTTTCATGACATTGTTTTTCATTGTGAAATAAGTTTGCATAATTTTGGGTTACAAATAGTTAAACATACCTCTTTCCTGTAGACTCGATAGAGTTTTTTAGTATGTTTTACTTACTTTGATTCTTCAGTAATAGAGTATAGCATGTAGTGGTTTTGAGTTAGTTGATCACATTTCTCCAGATTTTTCTTCTTCTTCACATGAATAGTATTTTTTTTTTATTACTGGGCATTGTGAGTGATAGAGGGTAGGAACTCTGAATTCCATCTAATTAAAGATAATGAGTTTTATAAGTATTACTCTAACAAGGAATTAAGTTACTAACATATTTTTCTTATGAAAAATTGGCCTCAGACGTTATTAAAGTGAGCCTATTTTTGTTTTTGTTCTTTATCCTGGAATATTGTCCTTATTATTAAAATATGACTCTTCTGTTGTTTCACTGAAAATTTTGAGAAGCTTACTAAGGCCTTCTACCTTAGCAAGACATGAATTTACAATTCTATTTTCACAGAATTATACTGTTTGTTGCTGATATCTCTTGGAGATAACAGGCTGCTTTGGGCTTCTTTCCTTGAAAACTTGACTCACACATGTGTACTTTAAGAGTTACCCAAGGATTTGAGGGTATTTTATGCATATCTTGATGGTTTTATTTGTAGAGAATTCCTTCCCTGCTTTCACCCTTAAATTCCATAGCTCTGAGGGCAGCATCAGACTCTGGTCTTTGACTCAGCAGCCCAGCAAGACAGACAATGTCTCCTTGAAATCTATCCCCCATTACAACTTGTTGTTATGATTCTATTTTAATAGTGCTCTTTGTGTTCTATGAGTGCACCTTGCTGCAAGATAATATAATCAATGTGTTAGGTCAGGTGAGAGTGAAAAGAAAAACAGAACAGGCCATGAGTTTAAAAATAATAATTTGGCCAGCTGTGACAGGCAGGCTGAAACCTGGAAGCCAGGAAGGTGTCAGCAGTGAACAAAACTAAGGCAGAGGTTTTCAAAGGGGATAAGCAGGGAGGGATTTGAAGGGACTTTCTGCAGATGGCCCAGGGGGAATTAGTTCTGAGAACAGAGAATACTAAATAGAAAACTTCCTGAATTCTTGCCATGGGGCTAAGATGTCTTTGATGGATGCTGGCAGTCACTGGCATCAGCAGTTACTGAGGAAGCAGCAGATTTAATGGGGCTTGTTAAAATTACACCAGAATCCCTAGAACCCAGATCTTATGCCTAAGATAATGAATTTCACATAATATAAAAATATTTATTTAATATACTCTTATTATGATATTGTGAAAATTAAGAAAATAAAAAAGTATATATATCTATCTAAACTATCACCAATATTAATATTTTGTTATATTTTCTGTTAGTATGCTTCTATACTTATAGAACTTTTAAAAAACATTGTTATAATTACATTATATATAAAGTATTATTATGTGCCTCTCTTATTTAGAAATAATATGCATGAGTAGTTTTCCACATGAAGCAGTGATTTTTTTAATGGATTTATCACTCTCTGTCATGTTTCTTTAGGGAAAATTTTGATTATAATTTTAAAGTAAGTATTTTAATAGTGTATTTTTTGAGAGGTGTAATTTCTAGTACAAGAACTGTAAACATATTTAGGACTAATGATAACATATTAAAATGGCAATATATATGAACACTTTTTCACTGTACCTTATTAAATCTGTATATTGGTATTTTGAAAAAAGGGTGTTAATGCAATCAGACTTACATAATGTTGATTTGTGATTTTTGTGAACATTGGTGATTATGCGCATTTTCAAATTTGTTTAATCTTTTTTGTGTTAATTAACTTATAATACTGTTGTGGTTTTAGTAGTCTTATTAAATTGTGCGAGGTTTAATCTTAATTCTAAAACCAGATAAAGACACTACAAAGAAAGAAAATCATAGACCAATATCCCTGATGAGTATAATTGCTAAAATCCTAAATAAAATACTAGCAATCTAGATCCAGCAATGCATTAAAAAGATCACATATATCATGATCAAGTGGAATTAATTACAGGGATGAACTGTTAGTACAATATCCACAAATCAATAAATGTGATATACCACATATACAAAATAAAGGACAAAAATCACATGGTCATATCAGTAGATGCAGATTCATAAAATTCAGGACTTATTTATGATAAACACTCTCAACGTAATGAAGATACAGGGAACATACCTCAACATAATAAAGGCCACAATGACATATCTATGCCAAAATCATACTTAACAGGTAAAACCTCAAAGTCTTTCCCTTAAGTGTAGAAACAAGACGGGACTGCCTGCTTTGTCCACTATTATTCAACATAGTACAGTATGTCCCAGTTATAGCAACCAGACAAGAAAAGAAATGAAAGACATCCAAATTGGGAAGGTAGATGTAAAACTATCACTATTTGCAGATAACATAATACTATAGAGAGAGAAATCAAAGATTCCATCATCCCTGGCTGGTGGCTCAATGGACTGGTGCCAGCCTACAAACCCAAAGGTCACTGGTTCGATTCCCAGTCAGGGCACATAACCAGGTTGCAAGCCAGGTCTCCAGCCAGATCCTTAGCTGGAAACAGGTGAAAGGCAATCATACATTGATGTTCCTCTCCCTTTCTTCCTCCCTCCCTGCCCTTCTCTCTAAAAATAATTAATAAAATCTTAAACATAAGTAAATAAAAAATAAAATTTTTATTTTTTGATTGAGTTTAGAGAAAGGGGAAGGTAGGGGGAGAGAGAGAGACAGAAATACATATATATAGAGAGAGAGATTAATTTTTTGTTCAGTTAGTTATGCATTCATTAATTGATTCTTGTATGTGCCTTGGCTGGGGATTGAACCCCCAAACTTAGTACGTGGTACAACACTCTAACCAACTGAGTTACCCTGCCTGACTTGGCCTTGGCCCTATGCATGCTTACGTTCTTAGCCCAAATGCCTCAATTTGTAGATCTGCTTATTGGAGGTGCTTATCTGAGGGCTTTCTCAGGTGCCCCTGTCATGACCACCTTACTGGAGGGCCTTGAGCATTTTTCCCCACCAGAATTCCATATTCAGTACTTTCCCATTCTTAGTCTTTTACTTCTGTTCTTTTCCCCAGGAGGAACATAATAAAACAGCAAGAGCCTTTTCTTCAGGGATCCCTTGGTAGATTCTCCCATCTGCACTGATACTTCTGACCCTCCTCTGGGGAAAAGGGAGGCTTTTTCTTAGTTAACCTCCAGCTTATTCATCGAAGTTAGTGCTTAAGGGTGTGGCTGTTAACTTTCATTTTGGCTCATTGCCTTAACTGGCCACTTTAACAGCAGACAGCTTAGCTTTCCCTGCTCAGCTTCTGACACATATTGCTTAGTAAAAGAGGCCCATTTGAAAAGGCTACATAATACTGTACAGTTCCAACTATATGTTATTCTGGAAAAGGCAAAACTACAGACACAGTAAAATATCAGTGGTTTTCAGGGATTCAAGGTGATGGGGTAAATAGGTGGCTCTCAGGGGATTTCTAGGATAGTGGAACTGTTTCACATAATACTATAATGATGGACACATGATATTGCACACTTGTCTAACCCTAGAAATGTATTACACAAAACCTTAATGTAAACTGTGGACTTGAGTTTAAAAGAATGTATTGGTATTGGCTCATCAATTGTAACAAATATGTACACCACACAAATGCAAGACATTAATAACAGGGTAAACTGAGAGGAGGTTGAGGGCGTGGGGAGAGTAGTTATATAGGAACTCTCTTGACTAGTCAATTTTCTGTAAACCTAAAACTGCTTGAAAAAAATTTGTCTGTTTAAAAGAATTATGCCTATTTGGAGAATTTTCCACTAGGGCTGTTCTTCAGGTACACTTTGGTGGAATTTTAGTGCTAGATAGGCTGCCAGGTCTAGATTTATTCCTCCTGAATCACTGGTGATAGGCAATTCCCCTTGAGAACTAGATATAGAGGAAGAGGGAGGGGCTTAGAGCATGACCCTGAACCCTTGGCGTCTCTGCCATTTATTCATGAAAATTACTTTTGCTTGTAGAGCCTTCTCAAAACTATCTTGCCTATACCACTTCCTTCTGATGATGGAATGCAACTGTGCATGCTCGACTGATGTGGTAGGTCAGGAAATGCCCAATTCATAATGATCATCCCAGGTCACAGGGTAATATGTTGGCCTGTGGTCAAAAGTTCTATTTCAAGTAAACCCTGTACTAAGCCAAAAGCTTCTTTTCCCAAAAGGAAAATACTTATTTTTATATGATTGCAAAGTTTTTTCTCCAAAGCCCTGGAGGTCTGTATTATGATTCACGAATAAATGCCTGTAGAATAATCCATATCTCTTCCATAACTGTCACAGATAGTTCAAGAATGAGCAGATTTTGAAGGTCACATGGTTCAAGTAGCAAAGTAGCTTGCATGGCTGCCTGGACCTATTACAAATTATTCTCCTCTGAAACCTGATTCAAAATTGGCAGTTGTTTTTTTTTTTTTTTTTTTTTTTTTTGATTAGTCATTTTATCAGAGTGTAAGTAGCATGCCCAAATGTGCTATATTATGACCTTAAGTTCCAAAGAAGGTCAATAGGTGTTGTATTTTTTCTTAGTTGCCAGATTCAGGAACCTGTCTTTTACTTTGTAAGAAATATCTCAACATGCTCTAGATCACTGGGTTCCTATAAATTTCAGCCTCATGGAAGACTCTTAAAATTTGGGGGGTTATTTCCAAGTGGCCAACTGATTGTCTGAAGGAATTGTGTCATATCAGGTGTTGAATATCAGTCTCATTGCTGACAGTTAATTACTCAGAGGTCTTTTAAATAGGAGTCAGCCCTGTTGAACCCATGTTTAGCTTTGATCTTTGCCACTGGGACCACTCCATTCATTTGACCATCAGTAATGCCAGTTCTGGGGTGGTTAATGACAAATGTTCAATAACATCATTCAGACAGGTAATTTTATCTACTTGATTATTCTGTGATTCTTTTATGGTGATTGTTTAAGAGGTGGTATAAAATTTTTACTCTTTATGGTTCAATCTCTTGAGACTATTCACATGCTTATATCCCTAAGTTTCTCGTCACCAATCACCCAGCCAGCAGATGACTAGGCAATTGGTTATTTTCCATGAACCTATGTATATTCTCACTGCTTTTTCTCCTACACAAAGGAAATAACTAGGTGCATTACTTGCAACTCTGTCTCTTGAAAGCTACCATCTGTTTTAGGCTTGCACCATGCACTGAGATAAAACATCCAGACATCAAGTTTGAGTGTTTTCCTCCTCTTTCAACTGTTCCCACCACAGAGATACTGATTGTGTGCAAGTCCTGCTAATATTTATGGTATGGCCATACTTATGTTTATTCTAGGGTTCAGGGGTATTCTGACTTCTAGACTGTTAAAGATAGTGTGTGTGGATTTTGTTTTATCTTTACTATTATTTTGGTTTTAGGAAATGTTCAGCAAAAATAAATACTACACTGATGGCGTCATCACATTTTATTTCATTCTACCAGAATCCATTTAAAAAATAGGGGGAAAATAATTGATGCTCAATTGATTAAAGTTATATTAAAAATAATTGTGGTATAAGTGATAGCTTTATAAGGCAAGGATCATTTTAGAAATGTTTAGGTCTTCTTTGAAATATCATGGAGCTTTAGTGTCTCCATTGAAAATGTATAACATGTTCACACTACCTAGTATTTCTTTCTAACCACTTAAGTGATCAAATATGAATAACTACTGAATGAAAATGTTTCATTTAGTACTCTAGCTTAAG
Organism: Noctilio leporinus; assembly: GCA_004026585.1. Taxonomy (NCBI): domain Eukaryota; kingdom Metazoa; phylum Chordata; class Mammalia; order Chiroptera; family Noctilionidae; genus Noctilio; species Noctilio leporinus. The sequence continues at coordinate 192,664 of PVIW01002528.1, read as the reverse complement.
AGGTCAATTTATTGCTGAAATTTTCAGTGTCCCAAATTTATAGCATATGCACTTTTAGAAACTTTATATATTTCTAATACCATTTTATAAAACAATTGCATGCTAAATGAAACAGAAAGCAAATAGAAAGAATACTTTCTAAATGTCACTATTTCACTTAACTCTACCATGGACTGATTTTAAATAATAAAAGGTATGTAGTTTCATTTGAAATTTTATAGGAATTCTCAATTGTGTTCTTTTTGTTACAGGTATTTTACCAGGAGTCATTAATATTCAAATCAAATTACCTAGATCAAATCTCATGGAACTCCTGGTCATTCATATACTCAATAAAATGCACATAAGTAAAAAGATACTGGGAAGGCAGAGGGAAGGAGTGTATATTTTTTAAGAGGTTCAGGATAGAGGTAAAGTCACATAGACAATAAAAACAAAACAAAACAAAACACAAAGTGTCAACAAGTAGTCCATGAATAAATGCTATACTAACTCCTCCAATTCATCTCTGGTACCTCTTGTTCACCTCCCTCATTAGTCCTGACATACTAGCCTCCATGGTGGTTTTTAACAAATCACACATGCTATCACCCCCAGGGACTTTGCACAAGCATTTGGACATAAATATCTAAAATTTAGGAAAGAAGTGCAGGTTGTTGATAGAGATTTGACAGAAGGAGGTTATTTGAATAAATGTTATGTATGAAATAAGTATATACTATGAAGAATGAAAATAAAGTATGGAGAGACTTAGAGATGAAAATACACGTAGAGTTTGCAAGAACAAATTCTAAAGGAGTTGGTTAAGGAAACTACAAAAATGAAAATGTTGCCCTGGCTGGTGGCCCAGTGGATAGGCACCAATCTGTGAACCCAAAGGTCACTGTTTCAATTCCTAGCCAGGGCACATAGCCAGGCTATAAGCCAGGCATCCAGCCAGGTCCTTAGCTGAAGGCAGGTGAAAGGCAACCATGCATTGATGCTTCTCTCCCTTTCTTCCTTCCCCTCTGCCCTTCTCTCTAAAAATAATGAATAAAATCTTTAATAAAAAAAAAAATGAAAATGTTACCTAAGAACCCTATAGCTAACTAGAAGAAAGTGTTGGCCATCAAGGGGAAAAAAATGGCCAATTGCAAATATAAATGCTAAACAACTAACACTGAAAAATATCAATTTGATTTGGCAAGAAAGAAATTACAGATAACTTTCAGTTTAAAACTATAATGAAGCAGCATGGGTAGACTATGTTTTACAGTGAGTGGAAATGTGAATAGGAGGGAAAAAAATGGAAACAGAGCATTGGGTGTTTCTTTTCTAAACCAGGCCATTACAGAGAAAATCAAGGCAGTAGCAAAGGCTGATTTTCCATGAGTATGCATCCATGAGTAGAGGATATTGATGAAAGGTCTAGAATGGTCTATGCCCAGTTGCAATGGGAGCATTTTCACGCAAACAACTCTCATAAATTTGCAAAGAAATCTCAGAAGAAAGGGCCTGAATATCCTAGCCCTTTCTCATTTGTGGAAATTTCTGTTTGTCATAATTAACATTTACCTGTACCTAAACTTGTATTAATAACTTTGTTTTATTTTTCTTAAAGAGGACCCACAAAGTGTAAAAAGTTTCAAACCTCACATAATCTAGATCCATCTAGCAGCTGTAGAAAACATGAAAGAGTTTTCCTAGAGGAATTTATATAGCGTGATGGAAATGTAATCATATTTGTTTGCTGAATAAAACACTAGAAAGTTCAAAATTGTTGAAAATTCAAAAGAAAAGGAAGTGGTGAAACTTGGATATTTAAGTAGCAAAAGGAAATGAAATATGGAATAAAAACAAAGATTAGTATTTAAGAAAAGGAAAGATACCATTTCCTCTTAGCAAAATTCTTTGCTTGGCAAAACTTTAGTCAGGCTCCTGAACTTTATCCTAGGCCTAACTGTACACTTACAAAATCCAGTTTTAACTAGAACCCTGCTAGTTCAATTTAACCAGAACCAACTAACCTCTTTCTCCTCAATATCTGATCACCCTTGATATATGTTTGGAATTCTCATCCTCCCCCCACCAAGTACAATCTAATTATCTTAGTCTATCTTCAGCAAAATAATAATAATAATAATAATAGTAATAATGTTAGTTTGAATTAGACAGAGTTCCACTTTCCCTTAATACTACCTCTTAGTAATTTCTACCACTGCCCCCAACCTCCTTGATTGTAAATTTCCCCTGGCCCATGTTGTATTTGGAGTTGAACCCACCTATTATGATGGTTTTGAATAAAGAGTGCCTTACCATCTTTAACAAGTGTCATTGAATATTTCTTTCTTCAACACTCTAAATCTCATTAAAATGAGGTAAGGAACTGTTAAGGCAAAGTTAGATTGTTAGTGGAGTGAGAGTGGGTAGAATAAAGAGGATAGGAAAGAATGTAAATTAAGTAAATAGGAGCAAAAATGTATCTTACAGATCACTCAATCTGCTTTTCATATTTTTGGAATATAAAATTTCAACTCAGAACCAAGAACATTGCTAATGATACATGCCCTGGTGGTACCATCTTTGTAACAATCCAAGAAAAATTATTCATTGAAATAAATATAATGTTTTTCATAAAGACTTCAGGGTGTATAATTAATACAGAGAGATCTGATCAGACCACTGGGGAGAAGTAGGGAGGGGCTGTAGGAGGAAGTTGCTGAGGTTATGGTAAACGGTCTAGGCTAGGATTGGCTGAGAAGCTGAATGCCTCCAGAGCTCATGGCATTTATGGGCAAGATGATATGAAATAAAAGGGCTCTCAGATGGATGGATGCAGGCTCTCCCTGGCTCTCAGTCTCTCTTCTTCCCTGAGAATGCCTAGATGATGGTGCTGCTACTGCCTGTGTTTCCCAGCAGAAAGCATTTTGGATGGGAAAGAACTTGGGCACAGCCTAGGACTAGGCTGGCTTGACAGAAGGTAGTAGGTTTATTCTTTGGTTGTCTAGAGGGGGTGAGCTCTTAAGAAGAAATCTGCCATCCTTCCAAAGTTGTGTAACTTTTGTATCTTCTGTTCTTTTCCTTTATAAACTAACCCTATAAAAATACTATTTGTCTCTTACACTTACATCCTAAGGTACTATGCTTGCTGCTAGTCAGCCATCAATAACCTGTGCTCCAAATTCCATATTAGATTCCTTTGGTGTTCTTATTCTACCCTACTCCACAAGTGGGTCTTTACTTTCTGGCCCATCACTGGCCTTGGGAACTCAGTGTGGGAGTATAAGAGATGGGAGGGGCTTAAAACTCCCAAAGGCAACCCCTGGCACATTGTAGATACACAGGAGCCAGTCACCTGTGTTCCTAACTCCTACCATTCAGGAAGATAATTCTGGGAAACATTTGTCCATTTCCCAAAAGTTCTGGGTAAAAACAAGCTCACATTGTCCACGGTGGTTGATCTCACTACTAAATCTTTATGTTCTCTATTCCTCGTATTTTTACTTAGTCTCTAAGGAATACTACTTGGTCTCTCTGGGGTCATCTTGGAAAAAAAAAAAAAAGAAAAGAAATCCGTCACAAGTCCTTCCGCAGGTGGAAAACCAAGCTAACTACAAGATCTTTGAAAAATATACCTAAGATTTAAGTGTTTCTTAAATTCTTTAATAGCTCATCATTTCCTATGGGATATAGTCCAGGCTCTCTAGTATAAGGCATATAAAGTCTTTGATGGAATAGACCTTGCTTAATGCTCTTTTCCCTTCCTCTGTCACAGCTGATCTTTAAACACTACTCCCTTGAGGTACTGCTAGTAGGTGCCTCAATATGCCTTGATGTTTTAAGCACCTACCCTTTGCAATTGAATTTGATTACTCCTAAAATATTTCCTCCTGTCACTGAAAATCTTCCTCACCCATCTTTGTTCAGCTTCCTTTTACTCTTTAAAGACAATATGTCACTTATTTCATTGTGTCTGAGGTGATTCTGTGACATTTATTCTGGTGTTGGTCATTTAACAGCCTGTGTATTTTTTGTTTCCTTCACTTTGCTTAATTCTACAGAACTGATAGTTTATTCCATTTTTAATTCTCAGAAACTCTACAGAGTCTGATTTATAACAGGTAATAATAAGTGTTTATATATCATAAAATGGTTAATCAATAAGTTTTACCCACCTTCTTGTTTAGTGAATCAATGTACAATTTGTGTAGATGTGACTAGTCCAGTATACAAACTCTCCAAGAGGACCTCTAGGCAAACAGCTCCTTCAGTAACTCTGGAGATTGCAGTCATCCTACATAATTGTAGACTGTGGCCACATAATTCCCGGATAAGTGAAGCTTCATTGTTTATGTAATTAAAATGATACTTGTGCATGCCAGTTTATAAGTGCTCTCTGAGTCTGCCATAATGCTTATTGAATACAGGCAAATGGCGTGCTCTCTGAAGAGTATTAACTTTGGCATTGGAATAAACATAATTAAAATTTAACTGATGTATGACACTGATATAATCTTCATGTATTTGAATTTTTATTATCATAGAGGTGTTGTCCATATGTGGAATAATGTGGACACATTAATTTAAAGTTTAAAAGATTAATAGCTTCTCTTTTAAAAGGATAAGAAAAGGCAAAGAAAGTGGGAGAAAGTGTATTCCATGAGGCTCAGAGAGTTATTTTAACCAGAGGTTTGTTTGTTTATTTATTTAATTACCGGAAAGATCATTTAAGGAAATAATAATATTAATTTTACTGGCTTAAATAATGTGAAGCAAACTTGGATGCCAATTAGTGGTAAGTGGAGGCTGAGACAGTCGGAGTTGCATCTAAGAATTCACTAATCTTTGTAAATTACTTTCATTTTAAGGCATGAGCCAGTTGCATAAAAAGTAACATAAAATTCCATTTTAATTTGAGTTTCAATTATTGAATTGTCCCTAAGAAGCTTTACATAACTTTAAAAACAAGAAATTCTAAATTTTAATCTTTCAGCTGCAAATGGGCTTATTTTACCCATTTTTACTTAATAACTTAATTTTCTAACAGAGTAGAAAAATTCTTACTCTAAACTAAAACTGCTATTTTTTGTTTGTTAAATCTCATGAATTTTTAAAATTTACAGTTAAATTTTACACGTGTATATACAGCTACATATATGTATATCTTTTGTATATACATACATATTTAGCTTATTATTTTGTTTGTAGAGAATCAAATACTGTTACTTTGAAAATATTTTAAAAACTGAAAAAAAGTATCACTTGTCACATAATCTAAAATATTATTTAATTCATCTATTCATTACATATTGATAGTATTTACTTTTTATGAAGTGCTATGAAGGATGAAAAGACAAATATCAGGAAAAGTTTGTAAAACTCATTTATTGGAGCATAAAAATGCAAAACAAAACCCTAAATGATTCAATGAGTTTTCATGAGATTAACATATCCGGCCCACCAACCAGCCCAATAAACAGACTGTTGCTTGCAACCCAGTAGCCACCTCATGCTTCCTTCCAGTTGCATCCCCCTGCTATTGCAAAGTAGGTAAATAGAATCTGACAATTTGTAATCTTTTGTATCTGTCATCCATTACTCAATATAAAGACTGTGAGATTAACCTGTGTTGTTGCTTATAGCAGAAGTTCATTTCTTCTATGATATTTCTAATATTAAAGAACAATTGATTTGTTCTTATTACAGACTATCACAGTGTTGTTATAAATAATGTTTTTCATGCCTCTTTGTGCACATACGCATGCAAATATTTTGAGGTTTTCATCCAAGAATAGGATTGCTGACTCAGAGGGTGCACTATACCAAATTAAGTGACTTAAAACGTAAGTAAATATTTATTATCTCATATATTTTCAATTAATTAGGAATTCAAGGACAGTTTGGGTCTACATCTTGGACCAGGGTCTTTCCTGAGGCTGTGGTCTAGACATTGGCCTTGGCTGCAGTTACCTGTGGATTTGGCTGGGGTTAGAGGGCCTTCTTCCGAGATGGCTCACCCACAGGGCTGTTGGGTGGAGGTCTCAGTTCCTCACCAGGTAGGCCTCTTCTTGGGACAGTTTAAAAGCTCATGATAAGGCACCTGGCTTCATTAAGAGTGAGTGGTCCCAGAGGAAAACAAGGCAGAAGCCACAGCATTTTTTTATGCGCTGACTTTGGTAGTTATACACTAATTATTATTTTCACAATGTTCTGATAGTTACAGAAAATAGCTCTATTCATTGCAGGAAGGGACTATGTAAATACTATGAGGGAGAGATCACTGATCCATCATGACACCTGGTTTTAAGAGAATACCCATATATCATCTTTCATATATAACTACCCTGGAGTTTCCAAAGTAGTTGTACCAGTTTGCCTTTCTATTAAAAGTGTATGAAATTTCCCATTTCTTCACAGTCTGGTTATCTCAATATATTCAGTTTAGCTCTCTGGCATGTGTGTAGTAATATCTTATTGTGTGGTTTTTAATTTGCATTTCCTGATGAATTTAGATGCTTTCCCATGTATGTGTTGGCTGTTGGATGACCTCTTTTGTGAAATGCCTATTTAAGACATTTCCCATTTTTATATTGAATTGCCTGAGTGTTAAAAATTATTCCTTTGCAAACCAGGTCTCCAGTCAGGTCTGTGGCTGGAGGCAGGTGAAAAGCAACCATACATTGATGTCTCTCTCCCTCTCTGCCTCTCTCCCTTCCTCTCTTTCTAAAAATAATGAAATAAAATCCTAAAAAAAAAAAAAATTATTCCTTATCAAGTTTTCATTTTGAACCTATTTATTTTTACATATAATATATATTATGAATATACATTTTGTACTTATCTTTTTGTTACAAGTCATTCCTTTTGGTTAACAGAAACTCTTGCATTTCATGAAGTTCAGTATATTAGGGCTAAGAGGTGCTTTGCTTAAATATTATTTTTCTACCTAAGTTCATTAAAATATTCATTTATGTAATCTTCTAAAGTTTTACCATTTTATGTCCCACATATGAAACAATAAACCACTTGACATTGATTTTTAATATAGTGTAGAATAAGGGTCATAACTGTTTCTCATACAGCTACACAATGTAACAATAATTTACTGAAATGTTTAGCATTCCTCTACTCTTCTGCAGGAGCAATTTTGTCATAACCCAAAGTCTATACTGATGGGGGGAATACCCCAAAACAGAATTTATTTATAAAATATTGGGTGTTTATTCTTACATGTTTGAACTTCAGTCACCTTCAAAGTACTCTATTTGATGCAATACACCTATTGAGATGTTTTTTCCACTGCTCAGAACAGTTTTGGAACTCATTGATTTTGATGCCTTTTAGTGCTTCTGCCATTTTTTGTTTCATCTCTTCCACATGGGCAAAAAGTTTCCCATTGAGGACATTTTTTTCATCCAGAAAACTAAAAAAGCAATGTCACTTGGGGCAAGATTGAGTAAGAAGTCTGGGGTATGCGGGTCATGTCGATTTTGGCCAAAAACAGCTAAACGCTCATCTCAGGTGTGCTTATAAATCACCCATCATGTAATAGGCAAATGCCTTTGAAAGAGTCTTCAGAATTTTCATTGAAGCTGAACATAGATTCACCCAACAACACCAGCTGGTGCACTAATACCAATGGGTTCCTAGAACACTCACCTAGCAGGGGAAGCCTGCTCTACAAGGGGCTTGCCCTCCAGAAGATAATTCCAGGTTTTATGGGTCCCCCCTCAAGTACATATAGGTTAGCTTTTAGAAATTGTATTGATCCATTGATCTGTTTCATGATCTTTATACTGAAACCACATTGTCTTAATTGCTGTCATTTTGTAAATTTTGAGGGCTTTTTAATTTTTATTATTATGTTTTAACCAAAATTGCTGTGCCTGGCCCTGACTGGTGTGGGTCAGTGAATTGGCGCTGAGCTGCAAACCCAAAGGTCACTGGTTCAATCCCCCAGTCAGTCAGGGCACATATACAGGTTGCAAGCCAGGTCTCTAGTCAGGTACTTAGCTGGAGGCAGGTGAAAGGCAACCATACATTGATGCTTCTCTCCCTTCCTCCCTCCCTGCCCTTCTCTCTGAAAATAATGAATAAAATCTTTTTAAAAAATTGCTGTACCTACTTTAAATCTTTTGCATTTCCATATAAAGTATGTAATTAGCTTTAATGTTCCTATCTCCCTCCTGAAAAAAGGTGCTGAGATTTTTATTAGAATTTTATTGACTCTATAAGAAAATTGAACATATTAGAATATTGAATCTTCAATTCCATTAGCATGGTTTATATATACTACATTATTTAGAGGTTTAAAAATATTTTTCAATAATACTTTATAGTGTGACAATGTCTTACATTTTTATTGTAAGACAATAAAATTGTAAGAAAATATAATTGTTCCCAAGCACAATTACAAATAATAACATTGGAATAATAACTTTCTAATAATTTTTGTGTGATAAATAACAATAAAATTAGTTTGTTCACACTGGCCTTATATTAAGCAAACTTAAGTTAACTTATTAATTCTAGTGGTTTATCTATAGGTTTTTTTGGACTTGCTATGTAACAAATTGTGTTTTCTGTGAATAATGGTAATTATGTAGTTTTTTTGTATACTTATGACTTTATGTATATTTATAAAATATTTATATTTTATATATCTTATAATTGCACTGGATAGAAACTTCAGATAATGTTGTTGAGGAGCAGTGAAGGCAAGTATTCCTGTTTTGTCCCAATCTGTGTAAGACTTTTTATATCATGCCATTCAGTGAATATTTACTATATTTTTATTTTTCAAGATTCTTTATATCAAAGGAAGGTCCTGCATCTGTAGTTGACTAAAACTCAGTTGTTTTTTGATGGTTTTAAGTCTTCTAACATGCTTTTAAAAATTTGTTAAGTAGTCATATGATTTTCTCCTCCAAGAAAGAATTTGCAATTATTCATATTGATAATTAGCATTTTGGAATACATATAATTTGGTAATCAAGTATACTTTTACATACACTGCTGAATATACTTTGATATTATGTTTGCAAGGGACTTACTTATACTTAAGTTGAAGAGAAGTTACCAGAGTTTCGTTCAGCTTTGTACTGCAGCAATGTCCTTGTCAGGTTTTAGCATCAAGGTTATGCCGACCTCATAAAAGAGATTGTGTGTTCATTCCCTCTGTTCTCTAGAAGAGATTTTTTATTATTTATATGATTTCTTCCTTAAATATTTAGAAAAATTCACTGGGGAATTCATGTGAGTTTGAGGTTTTCTTTAAGGGAAAGATTTTAAATAAATAAGAAATTAGATGACTAGCCAGATTTTCTTTTTGTTTGTTTCAGTTATGGTAATTGCTTCATTAGGACTGACTGACTGACTTATTTACTTAGATTTATAGTGAAAATCTTGCTTACAGTTTTAAAATTTTCCCTGTGTAATTTTACTTTTCTGGCATGCATTCTTTATTTCTTAGTAAACCTTCATGCTCTCTTTCCTTCTTACTTTCTCATGGTATTTTATACTGATTCTGTGCCTGATTTTCCTCCCTCAAGAATGGTATAGTGTTTTGGATCAGGTGTTTGCATGAGTTTCCTATAAATGGTGTAGGACCAGGACAGTCTTTTGACAAATACGGCTCTCATGTGCTTTTAATTAATCTAGTCTTGCGATTTTTGCTTCTGGGATACAAGTTGACCCAGGAATCTGTTAAAAATCAGTCATTCACCCAGTTCTAGCACCAGTTATCAGAGGATTAAGCTTAAGTGTTAAATGTGAAATATTCATTCTATGAAGATTTTAAATTTAGTTTTGTTTTGTACTTTTTGAAATATTCTGTGTTGTTTCTCAGCTCTCTCCATTCCTCCATCATTACATTCTTGACTAGCTTTTTAAAGTTATCTCACATACATTTAAGTAAAATTTAAAACCAATTTAATTATCTTTCCCAAAAAATAACTCCCAATTGAGACTCTCTTGGTCACTCAGGTTATAAAACTTTGGATCATCCCTATTTTACATATCTTTCCTTAACTTTAGTTAACAAAGGGTGTTATTTTCTTATAGCTCATCCATGATTTTTCTTTTTTTTTCCTGCTACTATCCTAGACTAGGCACTTCATTCCCTGAATACACTTTTTCATCACTCTAATTTATCTTAAAAATATTTTCTGTTCATTTTGCTCATTAGATTTTATATATAAGTGAAAACATGTAGTATTTGTCTTTCACTGCCTGCCTTATTTCACTTAGTGTAATGTTCTGCAGGTCCATCCATGATGTTGCAAAAGCTAAGATTTCCTTCTTTTTCATGGCAATGTGTAAATGTACTACAGCTTTTTTATCCACTTCTCCACTGTTGGATAGTTGGCCTGCTTCAAAGTCTTGGCTATTATAAATGACACTGCAATGAACATAGCAGTGTATATATTCTTTCAAATTAGTGTTCAAGGTTTCATCAGATATAATCCCAGAAGCATAACTGCTGGGTCATAAGGCAGTTCCATTTGTAATTTTCTGAGATAACTCTATACCATTTTCTACAGTGATTGCACCAGTCTGCATTCCCAGCAACAGTGCATGAGGGTTTTCTACACATCCTCACCGGCACAACTTCATAGAGACAGAGAACAGACTGAAAGCTGTCAGAGGGGAGGGAGATTTAGGAGTTGGGTAAAGAGGGTGAAGAATTAAGCAAAACCAAACAAAAACAAAATACCTCATGAACACAGACAACAGTGTGGTGATTAATAGAGGGAAATGGGGGTGGGGCCAGGTAGAAGAGGGTAAAGGGGGATTAATGGTGGTGAAACAAGACTTGACTTTGGGTAATAAACACATAATACAATATACAATGATGTATTATAGAACTGTGCCCTTGAAACCCACACAATTTTATTACCCAATGTTAATAACTTCAATAAATTCAATAAGAACTATTTAAAATACTCGCCCTGGCTGGTGGCTCAGTGGATAACGCACTGGCCTGTGAACCCAAAGGTCACTGGTTCGATACCCAGCCAGGGCACATAACCAGGTTGCAAGCCAGGTCTCCAGCCAGGTCTGTAGCTGGAGGCAGGTGAAAAGCAACCATACATTGATGTCTCTCTCCCTTTTTTCCTCCCTCCCTACCCTTCTGTCTGGGAATAATGAATAAAACCTTTGAAAAAATAAAAAGAACACTGCCTTTTGATCCAGCAATTCCACTACTTGGACTATACCCAAAGAACCCTGAAACACCAATTCATAAGAACCTATGCACACCTATGTTCATAGTGGCACTATTTACAATAGCCAAGTGCTGGAAACAGCCTAAGTGCCCATCAGTGGATGATTGGATCAAAAAACTTTGGTACATTTACACAATGGAATTCTATGTAGCAGAAAGAAAGAAGGAACTTGTACCATTTGCAACGACATGGATGGAACTGGAGAGTATTATGCTTAGTGAAATAAGCCAGTCAGTGAAGGACAAATATCATATGATCTCATCCATTATGGGACAATAATGAGCAAAACTAACAACAAGCAAAACAGAACCAAGTATATGAATACAAGGAATAGGCCTTCAGTGGTCAGGGGAACGGGGTAGTGGGGAGGGGGAGGTAGAGGCAAAGAAGGGGAGCAGCTTAGACAAGAACCTAGTGTAAAGGAACCATGGACATGGACAGCAGGTGGGATTGACTTTGGGGGGAATGGGTGGGTGGGGAGGGGGACAGAGGGGAGCAAAAAAGAGATGGATGTAATACAACAACAATAAAATCAAAAATAAATAAATAAATAAAAATAAAAATAAAAAATAAAAAGAGCAAAAAAAGAACTATTTAAAATACTGGAAAAAATTAATTCAAACATAGTTGCAGCAAATAATGAGATTATGAACTGAAAATTTTTCTAGTTATAAACATTCATTACTCTATGCACTCTGATTTCAAATAATCTCTTTAATCTTACTTTATGCTATTCCTTTCATAATTTATAAGTTCTCATTTTCAATAATGCTTTTTCAAAATAGGCACCACTACCTTCAACTGTTATTCAAGAATAAAACATTAATGGGAGAATCCTAGCACTTGGAGTGAGGCTGAGGCACTTCCCTGAACTACAGAGACAAGAAGAGACTGCATTAAAAAGGTAAGAGAAATGGCTACATGTTGACCACATTGCCCCTCCTCAAGGCCAGTGCAGAACCATGCAGAGAGATCTCCCCTGAGCATCAGGTTCCTCTCCTAGGAAAAGAGAAACCAGGGGAAACAACCAATCTTCCCCCATATTGGGGCCACTTTAGTGGAGTTCCTTCTCTGATCTCACACCACAAGGATTGCAGGGGAATCTGTAGGGATCAACCACAAGAATGACTGAGGGAAAAGTGAGAGAGAGGTGAAGAGGGTCTTGAAATAACCAGCACAGGAGCTTGGCAGATAAAATTCTTACCAGAGTAATCCCAACCAGCAGCTTCGCTCAGCTGCAGAACCATGTTGGGAGCACATGCTGACAAGGCAACACAGTGGAGTGTAGACCTGCCTGATTCAGATCCTCAGAGTGGAGTTCTGCAAGCCCACACCCAAGCAAGGAGCCCAGTCACAGCCTCATACCCTGTGGAGAGTTTCTTCTAGTCCCAGCAGACAATGGGGGCTGGAGACAACTCCTGCAAGCTGTGCTTGTGCCGAGAGAAGGGCAGGCCGACCTGGTGGTTTGCAAAGCCAATGGTCCTGTTGGCCAGGGAACGTGGCATATGGGTCACATTAAGTAAAGAAAACAAACAAAGAGCTTTACTTACTTTAGAGTTGTTTCTCCCACTGCATCTGGGCGGAGAATCTAATCTGTAGCTCCACTTATCACTGAATACAGTCTTCAGCCTGTCCAACCAAGGAAACTAACCAGAATGCACAGGAAACTGCATAGCCCTTTACATACGGTGCCACCTGAACAAAGAACACTGCCATGGCTTCCTCCATCTACAGAACAAAACTGGTGCCCTCGCCTGACCAGAAAATTCAGTGCACACTCTGGCCTGGCTTGGGCCGCCACACAACAATCTGTACAAGCCCTGGGTCCCATCATGTGGCCCTATCAGAGCATGGAAGCATTCATAGCTGCAGGTACTATGGACTATATTAACCAGTCTTGGCCATCTAGTAAGCCTCACTGGAGCCTTCAGGCAGCTCTGGAGCTTATCCTATAGTTTCACTTGGGTAGGGAACGAAATCAGAAGTCCTGCCCAATTTTTCTCAGCCTGAGACACAACCTCCACCTTCCTCCATACCCATCCTCAGATCTCAAATCATTGTCTTTCCTCAAAAACAGACCATAATAGCAAGTCCCACCTGCCAAAGAACATTACCAGCAGAAGCCCAAATGGAACTGACTAGTGAAAGGATGGCCTCTGCAAACCTGTAAAGCCTGGAAAAGGATACCAATTACTCAAGTAGAGATGACTAAAAGAATTAATACTTTTAAAATATCAACACTATTGGCCCTGGCTGGTGTGGCTCAGTGGATTGGGCTCCTGCCTGCAAACCCAAGTGTTGCTGGTTGGATTCCCAGGTTGCAAGCCAGGTCTCCAACCAGGTCCCCAGCTTGAGGCAGGTGAAAGGCAGCCATACAATTATGTTTCTCTGCCTTTCTTCTTCTCCATCTTCCCCTCTCTGAAAATAATGAATAAAATCTTTAAAATTAATTAAACTAGTAAAATACCAATACTATCAAAAGCCATCTATAGATTCAGTGCAATGTTTGTCAAGATTCCAATAGCAATTTTTTTTTTTTACTGCAGTAGAAAATATAGTTCTAAAATGTATATGAAACCACAAAAGGCTGAATAGCCAAAGAAATCCTGGGGACATTTCCTGATTTCAAGCTATACTACACTATAAAAACAGTATAGTGTTGTCATAAAAACAGACAAGTAGACCAACAGAACAGCATTGAGAGCCCAGAAACAAACTCAAGCACATACAGTCAACTAGTATTTTACAAGGAAGCCAAGACTACTCAGTGGAGAAAAGGCAATCACTTCGATGAACAGTGCTGAGATAATTGGACATTTACATGTAAAAAAATAATAAAAGTAGATTTATATCTTACATTACTCATAAAAATTAACTCAAAAGGATTTAAACTTAAGTGTAAAACCCAAAACCAGGAAATTCCTTGGCATGATCTTGACAATGACTTTTTGGATGCAACAACTAAAGCAGAAGCAACAAAATAAAAAGGAAGTTAGAGTACACCAAACTAAAAAGCTATGTATGCACAGCCAAAAAAATAAAAACAAAAGACAAGCTATAGAATGAGGAAAATATTTGCAATTCATATATATGATAATAGGTTAATATCCAAAACATATAAAGAACTTGTCCAACTCAGTAGCAAAATCACAAATACCCCAATTGAAAGTTAGCAAAAACCCTGAGTAGGCATTTCTCCAAAGAAGATATATGAAAGGCCAATAGACACGCGGAAAGATCTTCAACATTAGTAGTCACTAGGGAAGTGCAAATTAAAACCACAATGAGACATCCCCTCACATCAGTTAGAATGGCCATCGTCAAAATGATAAGAAGCAAAAGAAGCTGGTGAGCATGTGGAGCAAAGGGAAACCTGTGCACTGTTGGTGGGATTGTAAACTGGTATAGCTCCTATTAAAAAAAACAGGATGGTGGATCCTCAAAAATATAAAATATAACTACTATAAGATCAAGCAATTCCACTTCTAGGAATGAATCTAAAGGAAACAAAAACACTGACTCAAAAACCTATCTAGCCCTGGCTGGTGGCACAGTGGATAAGGCACTGGCCTGCGAACCCAAAGGTTGCTGGTTCGATTCCCAGCCAGGACACATAACCAGGTTGCAAGGGAGGTCTCCAGCCAAGTCCATAGATGGAGACAAGCGAAAGGCAGCCATACATTGATGTCTCTCTCCCTCTCTGCCTCTCTCCCTTCCCCTCTCTCTAAAAATAATAAATAAAATCTTTAAAAAAAAAACAAACCTATCTACATCGTCATGTATATAGCAACATTATTTACAGTAGCCAATACATGGAAACAACTGTCCACTGATAGATGAGTGGATAAAGAAGTTCTATCATATACATACATACATATTACTCATCTATATAAAACAAAAAAATCCTATCGTTTGTGATAACAGGATAGGCCTTGAAAACATGATGCTAGGGAAATGCTAGGCAGAGAAAGACAAATACTCTATAGTCTTATTTATGTGGAATTTTAAAAAATAGGAAAAGAGATCATACTTATGTTTGCCAAATTTAAAGAGTGAAGTAGGGGGAACTATAGGAATTTGATCAAAAGGTACAAGCTTCCAGTTATTAAATAAGTACTAGGGATGTAATGTATAGCATGATGACTATAGCTAACACTGTTGTATGATATATAGGAAAGTTCAGAGAGAAAATCCTAAGTGTTTTCATCATAAAAATATTTTTTCATTTTTATCATATTTGCATGAGAAGATGAATTTTAACTAAACCTATTGTGGCAACCCTTTCACAATATATGTAAATCAAACCTATGAGACATCATGCTTTATTCCTTAAACTTTTACAGTGATATATGTTGATACTTCTCAATGGATCTGGGAAAACCAAAGCTTGTGGTAGCAATTGTTTGGGGTTTTGTTTTATTTGCTTTAATTAATTTGAGATTCTGGTTACTGTGATAGAATGTGAGATATGCCTCATTCTTATAAAATATTAGGTGGAACAAAATAGGATATATCTAAAATTTTATCTTTTTACTTACTAATAACTTATAATGAACATGAATTCCTTTAGCAATGATTGAACTTCTCTTTGATAGGATCACAGCAGGCAAACTAATATGTAGTTATCAGAAGGCTGTTTTAAGAATAATCCCTTTCCTTGCCTCTTCCAGCTTTTAGAATTAGATAAATGTATCTCTTCAGATAATTTTCATTAAAATTTTCATTATAGATTATTCATTAAATTATTCTCTGTGCTCAGTTTAGTCTGATAAGTATTCAAATGTTCCTTTTCTTTGTGTGCCACGGATGTTCTGGTGGGCAGAAGAATGAGTGACTTACCCCTAAAGGTGCCCACATCCTCCAATCCTGAACTTGTGAATATATTAATTTACCTGGAATAAAATAACTTTGCAGGTGTGATTAAATTAAGTACCTTGAGGTTGGGATATATTCCTGGGTCATTGAAGAGAGCCCAATTTAATCACATAAGTCCTTTAAAGGAGAAAACCTTTTCTGGCTGAGTTCAGTCAGGAGAGATCTGATTATGGAAAGATGGTCAGAAAAATGCAATATTTTCAGCTTTGAAGATGGATGAAGAAGACCATGAACTGAGGAATATGAGTGGCCTCAGGAAGTTGAAAGGGAGAGGCAAGAAAAAGGATAACTCTCCCCCCTAAAATCTGCTCTAAGGCTATAATTCTTGACATTTATTCACAGTGACAGTGTTGGTCTGTCATGAGCCACCACCTCTTAGGCAGTGAGGAGGTCTCTGTGCTATGTATTATTTGTAAGTTTATTTTTTTCTTGTGTTGGCCTTTGCCTTTAGAAGCAAATTTTTAAAAAGTAAGCTTCACATAATATTGGGTTGGCTAGAAAGTCTGCATGGCTTTTTTCCATAAAATGAAAGACATGTCTTTTATTTTCACCAGTAGCTTTATTGATCTGGATATTTTAAATATGTCAGCTATCTCTCACATGGAAGAACATTGATTTTTTTTCTCAATTAGTGTCTCAGTTTGATCCCTATCAACTTCAACTGGTCTAACCAACCATGGAGCATCATTCAGCAAGGAATCTCCAGCATGAAATCTCACAAACCACTTTTGACATGTTTGATCAGTCACAGACCCTTTCCCATACACTGCACAATTCTTTGTGTATGTTTGTGTGTGTGTTTCAATTGCATTTTTTTACATTTCTTAAAAAATAGAGCATAATATATCAGAAATGCTGCATATTTTCTTCCATCTTCAGGCTACACAAAAACTGACTAATTTTGATAAGTTTTTTAAATGCATGCTGATATGACAGCTGTCACAATACAATCTAACAAAACTGTTGTTGGAGTCATCTTATGGGGAAAAAATGAAATTTTTGGCCAACCTAATAGTTAGGCACCAGGTGCCTAGTGAATGTAGTGCTGAATTAGGTGACTGTGGTAGGTTGTGAAAGCAGGGCCTATCACTACAGATGCTTATGAGCATACTTTTATAAGTGTATATCAGGCTACTAGGAGGACTCCTTTCCTAGAACATTTTTTGGCTACATCTGTCACATTGTTTACGTAGGTTGAATATAGTCTATTTTTCTATGATGTGCAATATATTTAATATTTTAATGTTTTTATTATTATGTTATCAGTTCAGAGACCACTCATTTGTTATCTCCTTTAATGCACTAAAAATTTTTCAGAATTTTTATTCATTTGATTTCTTTCACATCTTATCAAACTTTTTTCTGGTTAAGGATTAATTGCCTTGTAGGCTTAAGTGCATTAGTATGAGCTTTTGTCTCAAAGTAAAATCTATTAAAGGTTTTAGAGTCAAGTTATTGAATTCTCTGAAGTCTATCTTTTCTACTGTGTTTGTTATATGATACTATTTTAAGAGTTTTTTTAATCAGTGTTTTCATTTGAATTATTCTATTAAAGGAATAATTCTCTACATTAGAGATTGCTTTAAATTAGTGATCTTCAACCAGTGTGGCACAGCTTATGGTGTGCCATGAGCATTTTTAAAACATGCAATACCTGACTGTTTGGTCAGAGGGCACTGGCCTCTTTTCCCTTAGATTGTCAAATAAAAAATGATAACAGCCAACACAACAATCACAACCCAGTCTGATAAATCAAAATTATACCAAATTTTTTATCACATTGTCAAAAAAAATTTTTTTGTGTGCCATAGAAGTGTAGTAATTAGCTTATGAGTGCCATGAAATGAAAAAGGTTGAAAATTTCTGCTTTAAATGATAAGTAGCCAGTTCTTGACAGTCCTTTTTTTTTTTTTTTTTTTTTATCATATAAAGTCATTGGAGTTAACAGAGAAATCTTTAATAATAAAGTTGGATCCTATTACCTTATCAAGGTATACAGTTTTGTCTTTGTTTAGAAAAAAATTTGGTAGGTAGAATTGAAACTTAGTAATAACATTCATATCAAATAATTTTTGGATAATTCAAAGCAGAATTACCAGCTGGAGTTAAAATATGGGCTAAATAGGGAACTTAAATTAATGATGAGGCCAGATGAAATGTCGGAGAGGCAGCAATGATAACTGGGCATCATGGAAAACTATTGCATGTATGGGCAACATCATTTGAGTTTCATGAAATTGTGACTGTCTCAGTTTAGTCTGATAAACTATCTCAGTTTAGCACAGAAACACATACATGTTTAAAGATCTTCAGAAACTTCTAGATAGCCAAATTTTTGTTATATCTCCTAATTATTTTATGAAATGGGATCAATTAAAACACACATACATGTACAATCTGATGGTTTTATACAACCCTCAATCTAATGTGTTTTTACAACTCTTGGTTTAAAACAACTTTATTAACTTTAAATTTATTTAATCAGAAAAAGCAGATCTTATACAATTGAAAACCCATGCTACTTTATGTACATTTATAATTAATTACATTTTTATTTTCCAAAGCTCTAAATCTTCCCACTCTGAGTGAATTTTCATGTTAATCATAACTTTTTATCATATTATAACATATAACTTCTAGGACCCTCATATTTCAATTCATTCCTATTCATTCACTCAGTAGATATTTACTGAATAAATTGTGTACAAGCACTGGTTTATAGGATCAGGATACATTATAGACAAAAGAGACAGGTCTTCACTTTAATAATACCTATATGTGAATTTAATTATTAGAATACACTTTTACATACATAATTAAAATAGCTTTTTTTCTCTCGACATTTTTCAACATGAAAATTTAATAAATGTTATTACTATTATACATATCAAAAAGAAACTGGGAAGAGCTCCCGATGAGTCTCTAGAATAAGGTAAAAAACTGGAAAATATTCTGTGACTTAATTTTGCCCTATTTGATTAAATTGTCCCTATGTTCTAAGAACATGTATATGTAGCTAAAAATGTTCACTGTCTAAAACTTGTATGTATGGTCCTTATGTTGTTGAAAAGCACACAGATCTATTCAAATATATCTTCATGCACATTACCTAAAGAGAGTTTCTCTAACTGTAGTAAAAATGATGGATATCTGGAGGATTAAGACCTGTCGTTAGTGGAAATTGATATTTTAAGGAGCTAGAGGCAAACTAATATCACTTCCTTCCTATCTTCCCAGCACAAAACTTTTAAGTTAATCTTCAATAGCATTTAGAGGGGCACAATATCAGGATATGAGCTCTTAATGGGCTTTACAATTTTTATTTATACAGATAAGCAACCTGGTCACTATTCTACATGTCCATGGGCTCCCTGCTTTGTGGTAATGGCTCTGTTATTTCAGAGCAAAGCAGTCAAGCTCAGAAACTCCATCTGTTTAATAGCCCCAAACCATCTTTTATATGAATGAGTATGCCTTAGAATTGTTTTTTCTGGCTAGTGGTTGGTTCCATGGTGAAAACACTTGGCAAAAGTTAGAGGGGTTATTGTTCTTAATGAAGAGGAAAATAAAGGCTGGGTCTCTTACATTGTTAGGTATAGTGTTGAAAAGCTGTGGTTGATGAGCCTTCATGAGCTATAAAACTTGGAAACGCTAGCTCAGAAGATATGAATCCACACTGTGATTTCAGGCAGCACTGAGCTATGAAAAACACAAAAAAATATTGATGGTGAATAAAAAACACACACTGGAATGCAAATCAAGTACCTTGATTTTTCTTTCCTGACTCTGTCAATGATGTTTGTATACCCTTGCATGAATTTCGCTTCTCAAACCTAAGGCTTTCTGCAAAATTTACAGAAACAGTGAAAAACTAAAATGTAGTACTCTATGTCCAAAAATTATTAACAATTTTAGGATTGCAACAGAGGTTGTTAAACCTAATTCAGGATCCTTCCAAACACAGGGTCCTGTGCAAAGCACTAATCATATGCTCATGGTCTTTATAAAATTACTATGACTTTACATTGGTTAATGAGATTATATAGGTTTCACCCTGGCTGGTGGCACAGTGGATAAGGTGCTGGCCTGTGAAACCAAGGGTTCCTAGTTTGGTGGCAGGCCTGGTCTCCAGCCAGGTCCATAGCTGGAGGCAGGTTCAAGGCAACCATGCATTGATGTCTCTCTCCCTCTCTGACTCTCTACCTCTCTCTCCCTTCTCCTCTCTCTGAAAATAATAAATAAAATCTTAAAAAAAAAAAATTATATAGGTTTCAAGTGTACATTTCTATGGTTCAAAATCTATATATTACATTGTATGCTGGTTAGGTCTTGAAGTCTCTCAGACCATACCTGCAAGTCCTGATTGTGGGAGATCATCCCTGATCTGATAGCAAAGAGAAGCTTGCAAGGAGCCTTCATATTTGTCATGTTTTATTGCAAGCAGCAGCAGGCTAACCACCAAAAGTCTAGGCAGCTCCTTAGTGGTGGTGGTGGGTGGGGTGTGGGCCTATGCACAGTTTCCCACCCTGGACATCAGGAGAGAGCACAGTGTATAACAAAAGGTAGACTTATATACCCATTAGAATAAAGGAGGCTGTATGTACCTTAGAACAAAGAGGCAGTATACCCAAAGGTGACACCCGACTGTTCAAGGCTGCTACAGTGGCCACTCCTGGGCTTAGTGTTCTGGGGCTCTGCGGTAAGATTAGCTTCAAGGCTAGCTAGATGGCAGACTCCAGTGGAAGGGCCAGTCATATACAGAGAGGAATAGGGAACCTGTCCCCCATTACGACAATGTCCAGAGCCAAATCATCTTCCCTCATTATGCATTTGTTCCCCTTTACCTTTTACCCTCCACCCCCTCTTTTCTCTGGTAACTACCATACCATTGTCTGTGTCTATGAGTTGTTTGTTTTTCTTATTTGTTAATTTGTTACTTTTTACTTTCAGTTTTGTATTCCACAAATAAGTGAAAGTGTATGGTTCTTAACTTTTTCTGATTGACTTATTTCACTTTGGTTTATTCATGTCATTGTAAGTGGCAATAATTTTATCTTTTCTTATTGCTGAGTAGTACATATAAACTACATCTTTTTATCCAATCATCTATCAAAAGACACTTTGGTTGTTTCCATGTCTTGGCCACCATGAATAATGCTGTAATGAATAGAGGGGTGCATATATTTTTGCAACTAAACATCTTCAATTTGGGGAGGATATATATCCATAAGAGGGATTGCTGGATCATATGGTAATATTACTCTTAATTTTTTAAGAATCCTCCTTACGGTTTTCCATAGTGGCTGTACCAAATTACATTTCCACCAGCAGTGAATGAGGGTTCATTTTTCACAACCCCTCCAACACTTACTACTTATCATGATAACAGCCATTCTAACAAGGCTGTTATGTGAGGCGGTATCTTATTGTCATTTTAGATTTGCATTTTCCTGATAGCTAGTGAAGTTGAGCATTTTTTCATATATCTGTTGATCATCTGTATGTCTTCTTGGGAGAAGCGTCTGTTCAGATCCTCTACCCAATTTTTAATTGGATTATTTGTTTGTTTTTTTTTGTTTGTTTGGTGTTGATTTATATTAATTATTTGTATACATTTTTATATTAACCCCTTGTCAAAGCTGTTGTTTGCAAATATTATCTCTCATTTTTTTTGGTTGCCTTTTTGTCTTGTTGGCAATTTCTTTGGCTGTGCGAAAGCTTTTTTAGTTTGGTATAGTCCCATTCATTTTTTTGTTTGTTTGTTTGTTTTTATTTCCCTTGCTTTTAGGGTCAAATTTATAAAATATACTCTAAGATCAAGGTTCATAAGTTTAGCACATATGTTTTCTTCTATGTAATTTATTGTTTCAGATTTCATATTTAGGTCTTTGATACATTTTGATATTAATTTTTGTAGATGGAGACAAATTGTAGTCTTGCTTCATTCTTTTGCATGTAGCATTCCAATTTTCCCAGCATCATTTACTGAAAAGGCTTTCTTTACTCTACTGTGTATTTTTGGTTCTTTGTTAAAAATTATTTGCCATATGCATGTGGGTTTATTCCTGGACTTTCAATTCTGTTCCATTAGTCTGTGTGTCTGTTTTTCTGCCAATACCATGCTATTTTGATCATTATTTGTAGTAGTGTGATTTGAAATCAGGTAACAAAACCTATGGTTTTGTTCTTTTTTTTTTTCCTCAGGATTACTGGCTATTTGGGTTTATTTATTTTTTTTCTGTGATTCCATATGTATCTGATGATTTCTTGTTACAGTTCTTTAGAAAACGTCACTGGGATTTGATGAAGATTGCATTAAATCTGTACCTTGCTTTGGGTAATATAGGTATTTTAACTCTTTGATTCTTCTAATCCATGAATTTAAAAAATCTTTTAGCTTCTCCTTCATAGTTTTCAGTGTACTTTCCTTTGTTAGGTTTATCCCTAGTTATTTTATTCTTTTGACTCAAATTGCAAAAGAAATTGTTTTTGTCATGTCTTTTACTGAATTTACATTATTAATACATAAGAGTGCAGGAGATTTTCTTTTGTACACAAATTTTGTATCCTGTAACTTTACTGTATTTTTTTTTATTGCTTCTAATAGATTATTGTAGAGCCTTTAGTGTTTTCTATATAAAGGATCATGTCATCAGCAAAAGGTGACAATTTTACTTTTCCTTCTCAATTTGGATGCCTTTTATTTCTTTGCCTTGCTTGATTGTTCTGGCTAGGACTTTCAGTAGTATGTTAAATAAGAGTGGTGAAAGCAGTCATTCTTGTCTTGTTCCTGATCTTAAAGGAAAGTTTTCAGCTTCTAAGCATTAAGAATTATATTAGCTGAGGATTTCTCATATATAACCTTTATTATGTTTAGCACTTTCCTTCTGTAACCATTTTATTCAGTATTTTAATCATAAATGAATTTTGTATCTTATCAAATGCTTTCTCTAATTCTATTGATAATATTAATTTTATCCTTTATTTTTAATGTGGTATATTACTGTCAGGTCCTGGTGCCTTGAGCTAGATTCTGATAGTGGGCATGCTTCTGGCCTGGTGATAAACTTATGCCGAGCGTTCAGGAGATGCAGCTTTATTGCAAGCAGCAGCAGGCTAACCACCAAAAGTCTGGGCAGCTCTTGAAGATGTCAGTGTTTCAGGCACAGTGTGTCCACCCTGTACAGCAGTGGTGTGCATAGCTTACAGCAAAAGGCAGGCTTATATACTCATTAGAACAAAGGAGGCTGTATGTAGCTTAGAACAAAGAGGCTGTGTACCCAAAGGTGACACCTGCCTGCTCAGAGTCACTATGGTGGCCACTCCTGGGCTCAGTGTTCCAGGGCTCAGGGATAAGATTAGCTTCAAGGCTAGCTAGGTAGCAGACTCCGGTGGAAGGGCCAGCCATATACAGAGAGAAACAGGGGACTAGCCCCCATCCTGACAATTACATTAACCAATTTGTTTGTAATAATTTTGAAAAATAAATACTTTTAAGGATTTAAATCCAGGAGGACTTGGGTTTTTGACAGTGAATGAGGTGACTAGAGATTGGTGTAATGATAGGAGGCACAGCTATATTTTCAGTGTTCCAGGCCTGTAGGTTTTGGAACTGGCAAACATTTAGAATTTTTTCATCATTTTAGAGTACTAATCTGGTTCTCTAAATTCAGTTATGTGTGTAGTTGCTTCCTAATTTGAACCTCAGGTTGCCACCTATGAATCTGGTTTTTGTGCATATTTTTGAAATAGGGTTTCTATTAATTGAGGGTTTTTTTGTTTGCTTGTTTGTTTGTTTTTACTTTATAGTTTATGTACCTAATCTTCTTACTTGCCTCAAAGAATAATTTGGTATGGCTGAAATCTCAAATGTCATGAACCCAGGCTCTGCCTTAACTCTCATAATACTGGAACAAGAGTCTCATTTAAAAGTGAATCAAGCAGCCAAATTCAATTACACAGCTGAGTCTATTAAGTTGCATTTCAATAACTCCATTTTTTAAATGTAATGTTTCAATAAATTCTAGATGGTTTTCAACCTGTTTTGTTTATAAAAAATACTTCTTACTTTGAAATATTTTTAAAATATGGAAAAGCATTCAAAGTAAGAAACATGTATAAGTTTGTTCCTCTTTAGATTAAAAAAATACTAACATTTTTCTTATTTGCTTCAAATTTCTTTTTCATAATATATTACAGATATAGCTAACTAGTCCCCATTCTTTTCCCCCCAGCTTTATTTATATATAATTGACACAATAACATTGTATTAGTTAAAATTGTACAATATAATGATTTGATACACATACATATTGTAAAATATTTACCATAATAAACTTAGTTAACACACTCTTCACCTCATAAAACTGCCATATTTTGTTTGTGTTGTGTGATGAGTACATTATAAAACTTTATTCTCATAGTAACTTTCAAGTATACAATACAATATTGTGTATTGTTATAACTAGAGTCACCATGCTGTACTTTATCTAGATCCTTAGAATTTATTCACCTTGTAATTATAAGTTTCTGCTATTTAAAAAATATCTTCACAAATGTTCTAACCCTTAATCCCTGGTGACTATCATTCTACTCTCTAATTCTAAGAGACTTGTTTTTCGATTCCATATATTACAAGTGAGATCATACTGTATTTGTTTTTATCTGACTTGTTTTACTTAATATAAAACGCTCAAGGTTTCTATTCATGTTGCCAAAAATGGCATGATTTCCTCTTTTTTTTTTAAGATTTTATTTATTATTTCCAGAGAGAGGGGAAGGGAAAGAGGCAGAGAGGGAGAGAGACATCAATGTATGGTTGTCTTCCACCTGCCTCCAGCCATGGACCTGGCTGGAGACCTGGCTTACACCTGGTTACGTACCCTGGCTGAATTTCCTTCTTTTGGTGGCTGAATAATATTCCATTGTATTTACTTCCTCCATTTTCTTTATTCATTTGTCTGCCAAAACACACATAGGTTGTTTCTATATCTTTGCTATTGTGAATAACAATGCAGAGAACATAAAAGTACAGGTATCTCCTTGAGCTATGGGTTCATTTCATTTGTCTACATACCTAGAAGTGGAATTGCTAGAATGTATAGTAGTTTTGTTTTTTTTAAAGATTTTATTTATTATTTTTCAGAGGGAAGGACAGGAAGGGAGGAAGAAAGGGAAAGAAGCATCAATGTATGGTTGCCTTTCATCGGCATCCAGCTAAGGACCTGCCTGGAGACCTGGCTTGCAACCTGGTTATATGCCCTGACTGGGAATCGAACCAGTGACCCTTGGGTTTGCAGGCTGGTGCTTATCTGCTGAGTCACACCAGCCAGGGCTATTCCTTGTCTTTTTGACAATAGCATTTCTAACAGGTGTGATGTGATATCTCATTGTGGTTTCCATTTACATTTCTTTGTTGATTAGAGGTATCGAGCACAAGTACTTATTCATTTATATATCTTCTTTTGAGAAATGTCTATTGAAGTCCTCTGCCCATTTTCTCATTGGGCTATTTGAGATTTTGACACTGAGTTGGATAAGCTCCTCATATATTTTGCATATTAATACCTTATATTTTCACAAATATTTTCTTCCACTCTATAGGTTGTCATTTCATTTTACTGACACTTTTGCTGAACAGAAGCCATCAGGTTGATGTAGTTCCATTTGTTAATTTTTGCTTGTGTTTTTGGTGTTATATATATCCAAAAATCATTGTTAAGAGTAATGTCATAAAACATCTTTTAAATTTTTTTTGTAGGAATTTTATGGTGTTAGATATTATTTTTAAGTCTTTAATTCATTTCAAGTTAATTTTTATGAGATACATAATAGAGGTCCAAATTCATTCACTCTTTTGGCTATGATTATCTTATTTTACCAGTACCATTTATTGAAGGTTTATTGAAAAAGTTATCCTTTTCAAACTCAAGATTGCTTTGGCTATTTTTCAGGATCTTTTGTAGTCTCATACATATTTTAGAACAGTTTTTCCTATTTCTGTGAAAAAAACAATATTGGAATTTTGATAAAGATTGCATTGAGTCTATAGATGGCTTTGTATAGTATAGACATTTTAACAATACTAAGTTTTCCAATCCATAAGCATAGGATATGTTTCCATTTGTGTCTTCTTCAACTTCATTCATCAAAGTCAATCCACTGGCCAATCCACTGAGCCACACCAGCTAGGGCAATCAATAAAGTGTTTTAAAGAACAATGATAAAAAGTTACCATAAACTGAATAGTGTAATTGATGCAAACCCCTATAGTTCCAGTCTCCCCAAAAGGGAAAAATAAATAAAAGTAATCTATTCTATTCCTCTGAAATCACAATAAAAAGTCTAATTCTTCCACATGATTATGCTAACAGCATTAGCTTTCTTTCTTTTTAATAGTTAATTTTATTATATATTTTTTCCATTACCATTTATCCCCTCATACCTTTTTCCACTTCCAACTACCCCCTCCCTACCACATAATCACTGCACTGTGGTCCATGTCCATGAGTTATTTTTCTTTTTTGCTCTCTCCCTCCACTCCCAAACTCTACTCTCCCCATTTTTTTGTTTGTTTGTTTACATAGCTACAATTTCTTTAACTTCCATTGTTACCCCCATGGCATGGTTTCTAAACTCTTGACTCTTTAGGAATATCTTCCTCTGCTCACACAGTTTTTCAGCATCTCCTTTGTACTTTGACATCCAAAATTGTATATCATTTCCAGATGTGATTTGGCCTGCAGTAGTCTTATCTGGATATTTTACATTTATTGAGAGAAGAGTTTCTACTCTTTTTCTTGCTGTTTAGTCAATCTCTTTATGAATTTTCTATAAGACTTATTTTATGTATTGTAACTTCAATGAAAATTATTTCTTTTCTTCTGTTTTTCTACACTCTTCTTCTTCTTTTCCTATGCCAAATATTTTACTAGGTCCTGGATCTTTAGAAATGACCAAGGTGCAATCTCAGCCTTGAATGTACTGCATAAGGTATTTCTCAGGAATGCAGGATTCAGGTTTATTTGGCACATTGCCTAATCTAATTTCTTATGTTTACTAAGGAGTTACAGCAGTATCATTTCTCACCCCCCCTTGCTATTTTTAGTGAGACATTACTCTTTTTGAAATCTCTATGAAATCAATAGACCTCTGTGAAGGGCCGTTCTTCTTCATATGAAAACAAATGGATCTCTACTTCTCTTGAAAATGTTAAAATTTATCTCTAAAAAGTTATCTGCCAATATTATTTTAATGTGCTAGAGATGTCTTCTAAATCAGAAACTATTGGATTTTTTGTTCTATGCAGTTTACTTAAGAAAAACAGTTCCATACAAACTTATGAAGAACAGTAAAAGATTAAGTTATAACTTTGTGAATTGCTTAATTTAGACCTAGAATCATAAATACAGGGGCAGGAAAGTACTTAGACAGAATTCACAGATAGCATTAACAGATATGACAAGTCTAAGTTTTTAATGTAATCAACCAAAGTTTGTATATATTTCCCCCCAAAGTCAATTTGTTAACATGTACAAGCATGCCTAAGCAAAAGCTTCTCTCATATGTAAATATGTCTGAACATGAAGAGACATCTTTGGACTGCCTTGATTCTCCATCCTGCTTCCCTACACTTATCCATACTGGAAACTTCATCTCCATCACGCCACTTTCCAAGGAAGCCCTTTGTGTTAAAGTGAATTTCATATTGCAGGATTCTTATTCCACTTAATATTCTTTCCTATACCTCCAAGACCTTTCACCATTTGTTTCTTTTCTTTTGACTATACCAACCTGAGTGTTTTCTTTCCTGAGGAGGGGTGCTGTTAGGTCCCAGAACCTCACTGTCTTAGTTGTGGCACCAGTTGTCAGGTCCTATGGCCTCAGGTGCAGGACCAGCAAATTCTGATGGCAGGGAGGCCTCTGGTCTGGTGGCAAAGGACTTGCATGGAGCTTTCAGGAGGGTTTGCACACTTTATGGCAAGTGGTAGGCTAACAACCACATGGCCAGGCAACTTAGAGTGTCAATGTCCTCATACACAGTTGGCCCACTCCTATCACATCTGCACTTACATTAACAACCTAACAACTGCAGAGAGTCCTGTCTTCTCTATACCCATTCTCCTAGTTCTACACAGCCAGGCACTAGAGAGTGTCACTACTTCATACACAGCATATCCGCTCTCCCACAACGTTGGTGTGCACGTAGTTACAGCAAGGGCATTCTTATATACACATTGGAACAAAGAAAGCTCTATACACCTTAAAACAAAGAGGCTATATACCCAAAGGTGACATCAGTCTGCTCAGAGCTGCTAAGCTGGCTACTCTTGAGGTTCCCAGGCTCTGGGATAAGATTAACTCCAAGGCTAGCTAGTTCTGGCAAACTCCAGAGGAAGGTCCAACCATGCATAGACTGAGAAATCTCTCTGGCCTGACAGGGGCTTTTATTGAACCTGCATTCTTATTTCTATATAATCATCATCTTTCTCTTGTCAGCCATGCCTACAATTTGTATTTCTAGTATTTTTTCCTCTAATGTTCCACAGTTCACTGGTATTTTTACCAAAACGACTCCATTGAAACAAATGGCTTTCCATATAGCAGGTGCTAAGTTCAATGAATACTCAATAATCAATCCTTCCCTACATTAGCAGTCATGGACACTATTGTTCAAGTTTTCTCTCCTGAAACTTATTCCTTCATTGAGCTCAAAACCATTCCTTCTTTCCCAGTTTTTTTAACTGTTTCCTCTAAGCCTCTGTCACTATATTTTCTTCTTCTGCCAGTATACCCTTGGTATCATTCAGAGGATTTTCCATTTTCTATGCACTTCTCACTTCTATCCCACTTCATAGTTTGAATTAACATATATGTATAAGTGAGGTCCAAATCTGTAAATTTAGCTTTAACATTCTGCCAAGCTCTATACACATATGCTTTAATGCCTACTATCTATTTCTTCCTCAGAAACCCAAAACATATCCATTTTAGACTTTTCAAATTATCAATTGACTCCTTGTTATCTTTTCAAAACCCACTTTCACCATAGTTCCCATATGAATGACTGCCACCACCTAATAGTCAACACCTGGAAATTATTCTTTATTATTTACTATTTGCTCTCTTAATTTTTATTTACTCTTTTAATCTTTATGTCAAAATATTTACTCATTCTTGTTAATTTCTTTTCCCCAATTTCTCTTTTTTTAAAATATTTTATTTATTATTTTTAGAAAGAGGGGAAGGGAAAGAGGCAGAGAAGGGGAGAGACATCAATGTATGGTTGCCTTTCACCTGCCTCCAGCTACAGACCTGGCTTGCAACCTGGTTATGTGCCCTGGCTAGGGAATTGAACCAGTGACCTTTGAGTTCGCAGGCTGTTGCCTTATCTACTGTGCAATTTATCTTTACTAAATTTAATTTTCACCATTCCCATTGTCATAAGCTTAGCTTATAATTTTTTAACCTTTAGAAATGTGTTTATATCTCTAACACCACTTATTTTAATATATTGCATTTTTGTCATATTTAAGTGATTCCCTTGTCTCACCTTTAACTTATCACCTTTGAGCTATCACTGATGGTGAGTTTCTAATTGTCCCTGGAAAACTGTCTCTCAGATCTTCTTTCCCATCACAAATGTTGCTAAATTTTTATTATGCTCATTGTCAGAATCTTTTCATTTTTATTATGTGCATAACAAATCATAATTTAAAATACATTTCAAACATCAGTCAAAGTGCCATGGAATTTAAATATTTGTGATTACTAGATTTAAAAAATCTTACAGTCATTCGCACGCGAAGAAGAGACAATTCACAGAGTTGGCATTGTTTTGCCTTTTGTCTTCAGAAGGCTGTTCTGCTGTTCTGTGAGACATTGAAAAAAAAAATCTTATAGTCAGACATGCTAAATTCATAATCCTAAGTAACTATATTAATATTAATATTAATTCTAATTAACTCTGCATTCTTTTATTTCTATTGAGCTTGTGTTGTAGTTTTTCAATTATAATAAAAGAATGTTTCTAAAACTTAATTGTTTTTTATGTCAGAAGCATATCTCCTTGATTATATCTCCGTGCATTTTCACGTTGTTTCTACAGAGAATATAGGAATGGGGTCCTGCCTTCTATGATGGGCATTCTTAGAATAACGGGTTGTTGTTCTGTTATAGACAATTACCATATGATCATTTATTCAGGAAAATACCATCCATAGCAGGAAAAAACTATGTAAAAAGAAGTAATTACAATTGTGATGCTTCATTCTGGAGGCAATTAACACATCACGGGGGTGTGTATTTTATATCAAATACCAGATGGGGTAATGTGAGGATCCTTGCAGTTTGAGAAAATGGCAATTGTCTTGAGTTAGAAAGTGTCACTTCAAATGGCTTTTCTTTGGAAGAAATCTTAAGAAAAAAGAAAGAAAACATGAGTAGAAGCAAATGAATCTCTTCAGAAAAGTCTCAGTATAAAATCTTAATGTTTAGTAAGAAAACAAAAATGAAATTATACTTGGATTGTTTTAACCTATTCATAGCATACTTCATTTTACTGAGGTTTCAGCTATAAAGTAATAATATGAATTGGACAGTGATATACATTATATACTACACTTTTTCCCAGTCATCTTCCCAGCAAACCTGGAGACAATGCAGATTATGGGCATTCCTCTATTAAGGGGAGAAAACACACCTCGAAGAGTATGAATGCCTTGGTTAAAATCAAACAGCTTTTAAGTGATAAGATAGCAATTTGCTGCCAGGTTTTCTGACTCCAAATCCTACATCTTTGTTTGTTGTATTGAGGTACAGGGTCTGAATAATGGTTCTTCTCAAGGCTCTGCACTGTAAAAGAAAATTTAACCTCATGAATATTTCTCCAAGGAAAAGCAAAGGTCAGCTTATTCCATGTGTTACATTGATCTGCCCTGTCAGCCAGCATACTGCCTCAGTGCTTCCAAGTTTAAGGAGGCTTGATGGCAAATAAATAATATCCCACACAAGTCTCACCCAATGGTTTCTCTAGAACACTGATGCCAGGGCAGCCAGTTGTGGAAAAGCTCCCACGCTGTTGAAATAATGACCTTGTTTACTATCACTAAGATAAAGCCACATGATTAATGCTTCATTGGCACGAGCAGAGAACAGTTGCCTTGCAGCTCCAAAAGAAGTACCTAGTTACTCTTTCTCTCCCTTTCCTTTTAAATTAATTTATTGTCTCTTTAAGTTTTGGTTGAAATAATTTATGGATACACTCATATTGACTTTCAACTTTCTTTCAGGTGCTCTTCACTTTATCCATTTTCAGATGCTGCAATATTAGTTACAAACATACTGTTTTTACTAGTGCATATAGCTGTGACAGTTAAGGCAACAACTCCCAAATCAAGATGGGCCTTCTGGAGTATGGAATTTATTATGCACAACCCATTGACAATTTTTGTTCTCATTCCTCAAAGATTCCCTTCTCTTGTTTCAAATACTGCCAACATGTAAAAGTCACTGAAGTGGCTGCCTATCTCTTGAAGCACTCCCACATTGCCCCTGCTGAGAGTCATCCTTCCTGCCCTATGCTCTCACACTATGCATAGTCTCTGAATGAGAATGTTTATTATGATTTGCACCTGCCTGTCCCTTTATTATATTGATTGAAGTATCTTTATACCTTCTACAGTAACCAGCCGAGTATCACGTAAATTGTTAGTCCCCAGTAAGTGCCTATTGTATAAATGAAAATTAGAAATGATACCATAGTTGAACAGCTATTTTCAACAGGTATGCAACAAGAATTTTAAAACATGCAGTACCTATTTAGTCAGCAGCACTGTGTTTTCCATGAGTTAGTTAAAAAAAAAAAAAAAAAAAAAAAGACAACAGTCAGCACAATAGTCGTCCAGTTGAATGCACTGTCTTGAACCATAAATATATAGGTCATATAATAGTTGCATCTTATTGATCATGACATGTAAGTTTGATTCTGACTGGTTAATTCTTAGTACAAGAAATCCTTTTATACAAGTATTGGCACCTGCTTTTTTGGAGGAAAAAAGGGGTAAGTACTATTATTATTTTTTGTAAATCAATCAAAATTATTCCTTTTTATGTCAGATCAGCAAAAAATTTATTATCAGCATGCTGCAGAATTTTGGTAGTTAATGTGTGCCGTGAAATGAGAAGGTTGAAAATCGCTGTTCTAGAAGATACGACTATTGCCTTGAATCTCAGCTAGGCTGAATAATTTCTGTTTTTGGAGATGGGATGCACAAGAGATTAATAAGAACTTTCTTACAAATGGGGGTGTTGTTTTCCACTCAATTTGTGTCATTTGTACATCCATTAGGGGAGCCTATACTTTTAGAAAAGTAAAAATAAGAAATGAAAGTATTTGACTGGTGCTGAAGACATAAATTTATATCCTACAACCATCCTCGTATATGACACTCTCCAGAAAATAAGACTTGCTATTTCCCAACCTCTCAGGCTGACTTGCAACTTTATGATTCCTACATGCATTAACTCTGGATATTTCCTTTCCTTCCTGACCAGTGATTTTTCTTTTAATTTTAAAAATAAGCTCCCATGTCACTTTCTTAATTCATAAGAATTATACTTTTTATCATGGTATGAGAATGCTCTAGGCATTCCTATCATGTAAGTCTTGCATTGTTTTATACTTTGGTTTACATACCTGTGAGTTCCCCTGGGAGAAGAACATGATTTCTTTTTATCTATAATGTCAGGCTTTTCCCTAGTGCCTGACACACTGCCAATACTGGGTAACTATTTAATGAATTGGTGATTTTTTTAAAAATTTTATTTATTTATTTTTAGAGAGAGATGGGATGGGAAGGAGAGAGAGAGAGGAAGAGAAACATCAATGTGTGGTTGCCTCTTGAGCGTCTGCAACTGGGGACCTGACCCAAAACGCAGGCATGTGCCTGACTGAGAATGGAACCAGTGACCCTTTGGTTCATAGGCTGGAGCTCAGTCCACTGAGCCACACCAGCCAGGGCATGAATTGGTGATTTTCATAAATATTTATTTATTTATTTGAGAGGGGTGAAGGAGGGAGAAAAAGAAAGGAAAGGGAAGAGACAGAGAGAGGGAAAAAAACATGGATGTGTTATTCTACTTATTTATGCATTCACTGGTTGATTCTTCTATGTGCCCAGATCAGAAATCAAATCCACAACTTTGGTGTATTGGTAGAATTCTCTAAGCAACTGAGCTACCCTGTCAAGGCTAAATTGGTGATTTTTAATAATAATAGAAAGTATTTATTACTTCCATATCAAAGCACCTTAGTAGGCACTGAAAAAGAATAAAAAATGATTCAAACATAGCCAAGTGCTATAAAAGTATCCATTAGGGAAAAAGGATATTAGGATGAAAAGAATAACTGAAGCAAGAACCTGAGTTGTACCTCAAAATTGGAGAATTTTCATGGAAAGAGAAGGAGCAGGGAAGGGAGCAGGAGTGAAGCCCTCTCCAGGTTTAGGTAACAGCAGATTAACATAGAAAGCTTTCCTGAAATGTGTTAAATGTAAACTCTATTAACTATTAATAAAACTTCGTTACTTTAAAGCAAATAATTCATAATGAATTAAAGTAGGTTAAAACTAGAGACAGCCCTCTGAATGTCCAAATGTATTTAGTGTGGTTGGAAATTAACTAGATGTACAAAAAATCAGACAAGTTGTCAAGGAAAACATAATAGCATTGGGATGGCATACATTAGCCTCTCATTTAAAAGAGCAAGTAGCTGGGCAGACAATCACCCTTGAGCATGAATATATGTTTTAATTATACCATAATTCAAAGTCATGATTAAAGCTTAAACTCAATGTCTGCATTGGGAACTTTGATACATGCTTGACTTCATGTTTTAAACTCTTAGAAAGTGATCGCTTCTTAGCCTTTTGGCTAAGATCAAGTGTAGTAAACTCTTAGGATGGGTACCTCTGTGAAAGGCAGGATGGGTCCCTTACTCGACTATTTAAGCTAAGTTAAGATCCTTCAAAATGAGATGATGAACAACTCTCTGGTTTTCTGGAGAATCATAAATTCATATTATAGCCAGCAAGCATCAGAGGAGATAGGTTACCAATGCATGGATTTACCATAAATGATTGGCATACTACTCAGCAACGACCCTGTGGAGAAACTGCAGAGACAGTCCAAGGATGTATAGAATGGCATAGAAGAGCTTTAAAACATTCTGACTCTAGAGAACATGTAGAAGAACAAAAGTCAGAGAGTGACAGAAGTGTGTGATGGAGCTGGAAAAGATTGAGAATACATGAAAATAGCAGAAGTGCTAGTCAAGGCACAGCAACAAGAAACCTGGTATTTCTCTGGGGAGCCTGGAGACAAGCCGGCCACAACCACCATGTTCAAGTATACTTGAAGTGTGCCAACATGTGTTACCAATAGAATATCATACTTATTGAATCTATTAGACTGTATTGGTGGCCTAATGTGGACCTACTTTTACTACTGACATGCTTACAAAGTGCCTTTATGAATTCCTACCAAAAATTTAAACATACAACACTATTAGTTTTATATATCTGGAAAATTAACTTCTGAATATTAAAACTCTACATAAACCCATGCAGAAGCCATTTCCTTTTTGTGTAAATGCTGGAAGTCCACTGCACTTCTCTTTGTTGAAGTGATCCACTGGGGAAAAAGGGGGGACACAGCACAGTAGTTATAATTTTCTCAGACAACTATTGCACTAAAAACTAGAAAGACAACTTGCCGTTAACAAGCCTAACGGCATTAGAGGCCCTGATTTTATGGGTCACCTCCTTTGACAACTCTGGAGACCTAGTACTTAGCTGTGCAGAGAAAGTATAAGGGTAAGAAAAGAAGGTTTGTGTGTGTGTGTGTGTGTGTGTGTGTGTGTATTTTCTTTTACACTGAAATTTCCTATTATAAGTTTTTAAATAAAACCTCTGATTAAAAGAAAGAATTTCAGGCAAATTTGAGACTTATTTTAATTATAAAACCGTTTTCTCCTATCCAAGCAACCACATCAAACCAAAGTCTGATGATGAAACTGAGAAATACCATGACCTCAAAAATTGAGTATGCAAGCATAACTGTGTAAGCAGTATTACATGATAGTAAACATACTTAAATAGGCATGAAGATTTCCTGGGGTTATACCATGCTAAATGAAGTAAAGGGTTAAATGAATCTGGTCCTCAAGAATTTCCTATAACTGGAAAACCTGCAGTGTGTCAATGCAGCTAGAAAATAGTTATTTTAAAATTTGCTTATTGAAACTCTCCTGATTGTGTGCATGTAAGTCCAATTCAAGTTCGTAGATTTTGCACATGAAATCAGTGAGAGACCTGCAGCCCTAATGTTTTCTCTAATGAACTCTGACTCAGCAGGCAGGGATGAATGGTTACCCAGCACAGAATCTGTATTAGATTGCTTTCTCAGTTTATGGCTTTCTGACAACTGCATGCACAGTGTACACTTTCTGTTTGAAGATGAGGGCAGGGATGTTTCTGCAGACTGGATTGGAACATGAAGCTAAATTCCAAGCCTATTGATGGTCAAAGGAAAATTCCTTCAAATTAGAAAGAAAGTTCATATTTAAAATAAAATAAAATAAAAATGTTTAAATAATAGATGCTTTTTAATTACAGAGAAAAAGCATGATAAAATCAAATATAGTTAAACTACAAGTATATCACCATATCATTTTTCCCCTGTGTGAATTCAGTAGCAATTTGACTTTCTTAATGGGTAATATTCTGGCAGAAGTGCAATGAAAACTGCAAAGTATTTTACAACTTTCACCTAGAAATTTACTAATTAAATTCACTAATAAATAATTTACTAATTTATTTAGTAATTCATCCTAAATAAATAACTCAAAAATTAAAATTTAATGGAATAAGATATGCATTGTGGTAACATTTTAGGTCTATCTTTCCATTGCAGCCATATCAGTTTCTTTTTCAACCTTCTGTTAAAATGTGACAGAAAAAAGTAGAAAAATAAAGAATATGAACTGCAATTAATTTTTCATAAATTGAACACACATAGTATGTAATAAACATCATGTTAAGAAACACATCATTACAAGCACCTGAGAAGCACCCTTCATTTCCCCTTCTAGTGACAACAAGATTAATAATCATCTTGGCTTCCAACATAGATAAGTTTATCTGCTTTTAATTTTCTATGAATTAAATCATGTACTCTCTTATACCTGGCTTCTTTTGTTTCATATTTTGTTTATGAGAACCACCTATGTTGTATCTAATTGAGATTTGTCATTTTATGTCTGTATAGTATTCCATTGAATGGATATATAATAATGTTAATGGGCATTTCAATAAGGACTGCTACTAAACATAAATATTCACTCCTATTGAATATATACCTAAGCATGAATTCCTAGGTTATATGGTAAAAAACAAAGTTGTTGCCAAAATTTATACTCCTAACCAGCAGTGTACAAGATTTCCAGTTGTTCATAACTAAACTAAAACTTAGTATTATATTCTTTTTTTTATAAAGATTTTACTTTATTATTTTTAGAGAGAAGGGAAGGGGGAGAGACATCAATATATGGTTGCCTTTCACATGCCTCCAGCTGGGGACCTGGCTAGGGACCTGGCTGGGGACCTGGCTTGCAACTTGGTTACATGCCTTGGCTGGGGAATTGAACCAGCGACCTTTGGGTTCACAGGGCAGAGCCTTATCTGTTGTGCCAGGAACCAGGGCTAGTATTATTTTCTTTTAAAACCCATATTATTCCCCAGCCAGGGCACATAACCAGGTTGCAAACCAAGTCTCCAGTCAGGTCTGTGGCTGGAGGCAGGTGAAATGCAACCATACGTTGATGTCTTTCTCCTTCTCTGCCTCTCTCCCTTCCCCTCTTTCTAAAAATAATGAAATAAAATCTTAAAAAAAAAAAAAAAACCCATATGACAGTTACATAGAACTACTGGTTGTATTTGACTTTAATTTGCATTTCTTTTATCACTAAATATTGAGCATCTTTCTATTTAACTACCTTCTTTTATTCTTAAAATTATCTTTATTGTGAAATATTGCACATATAAAACTTCATAATACAAATATGCATGGTAACTAATTTTTACAGGATAAACATCAAGTCAGAAAATAACACACCTGGCCTCTTCCCATCTAAAACCACTTCCTATCACCATCAAGGTAATTACTGTCCTGATTATTAGAGCAATGACTTCATTACTTTTCTTTATGGAGTTATCACCTACCTGAGCATCACTAAACTCTGAACTTTAATTTGCTTTCATTGGTTCATTTTTATGCTAGGTAATATTCCATTATATGACTAGGCCAGAATTTATATATATATTCTGCTAGGCATAAACATTTGAGTTGTTTCCAGTTAGTGGCTATTATTTTTAAAATGCATTTTATTTGTTTATTGTCTATTTGCATATTTACTTTGGAGAAATGTCTATTCAAACCCATTCCCATATTTTAATTGAGTTATTTTGTTGTTGTTGTTGTTATCGAGTTTTAAGGGTTCTTTATATATTCTGGACATCAACCCCTTCTTAGATATATGATTTATAAGATGTCTTTCAAGTCTGCTCATTTTCCTATTGTTTGTCATTTTATCATTGTTTTGCTTTATATATTTTAGACAATAGATCTTTGTCACATATATATTACAAATATTTCTCTCACTCAATGTATTTCCTTCTCATTCTCTCGAACTGTGTCTTAATGAACATGTGGCCTTAATTTAAATTTTCTAATTTTGTTATTTTTTTTACCATTGTCTGTGTATCTTCATATTAAAAGCCTACCTCAAGTCACTGCAAATTCACCTGTAGTTTCTTCTAAAAGCTTTATTTTTCTATTATATTTATAATTTAAAATTACTATTTTAAGTTAATATTTGTGTACAGTGAAAAGTATCCAACTGTCCCAATACTATTTACTGAGAAGAACTTTTCCACCCACTATACTGTAGTATTGCTTTTGTCATAAATTAATTGACTCTGTTTTTTAGTGGACTCTGTTTTTTATCTATTTATCCTTGTACAAATATAATACTATTATTATATATCTTTATAATAAAAATTAATATTAATGCACA
Organism: Noctilio leporinus; assembly: GCA_004026585.1. Taxonomy (NCBI): domain Eukaryota; kingdom Metazoa; phylum Chordata; class Mammalia; order Chiroptera; family Noctilionidae; genus Noctilio; species Noctilio leporinus. The sequence goes on along the minus strand of PVIW01002528.1, from coordinate 154,453 downwards.
TCTTCTGAATTTGTCTCTTTTCAAAACTGCCTTGTGTTGCTTGTGTTCCATGTAAATTTAGAATCAGCATTGAATCACCCTCACTAAGACTAACTTTAAGAGTTTTGAGTTTTTGAACAACATTGTATTTTTAACAATATTAAAAATTTGACACCTTTATACGTTGTGTCTTCTAATCTATGAACATAATATTTCATTAAATTTCTTTTGGTTTTCTTGTATTCTGCCTATAATATTTTATAGTTTTCTGGTATAATCTTGCACATTATTGCTATATGTATTCCTAAACATTTTTATGGTATTATAAATAATATTCATTTAAAAAATGTTTGGTGTTGCCACTGTGTTTCAACACAATTAACCTTTATTGACTTTGTGTCCAGCAATCTTACTACATTCATTTATCAATCCTAATAGTTTGTAGAATTTTTAGATTTCTTACATACAAACTAATGTCTGCAAATAATGATAATTTTTTCTCCTTTTCCATGCTTATGCCTTTTTATTCCCTTTTCTAGTTACCATCACTAGGATTTCCACTAAAGTGTTAAAAAGTATTGTTTATAGCAGGCATTCTTATCTCATGGGAAAAGCTTCCATTATTTCATCATTAATTTAATGCATGCACTATGATATTTTTAAGATTCCCTTTAGCAGGTCAATGTAATTTTATTTTATATTTTTAAAGATTTTATTTATTATTTCCAGAGATAGGGGTAGGGAGAGAGGCAGAGAGGGAGAGAAGAATCAATGTATGTTTGCCTTTCACCAACCTCCAACCACAGACCTAGCTGGAGAGCTAACTTGCAACCTGGTATGTGCCCTGGCTGGGGAATCAAACCAGTGATCTTTGGGTTCACAGGCTGGTACCTTATCCACTGTGCTACCAGCCAGGGCCTAATTTTCTTTGATTTTTAATTTGATAAAATTATTTATCATAATGACACAAATTTACCTTGACTAACACAGGACTTTGGAGAATGCAACAGGTATCTTCACCTCTCTTTTAGCAGGTTTCTGAGCAAGTAAAAATAAAAAATAAAAAAGAAAAATAAAGTGAACAAAATGTATGATATTATGGCTTCATAAAGATAAGACTGTGTCTTATATTTTACCATCAATATTTTAGCAGTCTAGAGAATGTGGTGTTATTTATTTCTATAGAGATAATTTTAGTAGCTTTAATTGTGCCAAAGTATTATCTCATTCATAGTTTTTCTGATTCTTATTACTGAGAGAATCTCAGTATTTTTCCAATGTGTTTTAGTTTTGTCAGCATTAAAATTAAGATCCTAACTGATTATATTTTCCCTAGAATAAAATGTATTTTCTCCATAAATGTGATAAATCTAGTTAAAGAAGCTAAAGGAAGATGTAGCCATGCAAGATATTTAGTCAGACTTTGTGGAGCCATGAAAACAAAAAACTTTTGCATTGTAGATATTCATTAAACTGATTTAAGTAGATGGACAATTTTTGTGTCACAGATATAAACTAAATTAATTGTTGCTGTGAGATTTAGGAATTTTCTCTAAAGTAATTTAAAATGTATGGTGCTCCAGCATACAAAATTGCTATATTGGTTCCTTGTTGAGTACTTTAAAATCTGTCATTCAAAGAAAATTACTTGAATTTTAATGAAATTTCAATTTGCTATGACCTTATCCTGCTGATTTTCAAAATTACCTTGGCTTCATGCCTGCTTAAAAATGCTTATTAGTGACAGACTTTCTTGCTCAGCAACACTAAATGTAAAAAAGATAATTCGTTTATAGATTGTTAGATTAAGAAGAGGCTAGAGCTTTATCTTGTATGGATTCCTTTGTTTTATAATTTTTGTGGATGAAGTGGCAAAGCTCCCGAGTGACAAACTGACCTCTTCAAGGTCACCAAACTTATAACAAGCTTCAGTTAACTTAGCAAACTGACAGCATTGAGATTTATTTTTTTTTTTTTTAATTCTACACTATAGTAAGGTGAGGAGGACCTTTTGGCTTTAAGCTGCCAAACCTAATAATCTTGATGTTTCAAGAGAAATAACAAAGTGAATGTTTATTACAATTCCAAACTCAGGAGTTCAGCTGTGACTATTGCTGTTACTGAAGCAATACATAATATATATGAATATAAATATCCATAAAAATCAATTAAAATTGTATGGTAGAAGAGGACAATGGAAAAGAGAAGTCTGGGAAGAAACCACAGATTTTAAACATATTGAAATAAATTGTAGTATCTAAACATAAAAGCTTCATTTCTATTCAATGTTAATTCAATAACATAATTACTAAAGTATCTTCCTAGTTTATTTTCTTCTCTTAATTCACTTTTACAAAATAGTTGCACATCATTGGGCTAAGGGAAGGATAGTCACTTGATAACAGCCTGCCTTTTACTAATGCAAGCTTCAAAAATATGCTGTCCTAACTCAGTTGGGAAAAAAAAACTTGGGACTTTAATTATTCAGGATCAAAGCAATGGGTTTTGTGGAGAATAATGAGATTTGATGGGATATAAGGTAACTAGCAGATCAAATGTCAGTATTTGAATATTTTATTACATACAACAATAAAACATTTCAATAGGAATCTTTCTGCTCTTCTTCCACATTAAGGAGGACCAGTTAGCTGAGTTAACATTGAAAGTGCTTTCCTACTAAAGTTGTGTCCAACATTTTAAGACAGGAGTTTGCACTATGCAATATTGATTACAATCAAGAAACATTTCAACAGGCCTCACACAACCAAACTATTCTTACCAGTGTCCTTCCTTCTCTTGCTCATCCTGTTATAAGATATTCTAATTTGAACACTGATTGGATTATCCTCTAGCAGAAGCCATGTTTATAGGCTCCAAGTCAAGTGCCAGAGGATGAATAAAAGCTTTTCAGTAGAGCCAACAATCAAATTTATATGAATTCCAAAATTCACAATTAAAACCTAGACTCTCAAATCTATTTCTTTTCTCTAGATGATCAATCAATATAATAAACATTTTATTAAATAATATATTTCAGGTTAGTTATTTTTAACTAATTTTCAAAGGGTATAAAGATAATCAAATTATATCAAATTAAACTTTTAAAATTATATTGAGCCAATATCAATATAATTAAAAAAGTTTGTGTGGCTGATACTTTTGAGGCAATCCTCATATTACTTTGGTCATTTTGTGCTTTCTTAACCTTAGAACTTGACAATCTATGTCTGTGTAGCATTATTTAGAACATCCAATGTATATCATATCACATCAAAAGTTTTATTAAGAAAAGAGAATAAGGATAGGTGTGTAATAAAGCCAATTAATAATTCTTTTAGAACATTTCAAGGAAAAGGTTATTTAATGATTGATGTAGATGTATGAATACTTGCTAAAATTTTTTATTTAGGGTATATTTTAAACAATTGCTCCACTGACTCTAATTGTTGAATTGATCATTGACATTTTTCTCCTGAGATGACTTGTAATTGATTTTAAAAAGAGATAATTCTGACCAGTAAAAGGCTAATAATGAATAATGTGAGACAGTGCCAATTTCTCAATTGTTTAATGCCAATCCTTCCTACTGACAAACCCTAGATCTTGTGACTCAATAATGAAAAAATGTTTATATGTACACATATAATAACTATAGTGAGAGGCATTATTTACAGTGGTTATATTACCATGGAATATTTTAAAGCCTAATAGAAAGTGATTGATTCTACCAAGAAATATTGGAAGCTGAGAGGCACCATTAAACTCAAAAGTAAACTTCACAATAAATCTGGTCACAAAAAAGAAATGATAGGACAAAATTTTTTCAAATCATTTATCTCATGAGGGTCTAATATAAAGAATATATAAAGAACTCAACATAAAAGATGGATAACCTAATTATAAAATGTGCAAATGATTTAAACATTTTCCAAGGAAGACAAATGGCCAATTAGCATGTGAAAAGATGCTTAATCTAGTTACTCATTGGGAAAAACTAAATTGATATCCCACATCAGATGCTCTAGGATGATTATAATAAAAAATATGAAATATAACAAGTGTTGATATGAATGTGGAGAAATTGGAGCCATCAAACTTTGCTGGTAGGATTGAAAAATGGTGCTCTCACTATGGAAAACAGTTTGAAAAATTTTAAAGTTAAATATAGAATTATAATATGATCCATTAATTTCACACTTAAATATATACACAAGAGAACTGAAAACCTATGTTCACTCAAAAGCTGGTACACAAATATTTATAGCAACATTATTTATAATAGCTCAACAGTGGAAATAGCTAAAATGCCCACTAACTGATAAATAAATGAAACAGGCTTTATACCTAGGCAATATAACCGCATTCGGCTACAAAAAGGACCGAAGTACTGCTATCTGCTAAAACATGGAAAAACCTTGAAAACAAATGCTAAATAAGAGAAGCAAGATACAATGGGCCACTTATTCTATTGCGTTTATATGAAATCCAGAATAGACAAATTCACAGAAACAAAAGATGAAAAGTTACCTGGGACAGGGAGAGAAGTGAATGAGTAGTGACTGCAAATGGGTACAGCTTTCTTTTTTGGGTGATGAAAATGTTCTGGAATTAGTGGTGATTGCATAACTTAGTGAGTGCTAGAAAATACTGAATCATACACCTATATGGGATGAATATTATAAGTATGTGTAAAATATCAATTAAAATGCACTCAAACTGGGAACATTCAGCTAAGTAGTAAAAAAAAATCTCATTATGGCCAATTAAATTTCTAAGATTCTCAATGGAGTCAACCAAAAGGCAACATAGAAGCCTTCTAAATTTTTCTCCTACCAAGGACACACTAAAATGTCCGCCTGCACACAGAACAATTCACTCAAAAAGAAATCAATAAACTACCTACACACTGAATGAGAAAATACCTACATTAAAACAGGCAGGAATGGGAAAGTTGATTGAACCACTTACTCTTTTATTTTAAATCTAAATTGGCTCTTCAGAGACATGGAAACTTAAAAAAAAAAAAAAAAAAGTTAGTAAAAGCCCTGGCTGGTAGCACAGTGGATAACGTGCCAGCCTGCAAACCCTAAGGTCGCTGGTTCAATTCTCCAGTCAGGGCACATTACCAGGTTGCAAGCCAGGTCTCCAGCCAGGTCTATAGCTGGAGGCAGGTGAAAGGCAACCATACATTGATGTTCCTTTCCCTCTTTGTCTCTCTCCCTGCCCTTCTCTCTGAAAATAATTAATTAAAAATAAAAAATAGTAATAATGCAGACTCATCTAAAAACTGAAAAATAAATGAAAGAAATTAATCATAACATCATTCCAAAATAAGCAGTACTACAATATTTCTCATATTTCAGACATATTTAAGTTTCTACCTTAGCACATATATGATTTATAACTCAATTTCTTCTCACTTTATATTATATTGAAAAACATCTCCTATGCTCTAAAATTATTTTAAATAAATGTCTTCACTATCTGAAAAATCAGGCTGAATCATGAAAAAACAGAAAATCTGAACAGACTAATTACTGGTAAGGAGATTATACCAGTAATCAAAAACCTCCCAACAAACAAAAACCCAGAACCAAATGGATTTACTGGTGAATTCTACCAAACATTCAAAGAATAATTAATATGACTCCTCAAATTCTTCCAAAATATTGAAGCAAGAACATTTCAAACTTATTTTATAAAGCCTGGATTACTGTGATACTAAAACAAGACAAGACATTTCAAGAAAAGAAAATTAGCCCTGGCTGGTAGCACAGTGGATAAGGTGCCAGCCTGCGAACCCAAAGGTCACAGGTTCAATTCCCCAGCCAGGGCACATAACCAGGTTGCAAACCAGGTCTCCAGTCAGGTCTGTGGCTGGAGGCAGGTGAAAAGCAACCATAAATTGATGTCTCTCTCCCTCTCTGCCTCTCTTCCTTCCCCTCATAAGTGCAAAACAATATATTAAAAAGATCATGTACTACAGTTAAGTAGGGTTCAATATCCACAAATCAAGCAATGTGATGCACCACATTAAAAACATGAAGCATGAAAGTCATATGATAGATACAGAAAAAGTAATATTGACAAAATTCAACATCCATTTATGATTAAACAATAACTCTCAACAAGCTGTATAGAAAGGATGTACCTCAATATAAACCCATACATGACAAGCCCACAGTTAACATCATACTGAAATGTAAAAGCATGAAAGCTTTTTCTCTAAGATTGGGTGAAAGGTGAGGATGCCCGTTTTCACCACTTTTGTTCTATATAGTACTGGAAGTCCTAGCCAGAGAAATTAGAGAATAAAAAGCAATTAAAGAATCCAATCAAAAAAGAATAAAAATGATCTCTGCTTTCAAATGACAGTATATTATATACAGAAACTACTATTTGGTTCACAAAACACTGTTAGTACTAGTAAACAAATTCAGTATAGTTGCAGGATACACAATCTATATGCACTTCTGCACACTCATATTTACAATATGTCAATAAAAATAAAATTCTTAGAAATAAATTTAACCAAGGAAGTGAAAGGTCTATACACTAAAAACTATAAAATATTGATAAAATAAATTGAAAGAGACACAAGTATATGGAAAGATATCCCATTTTCATGGATTGGAACAATTATATTGCTAAAATAGTCATACTACCCAAGTAAATCTTCAAATTCGATGCAATCTCTACCAAATTTTGAATGATATTTTTTATAGAAGTAGAAAAAACAATCCTAGAATTTAAATGAAAACACAGAAGCAATCTTGAGCAAGAAGAACAAAATTGGAGGCATCACACTTCCTGCTTTCAAACTATATTAGAAGTCTATAGTAATCAAAACAATGTGCTGAAGTAAAACCAGACACACAGATCAATGGAACAAAAGAGGGAGCCTAGAAATAAACCCACACATCTGTGGTCAATTAATTTATGACAGAAGAACAAAGACTATACAACGGGGAAAGGACAGTCTCTATAAATTATGTTGGAAACACTGGACATCCACATGCAAAAGAATGTGGTACATATTGCACCAAACAGAAAAATCAATTTGAAATGGATTAAAGACTTAAACATAAGATCTGAAACTATAAAACTCCTAGGGGAAAAAGAAAATATAGGAGAGAAGCTTCTTGACACAGGTCTTGGCCTTCTGATTACAACTGATTACAACAAACAAAAATAAACAAAGGGGATTACATCAAAATTCTACTTTACAGAGTAAAGTAAACCATCCAAAAAAATGAAAAGACAAGTTGTGGGACCTAGGCAACCTATGGAATAGGGGAAAATATTTTGCAAACTATATACTCAATGATAGATTAATATCCAAAATATGCAAGGAATTCATAGAAACCAATGGCATAAATAAATATCCAGTTATAAAATGGAGAAAATACTGAACATTTTTCTTAAAAAAAGACATACAATAGCCAATAAGTACAAGGAAAGGTGTTCAACATCACTAATGCTCAGAGAAATGCAAATCAAAACCATAATAAGATATCACCTTGCACTCGTTAGGATGTCTATTTTCTTAAAAATAAGAGACAAATGTTGGGGAGAATGTGGAGAAAGGGAAACCCTTGTTCATTGTTGTTTAGAATGAAAATTGGTACAGCCACTATAGAAAACAGTATAGAGTTTCATAAAAATGTAATAATAAAACTACCAACAGCAATCCCACTTTTTAGTACATAACCAAAGAAAATGAAACCATTATCTCAAGAAGATGACCATACTTGAATGTTCATTGCTGCATTACTCACAATAGCCAATGTATATAAACAGCTTAAGTGTTTGTGAATGGATGAATGAATTTTAAAATATGTGAGATACCCATACGTATATGTATAGCTGTATCTATAATAAAACATCATTTAGCCTTAAGTAAAAAAGAAATCTACCATTTTGAATAATGTGAATAATCCTGAAGGGCATTACACTAAGTATAATTAGTATTATGCTAAGTGAAATAAAAGAGGAAGATAACAATTGCATGGTATCACTTTCCTGTGGAATCTTAAAAAAAAAAAATTGAACTCATACAAGTGTAACAGGACTCTTTTGGGGGGCCCTCAGTTTTAATGGGCCCAGTTTGCCCATTGCCAGGAACTACTCCTTTATTTTATTTATTTATTTATTTTAAAAAAGATTTTATTCATTATTTCCAGAGAGAGGGGCAGGGAGAGAGGAAGAAAGGGAGAAATACATCAATGTACAGTTGCTTTTCACCTATATTCAGCTATGGACTTGGCTGGAGACCTGGTTTGCAACCTCGTTGCATGGCCTGACTGGGAATCAAACCAGCGACCTTTGGGTTCAGAGGCTGGCACCTATCCACTGAGCCACCGGCCATGAACTTCAGGTTAGCATTCCAGTTATAAATTCAAAGTTCCAGGCAGCTGCTATACCAAATTAGGGGAGGATCTCACCCACATGCCCTAACTCTTATACCATGTCATTCCCTATATTTGTGCAAGCAGCATGTCTCCCTTTTTCCCCAACTTTGCTTTCTCTTTCTCAAACCAGGTGAGTTCTTAGGCTGCACGTCTGTCTGTGGGTCAGTCAGAGGGTGGAGGAGAGTGAAGAAACTGCATATCTGTATGTCCAGCCAGAGTAGAGAGAGAGTGACCATGTGTCTGCCACCCTATTTTAAGCCATGGTGGCAACCATGATGCTGTGGTAGGGTGGCCAATTGTGGCCACCTATGAAATCTCGTATAGTCCCTTCTATGGTCAAAACCCCTCCCAGGGATTTTGGGGAGAGGGGTTTACCCAGTCACTTGCATAACCAAGACACCAGCTACCAACCATGGATATGTAAAGCACCTCTCTCAGGAAAAATGGCTTACTTCAGTGTCCCATCCCCCATCCCAAAACTGCAAACACTGGGAGATTTTGGCTTTCTCCCACTCTGTAACAGAAACAGAGTAAAAGAGTGATTGCCAAGGGCCTGGGGAGTGGAGAAATAGGGAAAGGTTGGTCATTGGGCATAAATTTTTAGTCATTAATTAAGGTCTGAGGATCTAATGTATAACATGGTGAGTGTAGCTGATAACAATGCATTGTATAAATGAAATTTGCTGAGGAAATAGAATCTGAATGTTCTCACACACAAAAAATATGATAAATATTTGAGGTGATAGAGGTGTTAATTAGCTAAAGGGGATTCCTTTCACAATGTATATGTATCAAGTCATGTTTTACATTTTAAGTATCATACAATTTTATTTGGCAATTATACCTTAATAAAGCTGGAGAAAAGAAAAGCCAAAAAATAAATTTAAGGTTCTCTACAAAGTCATATTTCCAGTAAATGTTGATGAGTTTTGCAGTAATTTAATTTTTGTAATGAGCTAAATTAGCTGTGGCCTGGTGGCCCATAGCGATTTATGCAGGACTTTTCAATACCCTTCTGGGGGTGCATGAGGCTAATGATACCCAAGAATTAATAAGCCAGTAGGTAATGCATGTAAAAAGCTATTGTTTCAGGAACTGAAAATAAGACCCACCTGACTCCAGAAAACACAAGCAATTCCCCCTTTGTGCCCCAGGGGGACTGCAAATAATCAAGATGGTGTCTGAACCATTGTGCTCCAGGGAGAGACATCTCTCCACCCAGGACACATGACACAGCACATAGAACACAGGACACAGGTACCAGATCATCCAGGACGCATTTAAAGAATTGGAGATCAGCAGATGAAAGGGTGCTAGGAAAACTGCAGGACTGCAGCTTTTATCTGATTAACCTCTTCCCTGAATTCCAAGTCCCTTATCTACACTGTTCCCCTCCCTATAAAAAGGCTGGCTTAAAAGGAAAGGTAAGATGGTCTTTTAGGATACATAACCTGCCTGTCTTCTCAGACCATTAGCCCTCTGAATAAAGTGCACATAAAGATTCAATCCCTGATTCTATTTATTGGGTCTGGTGGTAACAGGCATCACCAATGTCAACTTTTCGGGTTTCATTTTGATGAAGTCCAGACCCTGACACTGTGGAAAACTCAAAATATTTCTTACAGAATTACCTATTTATTTACCTATACCTTTAAAACTATTACACCTCAACATTGGTACCTGAGTTTTCTTTCTGGAATCCAAACCTGATCATTGCAGAATAAACGCAGAACAGATCAAATACAGGGATGGATCATCAGCTGTATTGTTTTCCAGCATCTGCCTTTGAGCTACACTAAGAGCCCTGGGCTCCTAGCAAACCAGGTTCCCTCCTTTCTGATGGGTTTCTCTTCGTCCTTGGTACCCACCCAAGTTTGAGGCAAACCCCAAGGCCTGAGAAGCCCAGGGGTAGGCTGTACTGGCCATTTCATTTCAATCTGCAGGCAGAGGGTCACCGTGGAGGTCTCTGCTTCTGTTCCTCCAGTGAAGTCAGGCTTGTGGTAAACTCTCACATTTTGTTTGAACTTATTGAGAAGAAAACTGTTGCAGCCTCCATGTCAGACAAAGAAACCCTTCTGTGATAAAAGAGAGCTTAATAGAGTGCTGGGGTGCGCAGCCAACAGCCTCACTAATAACAAAGTATGTACTTTGGGCCTTGCTTCCCTTCAGGGACCTTAAGAGGAATGAGAGAGCCTTTATGGATGATGGCACATCTAGCATTCCCAGCAATTCTTTTCTAACACTATTTAAAATCTTATGATCATCATGATCGTATCTCCCGATTTCATACAGACTCGAACGCATGCCCTTCAGAAACGCTGCGTTGGACTCTTCCACCTCCGCTTCAGCCAAATAGAAAACACCGCCTTCTTCAAGCATTCAATTAGGTGCCCCTTTCTCGGGAAGTCTCCCAGGGGAAAAAATAATTTCTCAGCAGCCAATACAAGGCTACATTTTAGCTTCTGTTAAATTGTATTTGCTTACTCAGCTGTCTATCTCATTACCTGCAAGTTCCTTGAAGAAAGGAATCACCTCCCACACATCTCTAAATGTTCCTTACCTAACGTGCATGTTACAAAATGCCTATCAGATGACTGAAGAGTATTGAACATGAAGTGAAAATCAAAGAAAGAACGAATGAGTTGACTGAATGTTTAAATGAGAATTGTGGAGCCCGATTTCTAAGCATAGCACTACAATCAAAGATATGGACAGATGCAAGGGATGGACATTATAAAATCCGAAGTGGTCCATGTTTGTCAAGAGGAGCCTGTTTTATTTTAAAGCCTATTTCCCACTACTTCATGAGCTACGTGAGTGTATTTGTTTTTCTTGTACCTGCCAAAGTTTTGATTCTGAGGATTTGCTCATCCTCTCCCTTAAAATGCTTTCACCAAATCTGATGCGCAAGAGCATTTCAAAAGCCTTGTCACCATGATTTCCTTATTCCCTTTGCCTCTCTCTGTACCCAGCAAATATACACCATTCATATTTCATCCAAATGACACCTTTTTTGTATCTTTTTGTAAAAAAAAAAAAAGTGCTACAATGCAACATCGGCAACAAAAATGGAACTTTTCTAATGTTGCTTCTATTTTAATTAGCATTACTAATGAGTTTTTGGCATTAGTATTTTAATTATTTTTTAGTAAAGGGGAAAGAGGACAAATTTTACTCATCAATTATTTTAGTCCCCATTTCTCTGGCTGAGTTGGTTTGTGACCTTGAGAACATTTTTCATATTGTTTTTAATCCTTACCTAAGGGCATGTTTTCCATTGCTTTTTAGAAGTAAAGAAGAAAGAGAAACATCATGTGAGAGAAAAACATTGATTGGTTGCCTCCCACACACGCATGGACCAGGGAGCAAACCGACAACCTTTGGTTACTGGAGGATGCTCCAACCAACTGAGCCACACTGGCCAGGGAGGGAGAACATTTTTTTTAATGACCTAATTTGTCAATTTGTACAATGGATAATTTGTTACTCTTACAGTCCCTGAATAGTAGATTTAGTTATGCAAACCAGATTAAAGCATCATAATGGAAATTATCCTATTTAAAAGATACTGTTAATTCAGAGGGAAGTTGGGCCCCTAAAAAACTTGGGTTTGTTGTGGTGGTGGTTGTCATTCTAAGCAACATTAGTAACAACATGCGAATTGATTCCTATCACAGCCTTTTCATAGTCTTCAATATGCATTTGTTCACCACTTTTTAAAAATAATCATGCAAGCCAAGCCTTGGCTAGCCTGAGAATCCAAGGGTTGCAGGTTTGATTCCCAGCCAGGGCACATAACCAGGTTGCAAGCCAGGTCTCCAGCCAGGTCGCCAGCTGGAGGCAGGTGAAAGGCAACTGTACAGTGATGCTTCTCTCCTTTCCTCCCTTCCCCTTTCTCTAAAAAATAATGAATAAAATCTTTTTCTTTAAATGATCATGTTTACTAGCTTATCCTCTGCCATTCCCCAAATGCACCTCAAGACATGATTAATTATTTCAGGGTATTGTATCTTTAGTACTAGATGGTAGTCACCATCTGCTACTTTACGGAATTTATATATATATATATATATATATATATATATATATATATGTATATAAGGTCTGTCCTGAAAGTATCAAGCTAATGTCAATACAATTAAGTTTGTGCAGCTGATACTTTCAGGACAGGTCTCGTATACATTCGTGAAGTCCTTTTTTTTTTTTTAACCTTCCCTGTTTTCTCAAGAACATTTAATTAAAGATTTTAGAATGGAAACTCAGTAGTTATTTGCTGAACTGAATCACATTTAGGTTGATAGATCTAAATATTGAAAGCTTTTAATTAATATGCAGGCAGACTCTTTCTCTCAAATTTGCTTAGTAAGCTGATGAGGCAAACAGGCTTGTTTGTGATTCACACAGGCTTGAATTGTAAATCCAATGATGGTAAATCACTGAGGGCCAGCTGAATCACAAAATCCCCTCAGATTTATTGATGTCTGTGAATAGAAGATGGAGTGAATAGTACAGAAGGAGGAAAACCATTTATATTTAAAATTGAAAGCAATGAAAATGAAGCGAATGGACTCTTGGGGCCTCCTAAAACAGAAACCAACTATTGTAGTTATGAATAATCTATTTTTTGGGTTTTCTGAAAGTAGTACTTTTTTTAGATGTGTTACCTAGTCCAACAGCAGAAGCCTCATCCTAAACCTATAGAATAATACACTGGGATGGAAGCCTAGCAATCTGTGACTTAACAAGCCCACCAGAGTACTCTGATGTATTAATTTTAAACTATTGTATTAAATCACAGGTGTAACCTAGACATCCAAGGCCAGAATATTTTAACAAATAAAGCTATATATATAATGTATTCAATAATACTATGTGCTAACTGAGTTTGTGATCCACAAGGCATTTTTGGAGGCATGCATTTTAAATAGACCATTTAGAAAAACTAATACTCTAGTATCTATGATTTATGTGCTATTGAGAATGTGACACTTCTCTTTTCCCAGAGTAAATTATTGGCCTTATTTCTTATTCCTCCCTATATCCACCCTCATGCCCTGGCATCACCATGGACAGGTAATGCTTCTCTGTCTCTTGTATGTTGCTAGGCTACATGATTTGCTTTAGCCAGGAGAATATAGGTAAAAGTAAAAGCATGCTGTTTATGAGTGTAGGCCTTAAAAGACTTCTTTGGGTTGAGCTTATCTCTTCTACTTCTGCCCTTGTGATGAGAAGAACATGCCCGGTTAACTTGTTGGTCAATTCAAAAGCATGGAACAGAGTTGCTCCGCTATCCTGTTGAGAGTGGGTGGGCAGAGCCAGGCTACCAGCCACAGTGTGAAGGAGGTCTGCCTCAGCCAAGCTTCAGCCACCCAGAGATCTGAGCATTACATCCTTCAGCCCACACGGCTATCAGATGAGCCCTGTTAGAGAAATTAAGGGGGCAGACAAGACAAAATACCTCCCAGATTTTTCATTAACTGTAAAATGGTCTTTAAATAGTGAATTTAGGCATTCTAGTCAATGACAAATAAAATGACTAGCCTGTAAGAAAGGTATTTCAGGGCTTATCTACCCTCATGGTTACAATCAAAATATGCTATAAAGCTGCCTATGTTTCTAAGAGTAAAAATGAAGTCTTCAGATTTTACTTTCTAATTTAGGTACATCGGCATATCTGAAAATGTATACTGGGATTTTTTAAGATGGAAAAAAATATGTATATACTAAGCATAGTAACATAAAATGTTAGTATTTACCTCTATAATCATTTAATTCTTTATTATAATAATAGACCTAGAATTTCATGTTATATGTCTAATGCCATAACAGTAGGTGACTATCAGGGAAGAACACTATGCTAGCAACTTCTTCAATTTATCTCCTGTCCTTTTTCCCAGAATGTGATAACAATTGATTATAACTTAGATTTAAACAAATTTCTCAACATTTAAACAATTTTTCATCATTCTCATAGAGAATGATGGGTAGAAATATTTTTCCTAGCTTTGTGGCTTTAGAGCTCTTAGTTGATCATGAAAATATAAAACATAAGGCTTACCATAGTCTGAGAAATAATTACCTTACTTCTCTTTCCTACATTTGTTTTTAGTGTTTGAGGTTACTATACAATTTTTTTTCTTTTTTGGTCAGTTGCTATGCTTAACTGCACTGTTTGGTAACTTAGTGTTATAACAATTTTGCATTCCTAGAATAAATTATATGTGATCATGAAGTAGGCAGTTAGGTAGGTATGAGCAGAGCAATGACAGTGGGCCAGGTACAGAAGGTTAGCAGGGAGGAAAGCTCCAGGTGCCTAACAACAGATAATTATAGGGAGAGACCCTGCTCTAGCCCTAAATTGATCTTTCCTCTCCTAGTTTATCCCTGGTCCTACAGTTTGGACTCTCCCCTAACCTTTCCTCCCCTAGCTTGTTGTAATTATGGGGTAGACTCTCTTAGAAGAGGAACAAGTGGGCCAGAAAATAGCCTCAAAAGACTTCCATGCCCTTGCATGACCACTCCCTTAATCATTAAGCCCTCAGGACAATGAGGTTGACCTCTTCAAATAATCTTGGGTACAAAGCCTGGGGTCTATTACCACAAAAACAAATACTGGGTTTAACTAGAGATAACATCTAGGCCTCACTTATATATCAGCTTCAGGCCTAGAAAAGCAACAAGGCCAGGTGGGGAAACTCCACTGCTGAGGTGGCTGAGGTTGGAACAAGCTATGATGACTAATGCCCCCCTACCCTAGTGTTCCGCTATGATGACTAATGCCCCCCTACCCTAGTGTTCCTGAACAGCAAGTTGTGTTCTGCTGCCTGCTTCCACCATTTAGGCAAAGTTCTAGAGGCAAAGGAGGCTTTATTCTAAAATTTGGGAGAATGGCAGGCTTCTGCCTTAGAGCCCATCCCTTGGAGAACACACAAAGAATGACCTGCCACCCTCTGCCAGGCCAGCTCAATCTTAGGGTATGCCTTGAGTTTCTTCTCAAGTCCAAAATACTGTCCTTTGGGGAATGCAGGCAGCTGCAACATGATCATCCAGGCATCTTCAAGGAAGAGCCAGTCTCTGCCCTCTTTTTATTTTTAATCTTCTGGCCTATAATTCCCTAATGTCTGGAGGTATTCAGCTTCTCAACCAATCCCATCTTAAACTATTTACCATTGCCTTGGACAGCCTCCTCCTAAGGCCCCTCCCTACTACTCCACAGTGATCTAATCAGATCTCTTTGTATCACTAGTGCTGACCAATCAATGGAGACCATGATCCTGAAAAAACAAACCTGGAAAGCTGATAAATATTCTTTTGAAATCTTCCGCTGGGATCTTCCCTAAAATCCCCACCTTCAAAAGCTCTTAGGATAGAGGATCCAGCCCATTCTTTTTTCAAGCAAGCCTACACCTTTCCTTATCCTCTTCTTTCACCAGCACATCCTCTCTCTGAAGCATGCAGGAGCCTTTCCTCTTCACCTTCCCCCAGACATCTATATTCTTGCTTTCTTTCTCCTAAGTTCTGAGGGCCATTCTTTTGCCTCTGTTATATACTACCTAAGCCCACATAGCCCAAAAGGCTCACTTCTTCTACCTCTGTGACCTTCTAAATAAACTTTTGCTTTTGAGTCTTGGCCCTCAATTCTTTCTTAGCCAGAATGCAAGTACCAAGGGTTGCTGAAGTTTCACCACCAGTAACATTCTGGTGCCATTTAGCTTCTAACAGACCCAATGTGTTATACTTTTTAATGGCTTGCTGGATTCAATTTTCCAATATTTATTGAGGATTTTTATGTCTACAGTCCTGAGTGATGTCAGCTTAAAATTTTCTTTTCTTTTTTGAAATCTGACTTACATCAGATTGCATTAAGACACTGAATTTTTAAAGTTTCTTTTTACTTTAGCATAAGTTAGTCTCAATAGTGTTCTTAATACAGAAAAAGTATAATTGCATACTTTGACATACAATGGTTTGTCAATGAATAAAACAACGTTACTTGAATAGGAATTTTCAAAATCATCTCCAGATATAACATCTCTACCATTTATCATCTTTGTTGCTGAATTAATTAGTTTGTAATTTTATGCAGAGTTTCCATTATATCTTATTTGTTTCAAATTGTTTAGTTACCGCTTTGATATTTTTTGTCCCCAGAAAGTTGATTTTGTTTGTTGCATGGTTGGTTAGATGGTTAGTTAGCATTCCCTGGAAGAGAAAACATTATTGTACATAAAAGTTCAGCTATTGTTAATATAATAAGAACAGTTTGTGTGACATTGATATAACCTGGCAACCAAAGACAGTGGACTGGAATGTGCATGTGTGAACAATGAAGACTTCATTGTACTAGTCAGTGGGAGCAATAGACACCAATGAGTGAGCTACTGTGTAGCTGTCACATTAAAAATAACTGAGCAAGTAGAGCAGCAAATCCACATCAAATTTTGCATTAAGCTTGAACATTCCTCTGCAGAAAATTCTCAGATGATTCAGAAGTCTTTGGAGATGAAGTGAGTGCAGCTTAAATAAAAGTGTGGCAGAAATGCTTCAGAGGTGGTTGAGAATCTGTTGAAAGTTATTCATATTCTGGAAGGCCTACAACAAGCACACCTGAGAATGTTGAATGTATATGGCCTGCAATCAACAAAGATCAATGGCTGACAGTGGGAGAATTAGCTGCTGATCTGAGTATACCCAAAACTAATGTGTCTGAGATTTTGACACAGGATCTTGGCATGAAACATGTGGCAAAATTTGCTCTGCAACTTCTGCTACCAGAGCTGAAGGAACATCATTTTGAGAATGACATGATCTCAAACTGTTACCAATGAACCAGGTTTGGCACCCTGCAACTTACAGGTTTTCTCAAAACTAAAATCATCTTTAGAATGGAAGAGATTTCAGACCATTGATGAGATTCAGGAAAATACAGCAAGGTAGCTGATGGTGATTCCAACAAAGGATTTTGCATATTGTTTTGAACATTGGCAGAGAAGCTGGGAGCTGAGTGAAATCCCAACATGGCTACTTGAAAGAGGAATGAGGCATCATTGTTTTGTGTGCCTTGTTTCATGTGCCATGTATCTTCTTCAATAAATGCCTCTGTTTTTTCATAGTATGTGGCTGGATACTTTCTGGACATACCCCGTATAATCAGGCTGTAAGGAAAAACAAATTCCAATAAAAAATGTGGTAAATGGGCCCAGTCTTTGTGAACCTTCCAAAGAGTGGTTAAGAATCCTAGCATGACCCCAGTGCAGGTATTGAGCCTTAAGCCTTGGTAAGGGAACGCACAAACTTGAGTCGTTGACAGTGTCTACCATTTGTTGATGCTCTTTACAGTTTAGTGGTTGCCTATTAGCTGTTGAATGTCACATGAAGACAATTCAATTTAGATTTGTATGGAAGTCTCCTCATTTTCCTTGACCCAGACAAGGATAGCTTTTACCTCGGTGACTTGCCATAAAACTTGACTAAAATTAGTTTTTCTTGAGGCTTACCTCAAAACAGGCATAGCATATTAATGAGCTTTAAGTCACTGACTGATAAGTGACAAAGTGTGGCTGGTTTTCTTGTATTTCTCGAACATATCTAAAAGCTGCTATTTTATATTTCAGACACAGTAAATTTCTGGGCCACTACAAAGTGGCAGTGTGCTAACTAGGTACAAACATGAACAGGTAGTCCCTGATTGGCAGCCCCAAATTCTACTTCTCTCTGTGCTGTTTGTATTTGCATTTATGGTCAAAGACTAAGGAAGAAGACAGTAGATGCAATAACCATTTACACACAGAAATTATATCCCCTTCCAATTTGTCTTCCTGTGGGTTCAGTATTGTTTAGTTAAATAATATTTATCGAAGTGATCTTGGATTTAGATTTTGGAGACCAATGTATAACACCCTTCAGCATATTAAAAAAAAAAATATTTAACCAGTTTGTGGGAATATCACTTCTTACTTAGTTTGAATACTAGAGGCAATGACTTTAGCCAGACTGGTATAAGGCAAAAATATGTTAATCACAAGGGAGCAGAGACTTGTTGCAGAGTGGTTGAAACCCTTACCTACCCCACCACTTTCAGAGAAGGGGGAAAGGCACACAGGTGGATCTCCTCCCAGATAAAGTACATGCATCTGGACAACATGAGACAGTAGATCAGAAAATTTCCCCCCAGGTCAAAGATGCCTGATAGGATTGGCAAAGATTGGTGAGGTTGAAACCAAGATTTGCTTAATCAATTATTCTTTTCACAATTACTATTGAGACTATGCCCTAATAGCAAAACTAGTAAGGACTTAAACTGCACCTGTGCTCTAGTTTCTGGGAACACTCTACTTTGGAATATCTCTATATAGGTTAGATATTGGTTTGTTTCTCAAATTCTAAGGGCTAGGGGCTGATAGTAGTAAAATTTTATGTGAGTCTTTAATTTTTAGACTACTTAAAAGTAAGATGCAGACACAAAGTTAATCAATGAGATACTGTGTAATTAAAAATAATTATAGTGGAAGACAGCCAGTTTTTAGTGATTAAAAAAAACAAAACAACAAGGCATCAGAGGGAGATAGATGTTTCTGACTGCAAATGAATGGAAAAAGAAGCTTGAAAAGAGTTTATTTTCATCAAATGTAATTTGCAAAAGCAATGATATTTGATTTTGTCTTTAATAATTTTGGACTTTTTTTCTCTCAACTGTAATAACCAAGTCAAAGTTATGTAAATTTTGGTATTTTAAAGTCTCCCTGGGAATTTGTCTATGGGAGTTGTTTATAGTGATAATTGAGGCATCACCACTGTGGTAGATGGATACATCCCTGTATTCCTCCCTCTAGTATTGACTGGGCTTGGGTATCTGACCTGTCCATGGGATATCTGCAAATGTTATATAATCAGTGGCTTAAAAAGTACTTGCACATTGGGACTGCACTCTCTCTCCCTCTCTCTCTCTCTCACTGTTTGGAGACTGGGTCTCTAGGTGAAAAACCCAGCCAAAACCACTAGGGACATACAACCCAGCACTTATGTGATTGCCACTCATGTGAATAAGGTTGAAAGATACATTGCCTGCTAGATGACTCAGAGAAAACACAAATCTCTTTCCACTTAGAGATAACTCAAAGGATTAAGCAGTAAATAAATAAATAAATAAATAAAGTATAATAAAAGATCTATGTGATACATTTTATTTTGCATAAAATAAATAGTAACCAATAGTACATACGTATATTTGTATTAATAAATAATGCATATAAAAGATGCAGAATTCTATGTAGCTGAAACATTGTTACTAGTGCTATCTCCAAAGGTGGATAAGTATTTGGGAAGGATAAAAACGGGATAGTTTTTACTCTCTGTACTGTTTAAGTGGGTAATTTATCATTTCAAAATGCAGGATTAAACACTTCAAAGGATTGTGAGTTATGAAAATGTCAGTAATTAAAACTTTTGGAGTTTAGATATTTCTTATCTTCCCAGTTTTAAAATTGTAATTTCCTGATATTTTTGTTAAGTTTGACACATAAAAAGCCATGTAACCTCTGTCTATGGAGATCATCATTTTATTGCATACATTCTGATTGTGACTATCACTATTGAAATAATATAGTAATAATGATGGAATGTTTAATATGGCTCATTTTTTCCATGTAAGATTATTTCTAACTGCTATATACATTGTAATTTTCATTTAATTAAAATCATTAATTACAATATTCAATATTAAAAACAAATGAATCCTGTCACTGGTAAAGTGAATTTTAGATTTCTCTCTAAGAATTATCTTCAGAATTTCTGCACCACGAAGAAGACTTTAAAAAGTATTTTTTATATCCTCCCCTTTCCCCAAAAGCATGTGTTGATTTTTTTTTTAAGATTTTATTTATTATTTTAGAGAGAAGGGAAAGGAGAGAGGCAGAGAGGGAGAGAGACATCAATGCATGTTTGCCTTTCACCTGCCTCCAGCCACAGACCTGGCTGGAGACCTGGCTTGCAACCTGGTTATGTGCCCTGGCTGGGAATCAAACCAGCGGCCTTTGGGTTTGCAGGATGGCGTCTTATCCATTATGCCACCAGCCAGGGACTATGTGTTGATTTTTATCACCACCTTTTATATGATTTTGATGCTGAGTTATTTGCTATTCAAGATCAAATATAACCTTAAATGACAAAAAATGTTACCAACACTGAGATACTACCAAGAGTATAACACAGATTCTGAATGCTCTAAAAGAGTTTCCCTGCAGTTAGTCAGTCAACAAATATTTTTTAATCTACCATATTCCTGGTACAGATGGATTACATTAAAAAAAACAACAAAATAATATTTGTGTTACATCCTCAAGTAGTTCACATTCTATGTATGAGACAAATTATGGTTGATTTTCTGAAAATTAATTTTAGATTCCTTTGAATCATCAAAAATGAGACACTAAGTATCCAAGAGGATATATGAATGTGGTGCTCAAAGGATATTAGTTTGCAACAGTAATTTTCTATGGGAGACAATATCTTCCATCTCTGGGGCTATTTGAATATATTGGAGGCATTTTTGTTTCTTACCCCTGGAAGGGGAGCCCTATTGGTATGAATGGGGAAGCTACTGACATCCAGCAGGGCAGAGGCTTCAGATGGTGGGAAACTTCTCCAATGCCGAAGATTGCACCAACAACAATGAATCATCTGGCCCCAAAGGACAATATAGCTGAAACTGAGAAACTTTGAGTTTAGAGACTTAATTTCTGAGTGATCAGTAATAGGTGATATTGAAGTTATGGTTATAAATGAACTTAATTTGGAGGAGATTATGTGGATATAAAGCAAATAAAGATACTGAAAGATAACCCAACAATTAATTTTCTGGTTGAGAAAATAAAGTAAAAAATAATTGAATAAGCCCTGGATGGTGGCTCAGTGGATGGGCACCAGCCTGAAAACCCAAAGGTCACCAGTTCCATTCCCAGCCAGGGTACATAACCAGGTTGCAAGCCAGGTCTCCTGCCAGGTCCATAGCTGGAGGCAGGTGAAAGGAAACCACCATACATTGATGTCTCTCTCCCTCTCTGCCTTCCTCCTTTCCCCTCTCTCTAAAAATAATTTTTAAAATCTTTAAAAAAATAATTGAATTAGAAATTTCCAGACAAGAAGGAGGAAAATAATGAGTGTTGTATCATAAAATGAAAGAGAAAAGATCAATTTAAGAAAAAAAATAGTGGTCAAGAGAATTGGAAAGTTTTAAGAACTTAGATAACATGAACTTAGTACTAACAAAACTGTCTGTTGGATTTAGCATCATGTAAGTAATGCTTGATTGGGCTCCCTGGAAATGGAATAAATGGAGATACCAAATGTAAATAATTATTTTAAAAATTTGTCTATGAAGGAGATAAGCAAAGATAATGACTATGAAAAGATGGACATTTTGTTACTTTAATGAGAAAGACTAGAATACAGTAAAAAATACCTAGGCTCTAAAACACTTTAACAAAACTGACAAAAATATATAGAAATTTGAATATCTTTAAAGAGCTAATAAGTTAAACCTAGAAATAAGACTCTATTCAAAATGAAAACTCCAACCTTACATTGTTTTATTGGTGAGTTTTTACAAATATCTGGGAAGAAAACTTTTCTAAAGAACAGGAAAAAAAGAGAAACTTTTTCCAATTGATTTTATAAGATTGTCAGTACTATGACACCAATTACAAGAATTAAAAAAAAAGTAATTTGAACTGATAACTCTCATAAACATACATAAAAGTGATACATAAAATGGTATAAAATTAAAGATATGAAGAGTAATTCATTTTGGGAATTATTCAAAGAAAGCAAGGATGGATTAAACTTCTAAAATGTTAATTGTAATTCATAAAATTAAACAAAATTAAAAGAGAAAAATTATATGACTATTTTGATTAATTTGGAAAAGTCAATAATTTGGAATAGTCAATAAGCATTTAAAATAAAATCTCTTAGCAACTTGAAATAAGTAACCTTCTAATTGGAAAAAAATTATTTGTAAAATACCTGGCAAACATTATTTAATATTAAAATATTGAGCCCTGGCTGGTGGCTCAGTGGATAAGGTGCCAGCCTGTGAATCCAAAGTTTGCTGGTTCGATTCCCAGCCAGGGCACATACCCAGGTTGCAAGCCAGGTCTCCAGTCAGGTCTGTAGCTGGAGGCAGGTGAAAGGCAACCATACATTGATACTTCTCTCCCTTTCTTCCTCCCTCCCTGCTCTTCTCTCTAAAAATAATAAATAAAATATTTTAAAATTTAAGTTTTTTTAAATATTGAAAAATCTTCTCCAACATCAGTATATTAAACTTTGCAATAAGATCCAAGCCAATGTAATATTGCACATAAAAATCAGTGAGGAAGAGAGAGGGGGCAAGGAGGGGGTAAAAAGGGTGAGGGTCTAGCCAAGGAACTAGTGTAAATGACCTATGAACATGGATAATAGGGTGGGGATTGACTATGGGGATGTGGGGGCAAAGGAAAACAATGGGAGAAAAATAGAACAACAATGAAAAAAAATAAAAAACATAAAAACACATTGCTTGAAAAGAAAAAAAATGAAATTGTCATTATTTGTTACAACATGATTATTGAGGTCTGTCCAGAAGGTATCCAGCCATGTAATATGAAAAGTAAAGACATTTATTGAAGAAGATACAAGATACAAAAACATTGTACATAGGACAATGACACTTCAGTCCCCTTCAAAGTAGTCAGGTGGGGACTTCACACAGCTCTCCCAATCTCCATTAGATGCCCAGTCCTCTTTTTCTGAATCTCATCTATGGTCTTAAATCTCTTTCCTTTCAAAGGTGATTTTAGATTTGGAAAAAGCCACAAGTCACAGGGCACCAAATCTGGGCTGTAGTGGGGCTGAGTCACCTGAGTGGTATGATGCTTCACCAAAAACTCTGCACAAGACATGATGCATGAGCAGGGTCATTTTTGTGATGAAGCTGCCAATCACCTGTTGCCCTTAGCTATAGCCTTCTAATTCATCCAAATAGTTTCTGCAGAGAAATGTTTAAGCTCAACGCAAAATCTGATGCAGATTCTTGCTCTACTCACTTAGTCATTTTGAATGCAATGGCCAGAGCACACACGCTCATTTAAGACCATCTCTCAGCCTCATTGACTAGAACAGTGACCCATCATTGTTCATGCATGCCCATTTTAGTCCCTTCTCCTTGGCTGCCAGGTTATATCAATATTGTGCAAACCATTCTCATTGTGTTAATAGCGGTTGGACTTTTTTCTGGACAGACCTTGGATGTTTATTTATTTTTTAAAAGATTTTATTTATTTATTTTTAGAGAGAGGGAAAGGGAGGAAGAAAAAGATGGAAAGAAACATCAATGGGTTGCCTTGCATGCTGCCAACTAGAGATCTGGCCTGCAATCCAGATATGTGCCATGACCTAGAGTCAAACCAGCAACCTTTCATTTTACAGGGTTATGCACAACCCACTAAGCCTCATGAGTCAGGGCTGTGATTATATGTTGAATTTTAATGGAAATCTATTAGAATTTAAAAAAGAATTTGCATCATGGGTGGACATGCAGAATATTATGCAAAGTGTAATAGCCCAGTCAGACAAAGACAAGTACCATATAATTTTACTTATATGTGGAAACTAATGAACAAAATACACTAATAAACAAAACAGAAATAGATTCATAGATACAAAGAACAGACTGATAGCAGTCAGAAAAAAAGGGTAGTTAAGGGCTGGGTAAAAAAGTGAAGGGATTAAGCAAAAACAAACAAACAAATAAAAAACCTTATAGACACAAACATAGTATGGTAATTACTAGAGGGGAAGGAGAGGAAGGGAGATCAAGAGGGAAAAAGAGGAATTAATGGTGATGGAAGGAGACTTGGCTTTGGGTGGTAATGCACAATACAATATGTAGATGAATTGTACAACTGAACCTACATAATTTTATTTACTTATGTCACCCCCTATGAAGTCAATAAAAACTGAAAAAATATAAACTTGCTAGATTTATTTATAATCTGGTCACAAAATTAAATATTTTTCTATGTATCAGTGAAACACAAATAGAATATAAGATCTTAGAAATAAAGCCATTTAAATGTCATCAAATATATCAAGTACCTAGGAGTAAGTTTGATTGATATCACTCAAGACCTAAATAAGAAAACCTCCAAAATATTATTAGGAAAATCAAAGATGACCTAAGTAAATGGATGTGTATACTGCATTCATGAACTGTAACACTAAACATTAAAAACAATGTCAAGTCTTGTCCTACTGATTACTTACCTATGTATTATTGTTTATGAGATCCAGAGTGTAATTTCAAACAAAACCTCTGAAGAATTTTTTTGTAGAAATTTATAAGCTGATTCCAGAATTTAGAGAGACATGAAAAAGGCTCAAAGGAACAAAGGCAATTTTAAAGAAGAATGAAGCTAGAGGATTTACCCTACTACTATCAAAACATAGTAGAAAGCTAATAGAATAAGACATAAAACTGAGTAGAAAATACAAAGAGACTCATACATCGTTATCTGACTAATGAGTAGGTGGCACTAAAGTTCAGTTAAAAAAAAAAGATGGCATTTTGGTTAAAGTATTCTGAGTTAATTAATGTAAAAAAAAAGTAATAATCACTCCTACTTCACACCATACACAAAAATTTAATTCTAGATGGATTGATGGACTACAGATGTAATATAATATATTACAAAAAAAATTAAGGAAACAAAAAATTTTCATGTAATTAGGATAGGGAAGATAGCCAAAACATAAAAGTCACTAATCACAAACAGATAAAGATTAAAAAGCTTCCACTCAAATAGACAACTCTGAGAAAATAAACAGGCAAGCCAGAGATTGGGATATGATATTTACAAATAGTTATAATTAACAAATGCCTTGTATCAAGAATATAAAAATTCATATGAATTAGTAAGGAAATTACAAAGGAAAAGTCTAAAGAAAATGGGCAAAACAAAAAAAAAGAGAGCATCTAACTACATATTCTGGTACTGTCAAAATCCTATTCTTTTTAGAAGCTGAAAGCAGAAGACTTTTGAGAGTGCTCCATCCTCATGAATAAAAACTGCTTCAGCAAGAGCTTGGGGAACTATTACTGTTGACAAAGATCTCCATAATTATTTATGAGAAATAAAGAAAAATATATATCAGTGAAAAATATAATGAGATCCTTGAGAGATCTAAAATTTCATAATTTCTTCATTTACCTAAGCAGGCACTCATTATGCAAATGCTTATAAAGGATCTACTGTGAATTAATCATGAAAATGCATACAAAGGTGAATTAAGCCTAGTTCATGCCATGAGGGAGCTTTCAGTTAGCGAGGGTGAGGTGAGGCAAAATTTATTTACATAATTAGCTACAACTACACTCTTAAAAGAATTGCACTAAAAGGAAGAATTAAGTAGTATATGTATGGTGCAATTAAGTAGCGGAATCATGCTGTGCAATTAATGAGAAAGCTCTTCTGATTCCTTGAGCTACAAATAGCATATAAACTAACTTGACTCCTAAATTTCTAGACATCAGGCCATCGGAATTAGAGGTGGCCCTGGGGTTCCTCATCTAAGGGCATTTCACATTTGAGTTTTCTTAGGCAATACCTAATCTAGTATAAGCCCCGTTATTTGGTTCACCATAAATAAGTTGTAATAGTAATTACATAACACAATTGTAATAAGGTTGACAATGGCTAATATTTACTGCTCTCTAAGTAAGTTATAGGCACTGTGCTAAGCATTTATTCTCGCAATAGCTCTTTGAGAGCATTATCATTATATTGACCCAACTTGATAGAAAATAAGATGAGGTTTAGGGAGTTTAAATCACTTGACCAAAATTACACACGTGTAAAAGGTATGGCAAAAATACGACTGTGGCAGCCAACTTCATGCATCCCCACTCGTCTCTAGTTATACAGCCCTCACATGGGTGCTGGGTACCTTTCTCTTCATGTCAGCCATTTCCCACACCTCTCGCATTATCCTCTCCAGGCAGCTTATGGTACTGTTAAGAGCATAGACCTAGAAGATGGTGGATATGTTTGAGTCAAAAGCCGTTGCTGTCCCAACCAAGGCATATCATTTCACCTTTTTGGAGTGATGGTGATCTTTACTTTGCAGGCTATTGTGAGGTTAAAATGAAATAATATATAAAGGGAAACTTTTAATTGAAAGAACTATATTAGTTCTGCTTTCTGAATAGACCTGGACTTCTATAGATCTTTTCTTACTCTCTTTTTCTGCTTGGAAGAGCTTTCAAACTAAACTACCCCTCAAAATATTCCCTACGCTGTAAACATTTTAGACTATCAACATCCTAACCATCTTCTAAATTCCAACTTATGTTTCCCTCTTTCTGTCATTTCATGACCCATCTCTGCCCTGCCACTGAGGAATAACCCTTCTGAATCCACTGGTATCTATTTTTATTCTTACCATCATTTGCCTTGTTGAAAGGTTTGAATTAATGGAAGACCCAGACTATAGCTCTTGTCATGTTGTTTTCCTTGCTCTCTACCCCAGAGCCTTGCATGGCAATTGGCTTAGAACAGATGCTTTATAGAAGTTTACTGAATTAAGTTGTTTAGTCTTCAGCCATTAAAAACTTGATATTCTAGGCAGGCACACACAAATCATCCTGCCCTTCACAAAATGTGGTTTTGCAGCTTGTTGTCTTCATAATGTCCTTTTCATTGGCAATCTTTGCTAGTGTGACAATTTCTGAGTGTTTGTATATAAGACCCAGAATATTTGGTAGGACTTTGAGTCTCCTTAATATTGTCAAGTTTATGTGACTGGATATCGTATAGCAACCTGATCAAAAAATGTAGAGGAAACAATCCAAAAGCCAAGAGACAGTCACTGTTAAGTAGTTTTGAGACAGGTTAACAGATAAGGCCTTCTCCACACTGGTCTTTACATTGTCAACTCCGTTTTTCAGCATTTTCTCCCATGAACTCAATACTCCCAGTAAATGCAATCTTGACTGCCAGTTTTTCTGCCTCTAAGCCTTTGAACTGCTTAGAATGACAGCCAGCACCTGTCAGAAATGAAAAATCCTGTGTCCTAACTCAATTGCTGCTTTTTCAATCTCTCAACGTTACTAGTAATTGTGGTCTTCTTCCTATGGCACTTTAAATCACCCTTATTGTCCCTCACATCATAATAAAATAGTAAAGTGTTAAGCACTTTAGATAGATTTTCTTGTTTAATACTTGCATTGGCCCTAAGAAAGATCTTAATACTCTATTTATTTACAATGAGAAAATCAAGGATTAGCAAGGTCCAATAACTTGCCCAATGGCCCTCAACTTGAAATTGGCTGTTGTGGGATCCAAGACTGGACCACCTGTCTCTAGAGGCCAAATCCTTTATATTGAGTATTATTGTGGTTGATATATTTTTTCCCTGCTGCCATTCTCTGTGCTGCTCTGCAGAACCTGTATTGTATTTATTCTTCCTTATATATAAGTAATTTGTATCCTTAATTCATGTATAAACACAATGTGTTCTCTGTACTAAATTGTATTCTATTAGAATTTCTTCTTGCTTCTCAAAAGTGGCAAGGGGAAACAGGGACAAACAAAAGAAAATGTTCATTAATTAAACTATTGGGTCATAAATAGAACACCCAGTCTTCTACAGTTTGTGGACCAACATCCAACCCACTGAACCACACCAGTCAGGGCTCATTTAAAGTTTTATTAGAAGTTTCTCAATTTAAGTTCAGCCAATCTTCCTATTGTCTTATACACCAACCATAGTCTTATATACCAACCTACAAAAACATGTGCAATTCTCTAATACAGTTGTTATTTCATACTTTTATGCAATTTTACATATGTTTCTGTTTTATTTTGTTTTTTAAGATTTTATTCATTATTTCCATAGAGAATGGCAAGAGGGAGGAAGAAAGGGAGAGAAACATCAATGTTTGGTTGCCTTTCACCTGCCTCCAGCTAAGGATCTGACTGGCTTGCAACTTGGTTATGTGCCCTGACTGCAGAATCGAACCAGTGACCTTTGGGTTTGCAGGCTGGCACCAATCCACTGAGCCAAGGCTTATGCTTTTTTTTTTTTTTTTAATAGAAGAAATGCTCATTCTTCATTATTATTCTATGGAATAGTAATTACAGTCACTTTGAAAATGTCTTTGATCCACAAGTAGAAAATCGGTTTGTGTCTCCTCTCTATACCTCAAGGTATTTGCATCTATCTTGGTTTCCCTAAAATGATCTGTAAACTCAGGTGCATGCATTCAATTTTGTTCATTTTATATTGAGAAGATTTTCATAATTGTATGTTAAATGAATCAATTTAAGTCCATCAATAATTAAACAAATAACAAAATGCAATATTAAACTGGACATAATGTCAATGGGTTGAGTGTAGACTTTTGATAATACAACTGGAAATATGAACTCATTTCTTGTAATATTCCATTCAACATATGTCTATTATAATCCTACTATGTGTGATACATGCTACCTGCAGGAATCTCCCAGGCCACATCAGGGCACAGTATAAGTGAAGAATAATTTATTACCTACCAGATATAGGGAAAATAGTCAGTACATCTTATTGATTTAGCTATTCTGCTTATCAACCTGATAAAACTATCTTTTTATTCTAAGCAACTAAAGATAGTTCAAATATCAGCATTTCACTCTGAAGTTTGTTAAGGGATGATCTCTATAGAGTCTCCATATACCCCTTAAGATAAAACCACTAATGAAAAATCAAAAGGCTTACACAAGACAGCCTTTCAGCCCTGGCTGGTGGCTCAGTGGATAAGGTGCCGGCCTGCAAACCCAAAGGTCGCTGGTTCGATTCCCAGCCAGGGCAACATAACCAGGTTGCAAGCCAGGTCTCCAGCCAGGTCTGTAGCTGGAGGCAGGTGAAAGGCAACCATACATTGATGTCTCTCTCCCTCTCTGTCTCTCTCCCTTCCCCCTCTCTCTGGAAATAATAAATAAAATCTTAAAAAAAAAAAAAAAAAAAAGACAGCCTTTCGGAAGCAAGCAGCACCTCCACTTCCCTGGGCTCTTACCTGTAAACGCTACAAGAAAGGCAAAACAAAACAAAACAGAAATAAAAGAAATTTGGGAATGGATGAAGGAAAGAGCTTCTTCATGTGGTCTGAAAATGTTTGGTTCATCTGTTCTGTGATTTCTTTTGCTTTACTAACATTTACCTTTATACACATTTCTCTTCTAAGTCAATCTGTGGAATAACCATTTTATTCCAAGCTTCTTCTCCTCCTTCCTAATAACCTGCATTGATGTAAATTGGGACAAAGGCTGAGTACCTATTGAGATTAATGGGTTTTAGCTTTCATCAGGGATTGTTGGTTAACTTCTCTGAGTGTGTCAAAACCCTTTTTAGAGATGAGTGTTATTTACAGACAGAAGATGGTCTATAAATGTTTAACTATATGGAGAGCTTGAGGAAGAATACTTAGAAAAGTATGACTTCCTCAGATTATTCTAAGGTCATATCTAAACATACTATTAAGAGGACCCCCCTAAATAAAATGGTTCAATTTGACATTTTAAAGTTTACGTTTTAAGATTAATCTTGAACATAAAAATAATAAAATTAATTTTGTTAACAGTATCCTTTTTTACAAATATTGCAAATAAATTAACATCACCTAAAGAAATTTTCAATTTTTTCATTATTTTTTCTTCATTGACATTTAAAGTATTAATATTACATTAATAAACTAACAATTCATAAAGATGTCAACAAAGTACCAGATTCCAAGTGAACATAAAATATGTGCATATGTGCATGTTGCAAATGTTTAGAAATGTATTTTAGATCACAATGTTTATATGTATTATAGCATTCTAAATAAATTAACTTTATAGAGGAAGAAGCCATAAAAGAAAAGACTGCCCATAATAAAGAAGCCAGTTAATATAGATACATTTTAATTTAATTTACACTTTTTATAGAACCCTGCCATGTTATGATAAAAAAGGAATTTTGGCTCACTTTTCTAGGCATATAACACTCAAGAGATCATGTGAGACCCCAGATGGCAAAAGGTGAGGTCATTCATCAATTGTCAGGCCAGATCTAATTTAATCAATGTTTTGCATAGTTTATAAATCTTGTCACTATCTACCTTCCCAAATACCTCCCTCCATACAAATAATCTAGTATGCTTTTATTTTACTTATTTGAATAATTTTCCATTTATTCCCCCAAACAGATTTCAAAAATAGTGCCAGTTACCAACACATAGGAAATGACAATATTACCTTCCACAGATATTTTTCACCAATTTCGTAAAGTATTCAAAGCATATCCTAATCTATTTAAGTTCTATAATTTAAAGTTGTCTTAATTTATCAGTGTGTTCTATTCACCAGATGCTTATGCATATAATTAAGGGTAAAAAATAGCTTCAGTAGCCTTCATCTTGCTGTGAAAATGCCTTAAAAAGAGTCACCGTTCCTTCGTTATTTCTGCATCAGATCCAGAAAAACTTGATAGACTACATTTTTTTTTTTCTTTTCCACACCCTGCTCTAGCTTCTGTAGCCTATCCGGACGTCAGAGGAGATTGTGAAAGCAAGTGTTTTGTCTGTTGCCTGGGAGCCAACCTGCTAACAGTTGTCTTCCTCTTTCCTCAGCTGTGAGCTACCCTGAGGCAGTCTGCGAAACAGAAGTCACAAATAAACAAGGAGGACAGCTATGTACCATCATTAGACTTTTCACATATGCTCAGTCCCACAGTGACAATGCTCTGAAAAGCAAGGCAGCTCCAAAAGTAGCAGCAGGCTGAAGGATATTCATTTGTGTCCCCAAAATGTATTGACTAAAATTTTACAGGATCTTGTTTGATATTTGGCGGAAGACTTTAAAGTCAGTAATGAAAGCCTATAACTGAAGATCAAATCTGGAGCTTGAGGATCCACACAAAATGTTTTACTACAAATAAAAATTCCTGTTGCTGGAACGAATGCACTGTATTTATTTATACCTTGGCCATAACATTTTGAAAGCTGCGGATTCAGCAGTGACATATGGTGTATCCAAAAGGCCTGAAAATCTTTTTTTTTTTTTTTTTTTTTTTTTTTTAGGAGATGTTCCTTGGCTTTTTTCTCACTCTTCATATTACTAGAGGCTGCTGTGATAAGATATTTTTATAAAAATCTCAAAATAAAAATCTGATAAAATACTACACGGTTTCAGGGTTTCCATAATGCAATAATCTGTCTACTACTAGAAATGTGTTTCAAATGAGAAGATACATGGTTTTTCAACGTTAAATAAATTTAAATCCCATGTTTCTATGCTAGAGTTTAAAACTTCCACTCACTGCCCTAGTTCCTCTCTGAAAATCCATTTTAGCTACAGTAATTTTGAGAGCTAGTCCTTTGAGATTTCAGATTATCAGAGGGTCAGATCTGGACTGCTATTACCGCTATTAATCTTCCTCTCTCGCAGACAGCATTACTTTTGGCCATCTCAGTCTTACTGATGTATAATAATAGTTCAGTCACTCAAAGGGAGTTTCAACTTCAAAAATGTACCTTTTTAGTGCAATAGAAGAATGCTCTGTAATTTAGAAGTACAAGTCATTTTCTAACAGGTAGTTTCAAATGGAAATCATTGTGAATGCGTGAGGCCTTTTATTTTCAACTAAAAATATATATATATTTATGGCTACAATGGCACAGCCCATTAATTTTCTTTCTTTATCCATTTGACAAGTTCTAGTAATTGTGAAAAGCAATGTCATCTTGAAATTACAGAAAAAATACTGCATTGGTTAAGTATACTATTCTGCCTCAGAGAGGCTAATAATCCCCAGTCTTCCTTGTTTCTGCTATTTAGTTGCTCATTTGATTTAAAGTCATTTTCATAGAACTACAGCATGTTAGATTGGAAAGGATTGAGGGTGTCATGCTGCCTATGAGAAAACTGAAGCATAGAAACTTAGAATGATTTAGCCAATGATAGACAGAGACATAGTGGCAGAGCTTAACTTCTTTCTGGGTCCTGCTGTTTATACCATTAAATGACATAACATATTTGCTTTTGATTAAAATAACTTCTAGATGTTAAACAACAATAATACTGCTATTTGGTGGCTAAAGTGTTATCCAAATGTCCTCAAGCCACTTGATTTTTGTCAATGTTATGTATTTTTTCCTATATTATATATCTAATCCTTGATCCTTGGTAGTTTTTAAACATCTCAGCATTTCATGTTCTAGGTCATTCTGAATTTCAAAGAGCTAATGCTTTCTGTTTTGAATGTTGGCATGATGAGCAAATGAAGCAATGTTTTCCTTTATTTCTCTTTTAGCAGAGGTAAAGAACAGAGAGATTTTGGTGATCATATACTATGTTAGGAATTATGACATGTGCTTCAATCCTAGTTTAGCCAGTTTCTAATGGTTTCCATATAAGCCACAGTACATTATAGCAAACAACAACTTGGGAGAAAATTTATTATTATTCATTATTTATATTCTAATTCATTTTTTCTTTTTTTTTTTTTTCAGATTTTATTTATTATTTTTCAGAGAGAGGGGAAGGAAGACAGCCAGAAAGGTAGAGAAACATCAATGTATGGTTGCCTTTCACCTACCTCCAGCTACAGACCTGGCTGGAGACCTGACTGGAGACCTGATTATGTGCCCTGGCTGGGAATCGAACCAGCTATCTTTGGGTTTGCAGGCCAGTGCCTTATCCACTGTGCCACCAGCCAGGGTTTATATATTCTAATTCTCGATCAGTAAATAAAAGAGGCCCTCATTGTCCCTTGCTGACATTTTTTTTTAAATAAATATTTTATTATTTTTAGAGAGAGGGGAAGGAAGAGAAGCAGAGAGGGAGAGAGATGTCAATCAATGTATGGTTGCCTTTCATCTGCCTCCAGCTACAGACCTGCTGGAGACCTGGCTTGCAACCTCGTTATGTGCCCTGGCTGAGAATTGAACCAGTAACCTTTGGGTTCACAGGCCGGCACCTTATTCACTGTGCCACCAGCCAGGGCTTGACATTGTTTTAAATGGGAATAATAATACCACTTTCTATATTTTCTATATTTGAATACCGCCAAATATTTGAAGATTAAAGGTGTTAGTAAATTTTAAACTTTTGGAAATTGTGAATGCCTGTGTATTCCTAGAGCTAATATTTTGAGATTTTAAATCAAATTTCCACATAATTTTTCAATTTTTTTCTACTATTTTATTTGAGACCTTGCTTTGATACATATTCTATACATCAGGCTGGAAGATACAAAATTGAATATTTCTACTCTCAAAAAAGATATAACTTATTTTCTAAATGAGAGATATTAAAAAAATTTTTTTAATGTTAAATAACTGAAGATACCAGCAGAATACTACAAAAAAAAAAAAAAAAAGAATGTGTTATAATTATGTGTGTAAAAACAGTGTGAATAATGTATGAACTAAATAAAGAAAATTTTGTAGATGGGAACAGTCCATTAATATTCATAATACCTAATATTTACTCAGCACTTTTTGTACAACAGATAAAATGCCATGCATTTAGCAAATAATATTTTTTCAAAATGGTAAGGATTCCCATTTTGAAGAAAAGAAAGATTCAAAACTAAATATATAATTAGACTCATACCAAGAGGTTACAGAACTTATCCAAAATTATCTAACATGCACACAGCAGAGGTAAGATTGGAATGAGTGTAGCCTTATTTAAAAAACCTCCATATACAACTAGATTCAGTACTGGTTGGAGTTATTTGATGAATCTTATATTAGGAAATTTGAAATGTACTTTGTAGTAAAAGCAGTATGATATATAATATAATCCACTTATTCTGCGATCAAGTTAAGATCCAAATTTTGTAGATCTCAGATTTTTAAAATACCCTCAATTTCAATACAAAAAGTAAAAGCAAGAAGCATTGTTAAAGTAAAATAACCTAGAAAGAGAATGTAAATTTAATTAATTTTATAATGAATACAGATTTATGAACTTAGTCCTTGTC
This sequence comes from Noctilio leporinus, assembly GCA_004026585.1. NCBI lineage: Eukaryota > Metazoa > Chordata > Mammalia > Chiroptera > Noctilionidae > Noctilio > Noctilio leporinus. Next base: position 120,020 of record PVIW01002528.1, on the reverse strand, counting down.
TCAATTTTGTCCTGAGGTAAAAACTTACCTTATTTATACTACCACCCTATCACTTTAAAACCAGTAATTATATCACTAGGTTAAATTTCTTGTGAATTTATCATTTAGGTAACATACCTAAACCATAACTTACCATTTCATCATCCACAGACTTCCATGGAGGTCCCTCCATCCATAAACACCCAAAAAGCTTCAACTTAGTAAGTCTCCCCAGTGGTACTTTCCAAGGTCTGCCTCTTAGACATGTATTTTTATGTTTTAAAGAGGTTAATGTTGATACTCTATTTTGAAACCATAGCCATCTCTCAGGATTTGGTTAAAGATTATTACCAAAACTTGGAAAGTGGATCACATTATAGTTTATAGTAATGTAAATATTCTCCACTAAAAAAAAAATCAAGATTTGTGCTGAAACTATTCTTCTTTGGATCCAAGGTCACAATTCATATACTTCTCAGTCCTAACCATCAAATATTATAAGATTCTTCTGATTGATTTGCACTGTGTGAGTTGTCTTGAACTCATTCATAATTTTCCCCAAGCTAGCTCTAGGGTGTTCTAAGTGATTATGAAGAGAGAAGAAAAATAGCTTACTTTGGAAAGATTTTCAGTTAAACCACCTGTTTTCCCATGTGTTACCACCATTATCTGGCTCTTCCAAAGAATATGCCAGGAACTAGACTGATTCTTTCAGCTTTCAGTTCACCTTGGGCATAGTCCATCTTACACTTTTCTCTGCTACTTATCGCTCAACATTCTTCCATCTTATTTTGTCTGCTAAAATATAGACTGAAATCTTTTGTGCACTATCTTTCTCACTTTTTTCATCTATTTTCTTAATCATTTTTAAGGCCAGAAGAAAAAATATACATGCTCATTTCACCATAATGAATCAGAATTAGTGATAATATTTTGACTAATTCAAGGTACATTTTAAGCTCCTTCTCTTTTCATCTACATTCTTCACTTTTTGCTTATTCTAGTTGAAATTTTCTTAAAAAACACAATTTCAGAATTAATTCAAATGGTATTGCTACGAAAAAGGAAAACCAACAATTTCCTTTTTCGTAGCAATACCATTTGAATTAGTTTTCCAGTGCTTCTCAGTAAGAAACAGTACTCTTTTCCCCATCCATTTTTTTCCCTCTTTTCTCTACAGCCTATTAAAGGAAGAGTCATATGAGTCATAAAAGCTTGTAATTTATCCACCTTTTTTTTTTTTTTAAAGATTTTATTTCATTATTTCTAGAAAAAGGGGAAGGAAGAGAGGCAGAGAGGGAGAGAGACATCAATGTATGGTTGCGTTTCACCTGCCTCCAGCCACAGACCTGACTGGAGACCTGGTTTGCAACCTGGTCATGTGCCCTGGCTGGGGAATCGAACCTGCGACCTTTGGGTTCGCAGGCCAGCGCCTTAACCACTGTGCTACTAGCCAGGGCTGTCCACCTTTTAATAAAATTTATTTTTTGGAGCAATTTTAGGTCCACAACAAAATTGAGAATAAAGTACAGAGTGTCCATATATGTCCTACCCACACCCAAGCACTCTATTATAAGCATTTACCCCAAAGTGATACATTTATTACAATCAATGTACCTACACTGACACACATTATCACCAAGTCTATGATTTACATATGGTTCACTCTTAATATTGTACATTCTATGGGTTTGGGCAAACACATAATAACATTTATCAATCACTAAGTTGTCATACAGAGTATTTTACTGCTCACCTATTCACCCCTCTATTAACTCCCCAACTCTTGGCAACCACAAATCTTCACTGTCTTCATTTTGCCTTTTACAGAATGCCATAAAGTTGGCATCATACAATATGTGTCTTCCTTTACTTCGTTGCATGCATTTGGGATTCCTTCATGACTTTTTATAACTTGATAGCCTTTGAGTGCTGAATAAGTGTCTGGATGTACCACAGTTTATTTACCTATTCCCCTACTGAAAGACATATTTATTACTTTCAAGTTTTGGCAATTATGAATAAAGTTAGCATAAACATCCATCTGGAGGTTAGCAATTACTGTAACTTTTTCTTTGACATAAATCAGTCAATATATGAAAATGTATTCATGATAAAAACTGCATCTAGACACTCAAAATACAAATCAGTATTGCTGAATTATGTTTGTTTGAAAAGCATAGATTTGGAATGTCTGACACATGCAACTATAGATATTTTCAACTTCTAGACATCCTCATGACCTCCTTCAACAACAATGTGAAGTTTTGACAACTCTCCCAAGGAACATCTGGTAAGAGAGTTAAAGGTGGCATGTATAAACCTCATTGGTACTGCTTGGATATAATCAAAGTAGTTGTCATCTTGTTAAAAAGGCCAGACTTATCTAAGTTTGATCATTTGTTTAAATATTTAATTCATAAATTAGAATAATATTATGGAAAAGCTCAAAGGTAGGTTTTGTCTCTCAAGGTCTCCTTGAGCATGCTCTGTTAGCTATTCAGCCAATTGATCAATGCTTCAGCTATAGACTGACAATTCCATCTGACATTTTCATCTGTCATCCTTGGCCCATTTCCTCTGGGTTTTGACACCTTACATACAATCAACTTAACCAAGCTGGGGAGTACAATGGTGTGTCTTACTAGTTCACTTTTATTATGCTGCCATTGTGTATGTAGAATTTGTATAACTTTTTATAGGTACTTCTATAAGGTAGACATCTTGGAAGATAATTGAGTCTAAAATCTAGTATTTATCTAGTATCCTTAAATTCCTCAAAGTAGTAGCATAGTGTTTTTCTCTTTTCCTATGGGAATGTTTGGAGCTCTAATGGGTTATGTAAGTCCACCTCACTCCCAGACCTCCCAGCAGGTCTCTCAGTGTAATTTGGTATTGGAAGCACAGTTTCAGGTAACTTCCAGCTTTAATACCCAAGACCCCACAAATATCAATTCTTCAGTGAGAAGCCCCACACTATTATACAGCTAGAAATTTTTAGGAAACAGCCAATTATTTATGTTTATGTACTTTAAAAATATTTATAAAATAAAATAATGAACAGTCTCCATAGCTCTTTCAAACTTAGAATAGATAGATTCATAATCCTGCTTCTTTACTAACTGATAATTACTGAGCATTACTCAGAGCACTAGCCATAAAATCTAGCTGCTTTGCATAGCTGAGCTAAAAGAGCTGTTTCAATTTTATTTTATTTTATTTTTCCCAGAGAGAGGGGAAGGGAGAGAGGCAGAGAGAGAGAGAGAGACATCAATGTATGGTTGCCTTTCACCTGCCTCCAGCTACAGACCTGGCTGGAGACCTGGCTTGCAACCTGGCTATGTGCCTTGGCTGGGAATTGAGCGAGCGACTTTTGGATTTGCAGGGCGGCACCTTATCCACTGTGCCACCAGCCAGGGCCTCAATATTGTGAAAATAAAAAGATAAGGCTAAATTCTGCCTTCAGTTTCTTTTGGTCACACTTAACTTTTCCAAAATATTATTGATTAAGGCTGGAAGACTTTTGATTACAGAAGTTTCTTTCAACTCAAGAACATACTATATATGTTCCAGTTGAGAACATGAGTTTCTCAATCCAATCAACCATGCTGCCTTGTTTGGAATTGGGCTCTTCCTGCGTACCTTTGAAAGAAAGTCTTTTAAATCTCTCACAGATGAGCGCACATAATTCTATAATACCAATAGACTGAAGTGTTACTATCTGCTCAAAGAAGTATGAAAAGTCACCCAAACAGGATATTTCTACCAAGGAATAATAGACTATCCAAATTGATAAGTTTTCTAAGGCTGAATGATGCCATTTTTATAAGCGTAAAGAAAATGTTTTAAGTTTATTACCTTAATGGAAGAACCCACTATGTCTCTCCAGATGCAGGCTATATATTTTTACATCTCTTTTTCCTCAATCATTATATTGTATTTCCAATTCATTATTAACTCCTATCTACTCTAATTTATAAGTCTCTTAAATTCATCCTTTATTCTCTATCTCCAAGGCCACCATTCTAGTTAGTCTAAGTAAGCTACCCAAGTCTCCCCTCCTAACCCCCTTCCAACCCCCTTCCCCCCAAAAAAGCTTCTGTTTTCTCTGTCATCCACTCTGGTCCTTTTCTATCAAGGTTTTCTCACTATAGACGGTGTTAATTTTGAATCATCAATCTCATTAGCTTACCCATATTCTTAGAATAATACAGTGTTTTCTATCTATTCAGGATAAAAGACAAATCTTAATATTGTCTGAAGAGTGCTACATGGTCTGGCCCTTGCCTACATTTTTAGCCCCAGTGTACAAGTTTGTGCCTTCTCTCAGCCACGCTGCGAAGAGAACATACACATTTCTCTTTTCCAGAAATGGCAATTCATAGAATACTTCTCATTTTCCCACGTATAGACTATGCAATCAACTCTCAAGTTATTGCAGCAGTCAGCCTTGTGTTGTGCACAAACGGCAGAAGTACCTTTGTCTCCCCCCATCTGGGGAGATCAGCTCCCTGGTCATTTAGCTCCATCCTTCAAATCCCTACATAGTATGTATATAGTTAGTTAGGCTTGGCCAACTAATCAGTCAGATTTTTTTTTTTTTTTGTTTTTTTTTTTTTTTTCCTTTTTAGGTTCTAACATCAGTGGGAGAAAGTCAAGAGGCAAAGTCAGGCTCAGAAACTGATCCTGCCACTAGGGTATGGGGAGGCTGATAGAAAAGGCTGGTAACATCAACCAACAATTCTCATGTGTTCAGTATATGTGGTCCAACCACTCATGTTTCAATCACATATCCAACAGAAAAATTCTCATATTCATATTGCTTCTTCTGCTATATTTTCATCAGACTTCATCCATATAAATCAATGTAATGTCTTTGAAATGTTTATAAACTATCACTTTTGTAGAATGTGAATAAAGGGAGAATGTTCTCCCATACTAGCCCGGATGCCAACATTAGAGCCATCTTGTCTATGTCAGAATCACTGTAACAATTTTGTTCATTATACTTAAGAAAACGTTTTAAAACTTTTCTTCCAAAGCCTCATTGTATCGCACCTACTTTTTTTTTTTAAAGATTTTATTTATTATTTTTAGAAAGAGGGGAAGAGAGAGAGGCAGAGAGGGAGAGAGACATCAATGTATGGTTGCCTTTCACCTGCCTCTAGCCACAGACCTGACTGGAGACTTGGTTTGCAACCTTACGCACCTACTTTTATTTCTGATCTGTTCTTTTGACCTATAGCCTCTTTTGTCTTCAATATAGTCTGCACATAGACACTGTAAGAATTATCACTCTTTTTAAAATAAAACAAATCTCTTTAGCTCTTCTTCCAACATAACAGATTTTCACAAACAGGTGATTCTAAGCATGATGTTCCCTCTGTATGAAAGTTTCTTTCCTCCCCTTTCTTTTTCTCTTGTCAGTTTGCTATCCACTCTTCAAAATTGAGCATTACCCTATGTAATGCGTTCCTTGTATCGCCCAGGAAAAGTTAGTCATTTCTTCATAATTCTTCCCAGAATATACTGTTATTTCTTAGACATAGCACTATTGATTAGCTTTTAGTGCTTGTTTACTAGGCTGTGAACTCCTCAATGATAAAAACCTGAGTCTTAATTCTCTTCATAGAAAACTCACTGCCTTACTCAAACTAAGGTATGCCATCTATATACATTAACTAACTTCAAGATAGGCTATAACACAATGATTTAAACCATTGCATATCAACATTCTTATTTAAGGTTTCTAAAAGAAGAAATAATTCATTTTTTAAACATAAAATTAAATAACAATAAAAACTGAGCTTAAAAAATGCAAAGTCTGGGGAGCAGCTTAGACAAGAACCTAGTATAAAGGAACCATGGACATGGACAACAGGTGAGATTGACTTTGGGGGGAAAGGGTGGGTGGGGAGGGGGACAGAGGGGAGAAAAAAAGGGATGGATGTAATACAACAACAATAAAATTAAAAAAAAAAAATGCAAAGTCTCCTCCCAACCATAGAGAGTTAGTACCTCAGTGTTGGGCAACTACTGAAGAGGAAGGATCATACATGCACACTACCTAGAAAATTGGGGTGAGTTGGAGGGATACCTGCTAAAATGCTTCTGCCAGTTTTCCCTCTTGGGAAAATGAAAAGTAAACTTGAGACACTCACTTCAGCTGAATATCACAGCTAACCAGTACCCCAAGTGTTATGCCTATTTCCTTACTAGCAAATTTAGGGTTTCCTTTTCAAAGACAACCACCAATTTATAATCTGAAAGTGTACATCTTGTCCATTATGGAAAAACAGGAGATGCAGCAGCAATTGCGGCATAGTTCTCATTGAGTGGGATTACACCCATGTTGAAATAAGCATGCTTAGAAAAGGTTTAAAATAAGTGTGTAAAATGGTATAGCATTTCATATTATGATTCCCATTTATGAATGAGAAAATGGGATTAAACATGGTTTGTTGACTTCCCTATTCCTCAGGATTAGAAGCTCATTTTCTTATATTTTTAGAACCTCATTTTCTTAAATTTAAGTTCACTGTTTTTCTTTTTCTTTTTCTTTTTTTTTTTTAAGATTTTATTTCATTATTTCTGGAAAGAGGGGAAGAGAATGAGGCAGAGAGGGAGAGAGACGTCAACGTATGGTTGTGTTTCACCTGCCTCCAGCCACAGACCTGACTGGAGACCTGGTTTGCAACCTGGTTCTGTGCCCTGGCTGGGGAATTGAACCTGCGACTGTTGGGTTCCCAGGCCAGCACCTTTAAGTTCACTGTTTTTCTAGGTGTTATTGTTATTCCCTCAAAACATGGAACACTGATATTGTGATATTGCAATTTATAGAATTAAAATATTTCTAACTAATGAATTTTTAAATATAGAAACAGATAAACTATAAATACCATATTTATTATAAACTAATAATTTTAATTTCTCATAAACTAAGAGTTTAAACTTATGGATTTTATTTATAATTATACAAAGCAGTTTTTAAAAAGTAGCAGATACAATTTAATAAGAACATTTTAGAGATGTCCCAAAATTATTTCTCAATAAAGAATGCAGTTTATTTTTTAAAGTATACATAAAAATTGTCCTTGACCCTCAATACCCCATTATCTTAAGCTCAATATAATATACAAAGGAACATTATTTCATTCATTATGTGGGTAAGGGTCATGCCATTAAGAGGGATGGATGGCTTTAATTAACCCCTTGAGTGAGGATATTTGTTTGAAGCAATATACAGATCTTGGATTTATTGTGGGAAAAATTAGAATAACAATTCTAACATGGAAACAAATATAAAGGAAGCACAGACATGAGCTGCTAATTCTTTTACTTCACTGCTTTCTTTTGGTGTTTGTACCTTAGAAGTTAGGTCCCCTCCCCTTTCCTCCTTCTCTGGTTGAATGATAGAAAACCATTGGTCCAAAAACACTCTTTGACCTCCAAGTCATCCTGAGAGTACTGTATATATTTTACTTCAGTTAGTTTTTACTTGCTAAGATAGTATGAATAAATATGATGTCAATTATTTATATTAATTTGTCACACCTCCAGTTATCCACCTTCGGTCTTATTATGTTTGGAGCATCCAGGGAGGTAGGTCATGTTTTGTGCCTGTTCTCTATTCAAGCCCAAATGGACTGGCTCCTCAGGAACATGTGCTGTCACTCTTCTACTCAAGTTGACCCCTGCAGCCTCAACCAATAGAGAAGTATCTTGTTTTGATTGTGTCTGTTGTCTTATATGCCAAATGTTTCTCTTTACTCATAATTACTGTGAGTGTTCTCTTTTCTCTGCAATAGAATGGTATCATTAAAATTTTCCTCAAGGTTACACTGGGATAATTTTTACTTATTCAACTAGACTATGTCATATTGCCAATGAAAAGTACAAACTAGCTAAACATATGCAGATATTGTAATGAATTCCTATGGATTTTCTTTCTTTCCAGTTTCTTCTCTAGCTAATAAATCCCAGATTTTGTAAAATACAACTTTGCCCACATTGGTACCCTGCAATTAAAACTTCATGTATGTGCTGCTCAGTATACATAAAATCAAGCCCAAGATTATTGGCATGCTTTCCACAGTGTACATGGTTTCTAGTATATATCACTTCATTCTTATCTAAATTTCTCAAAGGTAGAAATGGCAAATTTAAAGTTGGGTCATTACTATTCATGCAGACATATTAAACTCACTGGAATAGACTACAGAGCTCAATGCCTTTCACTTACTATTTGCATATACATAAAACCAACAAACTTCAGGCAATGATAATGCCTTATGGATTAGATGTGATGCTCATTCTGAAGTACCTTAAAACAGCAACCCTGTAGCCCAGGAGCTGAGGCATAGCTGTTCTCTAGAATCAATTGAAGAGCAAGTAAATGATTAAGGATGTATTCTAGTTACATATTTTCAGTGTGTGCTTAAAAACTGTACTGCTGGCCCTGGATGGTGGCTCAGTGGGTAGGCGCTGGCCTGTGAACTCAAAGGTCGCTGGTTCAATTCCCCAGGTAGAGCACATAGCCAGGTTGCAAGCCAGGTCTCCAGAAAGGTTCATAGCAGGAGGCAGGTGAAAGGCAACCACACGTTGATGTTTCTCTTCCTCTCTGGCTCTCCCTTCCCTTCTCTCTGGAAATAATAAATACAATCTTAAAAATTAATTAATTAAAATCAATATACTGCTAATAATAAGCTATTTTTTAAAATTGAACAATGTCAGGTAGCACCATTCATATTTATGTGATGAATTAGCTATACAACTGTATGTGACAATCTCTGTATGCTGAAGATAGTATGTTTAGTGTCTAATATATTTTCATCAAGTTCATTTGTTAATGGTGTTGTTAACAATTTTGAAACTTTCCTAAAATTTTTATAGCTTACTTTATCTGTTACTGATAAAGGTGTGTTAAAAACTCTCTGCTATGACTTGTCTATATTCTCTTGTAATCTTGTCAATTTTGGCTTATATATTTTGAGGTTATATTATCAAGAGCTTATAAATTTAAACTTGTAATATCTTTTTGGTAAAATAAGTCTTTATTATTATGTAGTGTTATTCTTTATATTAAAAATATCTTTATTCTTAAAGTCAATTTTATTTAATATTTACATAGCCTATCAACTTTATTATTTGCATGTGAATATTTTCCCCATGTGTTGGCTTCAGCCCTTCAGTGACTTAAGTTATCAGTCATCTTTTTATAAGTAACATTTACTTAGAATTTGAATTTTAGCCCAACCTAACAATTTCATTATTATAAATAACATATTTTCACTTTTAATTATTGTAATGATTTATGTATGTGGTTTTATATTTATAATCTTATTTTGTTATTTTTTCTTTGCATTGCATTTCTTTTCTTGCTTTTATGCCTTTATTATGTTTCCTGAGTTTATCATTTTATCATTATAATTCCATTGTTATCTATAGTGGTCTGAAACTCATGTACTTACTAATCACTCAGTAATACACTAGAAATTCTAACCTGCATAATTACCAACTATAAATTAAAATTTTCAAAAAATCTGAAAACTTAGGACACTTTTACTCCATTTATCTTCTTCACTTCTGACATACTATTGTGCATTTTCATTTAGTAATTTTCATCATCTAAAACAACACTGTTTCATGTAGTCAATGCACATTTAATTTTGTCCACATGTTTATCATTTCTTTGAACTTTATTTCTACTTACATCTCAGATCATATGTCAAAGTGTGGATATTTTTTTACAAGTAAAGGCTAGAAGTCTTGATATGTGGATTAGATTCTTTCATCAGTTCAGGAAAATTCTGCCACTCTAATCTTTGAATCTCTTTTTTCTTTCTGAAACTCCAACAAGAATATTTTGGAATAATCCACTCTCAACTTCTCACAGCCTTCATTTTATTGGGGTCAATTCTAGACCAATTCAGTTATTCTTTCTTTAGCTGTGTCTAATCTATTTAACTCTTTCTGTTGAGTTTTATTTGGGGTTCTTAAAGTTTTCTATTTCTGCAAAGTTCAGTGGTTTGGTAATTTTAAAAATAATTTTCTAAATTCATAATTGCTTTTATATTTATAAACTTAGTAAACACAGTTATTATCTAGGCCTAACTAAGAGAAATATTTTGGGGTCTGTTTCTGCTGGTTTTATTTATGGTATATGTTTTTTTCTGTGGACTTAGCTTCAGACATGAGTTAGGTTTCCTTTTTCAAGAGGTCTTGCCTTAAACAAATTAAGTTCTTTTTCTTTACTGTCAAGGGTTAAGTAAATTTGAGTTGCAATTCAACCTCATAGCTGACTTGTATGTGCAACATCCCAGAGATAGGTGTGTTGATTTTGTTCTTTTCCCTTGCTTAATTGAGTGCCATGGGAATTTTCTTTGCATTCTCTTATGGCTGGAGGAAAATAGTAGTTGACTGATGGTAGCTTTTGGAGTCCCAAGCTTATGTATCAGTGTATTTAGGGGCTCCCTGTCATGGGCCAGCATCCTAAAGGGTGAAGTTTATACTCTTCAGCAAAATTCCTGAATTTAAAAGTTTATTAAGCACTCTGTCTACCTCTAGCATTATATCTTCAGTTCTATTTTTCTTTAGCAATTCCTATACAAACTTAGAGCACTTTCCCATTTAAGAAGCCTAAAATTCTGTAAGTAACCATAAATTCTACAGTGAACCTCTGCCTTTAAAAGTTATGGAAACCTGGATTCTCTGAGAGTTGAGGGAGAATTTACAGTTCTTTTAGTACAATGATGCTTTAAAATTTTTATGTTTGTTTTATATTTTTTGCATGAATGTTTTAATTTTGCACAAATACAATAAAGTGCCTCAAATGTACAGGAAATTTCTCTTTCATCTCTGTCATTATCAGCAGGATGCTTCCTGGGTAACATGTGCATAGGGGTATTTTGATTTATTTGAATTTGATATTTTGAGTTTCCTAAAGATATATTTTCATACCTGGTGACAGATATCCTTCCTAAAGATTTTTTAAATATCAGAGTAAATTTCAAAAGGCCTGAATATGTCAATTAGCTTTTAGGAAGTTTGCTTTAATTAACAAAACTGAAAAGGAAATCTGACATTTATTTAATCAGAGAAAATGGTACACTTATAAAATCAATTCTGACTCTTGAACAGAGCTCATTCAAATGTTCTAAATTTCCATCTTGTAGGTACAGTCTATGCTTGTTTTTTTTATATGTCCCTTCCCTATGTAGCCCCTATGTGCTGTAGTATAATCCAAATACACACACACACACACACATACACACACAATTCTGTTTAATCAAGAAAAGAATCATGCCAGGGTCAAATTAATTATTTCAAAGAAAATGAAAAATTCCTGAATGTGAAAATGTAAATGAGTGACAGCATAGTTAAGCAGACTGGAGTTTAGAGACTTAAAATTTTAATGCCAGTTATCTTTGTCCCTAAGATAAATGAATAATTTGCCTTGATAAGTGGAGAAATGGACTATCATGCTCTATTTTAGAAATAATGAATAAAAATTAGAGAGTAATTTATGTTTGCAAAGTAGTATATAAAGACTGAAATATGTAAACCATTTAAAGAGAATATTTAATATACATTTAAGAATATGTCCTAAATATTTTTGCCAAGTTATAAGTTTTGCCTCCTAACCAAACATAATATAATAAAAAAAATTTCCACTAGATTTATGATCCACCTGAGAAGAAGAGTCTTATAGTAGAGAACATCTGTGGACTTACCATCTTGAGTTGTATTGACTTTCAGAAATTGGAAGAAAAGTTGACCTTTGAAGAATTTATCTTAATGAAATGTTTAGAATGCTCCTTGTAGTTTGCAAAAATCAATATTAAACTGCATTGCAGTTTCTTTACTCCTCAATGGCAACCTAGTTCTAAATTTGAGAGGAAGATACCATAATGTCCAGTCCTCACTGACTGCAACATATTTCAGTTTCTTTACCTTGCTATAGAGCTTTTAATCCATTACGAGTACCAGTGGATTAATTATAAAGCATTAATGCTTTATAGCAGTCAGAGGGTGAATCATCTTGGCTTACATCTTGACAAGTGAAAGTTGCTAGTATTGTAGTCTGTATTTTGTGAAAAGTAAAAAAATAAAGTCAGTTAAACCCACTTAGAATAAACTATGATTAGATTTAAATTAATTTTTCTCTGTCACGTTTTATTTATTCATTTATTATTTTTTAAAAGATTTTTATTTATTATTTCCACAGAGAGAGGAAGAGAGAGAGGCAGAGAGGGTGAGAAACATCAATGTATGGTTGCCTTTCACCTGCCTCCAGCCATGGACCTGGCTGGAGACATGTCTTGCAACCTGGTTTGCAACCTGGTTATGTGCCCTGGCTGGGAAACTGAACTAGCAACCTTCGGGTTCACAGGCCGGCACCTTATCCACTGTGCTACCAGCCAGGGCCTCTCTATCACTTTTTAAAGTATGTTTTATTGATTGTATTATTACAGTTGTCCCAATTTTTCCCCCTTTCCCCTCTGCCCAGTACCACCTTTCCCTCTAGCAATTCCCCTCCTTATTTCATGTTCATGGGTAGTGCATAAGTTCTTTGGCTTCTTCATTTCCTATACTGTCCTTAACATCCCCCTATCTATTTTGTACCTACCATTTATGTTTCTTAATCCCTGCAACTTCTCCCTCATTTCCTCCTTCCTCCTCTCAGCTGATAACCCTCCAAATGATCTCCATATCTATGATTCTGTTCTTGTTTTGGTTGTTTGCTTAGTTTGTTTTTGACTTTCAGATTTAGTTGCTGATAGTTGTGAGTTTGTTATTTTAATGTTCATAGTTTTGACCTTTTTTTTCTTAAATAAGTACCTTTAACATTTCATGTAATAATGACTTGGTGATGATGAACTCCTTTAGCTTTACTGTATCTGGAAAGCACTTTATCTGCCCTTTCATTCTAAATAATAGCTTTGCTTGGTTGTTGATCCTTGCTTTTTATTATTTTGAATAGTTCTTGCCATCTCCTTCTTGCCTGAAAAGTTTCTTTTGAGAAAGCAGTTGCTAGTCTTATGGGAACCCCCTTGTATGCAACTGCTTTTCTCTTGCTGCTTTTAAGATTCTCTCTTTATCTTTAACCATTGGCATTTTAATGTTGCTGTGCCTTGGTGTGGTCCCCTGTGGATCCATCTTGTTTGAGACTCTCTATGCTTCCTGGACTTATATGTCTATTTCCTTTACCAAATGAGAGAAGTTATTTTTTATTATTTTTTCAAATAAGTTTTCAATTTCTTTCTCTTCTTCTTCGCCTCTGGCACCCCTATGATTTGGATGTTGGCACTTTCAGAGATATCCTAGAGTCTTTTTATACTATCTTTCTGTTTTTCTTTTTTACTTTTTAAGAATTTCTTATTTCTTTTTTCTGTTATGGTTGAATGTTTATTTCTTCCTTATGTTTCAAATCATTTATTTGAATCTCAGCTTCCTTCTCTTCACTGTTAGTTCCCTGTGGATTTTTCTTTGTTTCATTTAGTGTAATCTTCATTTCTCCCTTTATGTTGTTGCCATACTCAGTGAGTTCTTTGACCATCCTAATCACCAGTGTTTTGAACTCTACACCTGATAGGTGTTTAGTTGTTTAGTTGTTTTTATGGGATTTTGTTCCGGGCTTTCATTTGGGCCATATTTCTGCGTCCCTTCAATTTGGCAGCCTCCCTGTGTTTGTTTCTGTGTATTAGGTAGAGCTTCTTTAACTTCCTGTCATAGCAGATCTGTTAAGTTGTACAGGGTGGGGTGTAGATATTCCCCAGGGTTGGGCAAACTTCTTCACTGTTTTATGGCTCTCTATATGCTGGGGAGCGGTCAGAGAGCAGACAGTGCCACTGCCTGGCTTCCAGAGGTTTGCCTGGCAGTTGCCACTTTTCTAGACACTTCACGTGTATCCTCTATTCTATTGGCACCCTTCCAGCTGTTTCCATCCCAGACTGGGTGGGTTTGCATATATTCTTAGCCTATACAGGCCCTTTAAATGAACTCTCCTGAGAAACTAGAGGTTTCTTCCCCTGCCCTAACCCTCACAGTTTTTACAGTCAAAAGTTATTGGGCTTTATCTTCCCAGCTATGTGGTCATGCCTAGGGCTGGAATTGCTTGCTCCCAAGCAATTCTGGGATGACACCTAGACAAATCCTGTCCTTGAAGAGCTATGAGAGAAATTATGTGTAATAACTACAACACAAATATGAAAGTGATAATGATCACAAAAAGTTTGTAAAAACTTTTTAAGAAGCCAGAGATAAAGGGTTGCTTTTAGATTTGCCTTAAATTTGGTTTCAAATATTTAAAATTGGAAATAGAAAAGAGGGTTCTTTGTAAGTAGAGCAAGTGGCATGGAAAATCCACAGAACTAGAAGAATGTAATTTGTAAAGGTAACACATGCCCGCTAGTTTTGATTGGAGTGTGGTGCTTAGAAAACTTGTTGGAAAATTGGAACAGAGAGCAAAATGACCTATTGCTACTCTGTTAAGTTGAGAAATATTATCTCTCTTCTGTACTTAAAATTCTGTTTCTCATTTTTTGAAGAAATAAAACTTGTGGGCTCTGACTCTTTAAAAGGTCAGAAGGCTATCATAATAGGTTGTCCTTGTCTTCTCCTAAAGATAATTTTGATGAAGAATACAATTCAGTTTTTTTCATCTAAGTTTTCAAGGCTTTCTCCAATGGAAGTAGGGAAGAAATTAGTATCAATCAAAATGGTTGGTGTTGTAGAGGTCAGAAGTCTCTTATAAAAAGATCATTGAGAAGTGAAGCCCATCAATGTCTGATGAAAGATCAAAGAGGGGAGGATTTGGAACTGACTTGCACAAGACAGATTCTTCAGGAAAATCCTATATGTGGGACATGAAATATCAAAGATGGCCTGCTTTTATTGGGCAGCAAACTATCTGGAATATCCTGAAGAAACAAGTCAATTGTTTTCTCTGCGTGAAAGGGTAACTGCATGTGGGCGGGTCTGTACTGCAAATCACAAAGAGATAATGGGATGCTCACAGTGCTTTCAACAGTACCAGATACATACTAAGCTCCACTTAAGAATCTGTTAAATATATACATATATACATATATATTTACATACATACATATATACATTCATACATGAATAGTCTCTGTTTTCAGCAGGGTTAATAAAAGAGAACCTTCAATTGTAATAGAAGTGCTTATAAGATAAGATAAGCAGCAAGTATGTGCTTAGCCTCTGTTCTTTCTGTGCTTCAGCTTAATTTTCTCTTTACCTTTGAGAATCCCCATTCTTTTAATTTCTTCTTTGCATTTATTATTTCTAGACATCTGTGCTTTTCTTTTTGCATCTCACACATGTGACCCAATTGAGATCAATGGCTACAAGAGCATATTTTGACTCCAAGTGAGGGAACCATCTAATCGGTCTTTAAGATCCAGTGATTTGAATAACTTTTCATTTGATAAGGTTCACTGTAAATTCTTCCCAGCTATAACAACCAGTATTCACTGAAGCTAAATTTCCCTGAAATCAACATTTCTGAGTTGCTGTATGATGCTGCTGATTCTTCTATGTTAAAATGCAAGGAAGGATTCATTTTCTGGCCATTTCATACTAAATAGTTCACGTAAAACTTTCCCTAAGTTCCTATCACATTACCAAAACTTAGTATCGGATTTAGGGCCGCATTCTAAATACTAAGTCAAGTTTCTCAGTAAAAGTACAAACCATATTACTTTTTTTTCTTTTTAATGCCTTGAATGACTTGTTAGTATATGCTTCTAATGGATTTAATAGCTGAAAAATAGGATGAAATGCACATCTTTGATGCTTTAGCACTGAAAGAAAGCTTCATGAGCTCCTTTTTTTTCCTCGTAACAAAATGCGTATACTAAAATTAATCATTTAGCATGGCAGTCTGATCTTCAGGTAGAATGGTTTCCATTTTAAACCTGGTGAGTCTGGAAAACAGGAGAAAATGCAAAGAAATTTCTTTGATGATGCCATTTCTAAGCATAATCAAAGTAGTAAATTTAAAATAATGTTCTGGGCAAATTCTCTTCACACTTTTATAAAAACTAATTTTATGCAAGGCCTTTGGAAACCTTCCAGTCCATCTGTTTCTACTCAGTTGTTATTGGCCATGATTTCCTATTAAATTTATAACAAGTCTGACTGCCTGCCTGAAAGGAGCACATTTGATGTAAATACCACATAATATTGAGAATAATGACTTCAATTGTCTTTATAGTTAATTAAAAATGACTTAATGTCTTATTTATGGATATATGCATATCTTGATTTGTCTTGCTTTTTGTTAGACAGTGGAAAACCGATTCTCAGGAGACAGAATATTTCAGAAAGTAAGCTCAAATTTTGGTATGATTAGATTAGAAATATTAACCCTTTTACCCCAATACCTAAATTCTTATATTCCTGTTTAGAAACCAACAGTTTATATAAAAACTACTACTGAACACCAAGATTTAATAGAAATTTGAAATGAAAATATTAAAGTGAAATTTTTCACAATCTGTTTAATTAATTTGAGTATCTCTTCCTATATTTTTACTACGTATATCTGGTTTCAATTGCTTCTCAATGCAATGCCTGAGACCACTTCCAGGTAGCTTTTCTCTTTGTCTCCCTATTCTCTTCCCCTTCAACCCACACAGTGTACTCCCGCTAAGGTAATCATCCTAAAGTACAGCCTGTGCTCCTATTTCCCCAGGTACAAATGACTCTTCAAATTCTTCCATTTGCCTATAGAGCAAGGCAGCTCTATTTCCCTGACCTGATTTTAAAGTTACTGCTTTCCTGCAAACAGATTGAACTATTCAACATTTTGTAAACATCTCTTTTACTTAAGTGTCCTTGTGCTTTTCCTAACTAGAATTGCTTATTGTTTAGTTCCCTTATTTTCAATCTCTCCATTCTTACATGGTGAAATTTCACCTAAAAATCAAGTGATATTTCAAGTGCCACTTTTATGACACCTTTTTAGTTCCTTTTCCACTCCTTACAATCTATGTTATATACATATATAACATTGCATAAGGTTTATCTTACATTGCATACGGTTTCTTTTTGCTTCTTTTGTGCTATATGGAATATCCCGTGTTGTGATTATTTGTGTTGTACATTAGAAAATTCTGGAGGACAAATACTTGTCTTGCCTTCCTATGAAACACAATACCATGGAGCTTAGTGTTTGTTTATTTATTCATCTGTTAAAGGGTGTTGAGAACCTCTTGAGTTGACTACGGTGCCAAGTCTGGAACTAAAAGATTCCCAGCACAGAATAAGGGCAAGTAGCCTATGTAATAAGAATTCATAGGCTCTCAAATCAGCTTTGGTCTCAAACCTTGATCTGCTACCTACTATCTGGGATCCCACGATGAGCCTGGGGGTTGGGATTTGGGAACAATAACAATCTCATACTGTTGAGATTTATTTAAATATTCAATTTATAGCTTCCAGTACCTACAATTTAGTCATTAAATACAATTATTTTTTAAAGCTTTTTTAAAAAATATTTTATTAGTTTTAGAGAGAGGGGTAGGGAGGGAGGCAGAGAGACAGAGAGAGAGAGAGAGAGAGAGAGAGAGAGAGAGAGAGAGACATCAATATATGGTTGGCTTTCACCTGCCTCCAGCTACCGACCTGGCTGGAGACCTGGCTTGCAACCTGGTTATGTGCCCTGGCTGGGAATCAAACCAGCGACCTTTGGGTTCACAGGCTGGTACCTATCCACTAAGCCACCAGCCAGGAAAGTAGTATGTTTTAAATTTAAATATTTTTGATAACTATTGTTTTGTATAGAAATAAAATAATCTATGCTGTGAATTTTTTGGAAGAAATATTTTGATTCATTCATTTTGGTTGGCATATTTTTAAGCTAATACACTTTGTTTTTTAAATTGCTTTAAATTTAAAGAAAAATTGAATATATAGTATAAAGAGTTCCCATATCAACCCCTCACACTCTCACACAGTTTCCCCTGTTATTAACATCTATGAATATGATGGATTTGTTACTAGTGAATCAATACAACCAATAAACAAGTACATTATTAACTAAAATCAAAGTTTGCATTAATGTTCACACTGTGTTGTATAATTTAAAGGTTTTTGGAAAATACAAGGGTGGCCCCCCAAAAGGAATTTATCTATTAAAGTTGTGTATTTAAGCTTATTTCAGTCACCTTCAAAGGACTCTCCATTTGATGCCATGGACGTATTGAGATGTCTTTCCCCTTGCTCAAAACAGTTTTGAACTCATCAACTTCAATGCCTTTTAGAGCTTCTGCCATTTTTTGTTTCATCTCTTCCACAATGGCAAAACATTTCCCTTTGAGGACTGTTTGCATGTGGTAAACAAACAAACATCACTCCAGCCTAGATTGGGTGAATAGGGAGGGTGGAGTGCAGGAGTCATGCCATTTTTGGTCAAAAACTGCTAAACACTCAGTGCAGTGCAGGCAGGTGCACTCATAAATCACCCATCATGAAATGGGCAATTGCATTGAAAGAGTCTTCAAAAAAATGCACTGAAGCCCAATTCAACCTTTCACAATAATGCCAGTTGGTCCACTGATAAAAATGGGTTCCTAGAACACTAGCCTAGAATGGGAAGCCAATATTATAAGGGGACCTCCCTTTCAGAAGATAATCCCAGAATTTGAGGGGCCCCTGTATATATTACCATGGATCCAATATTAGAGTATAATATAGAATAGTTTAATTACCAAAATTTCCCATGCTTTACCTGTTCATCTCTCTTCTTTCCCCTGAGTATTTGACAACCAGTGATCTTTTTGTCTGTAAAGGTTTGCCTTTTATTTTTCAGAATACTACACTGTTGGCATAATATAGTATGTAGTCTTTTCATTTGGAGTCTTTGACAAAGCATATGCATTCAAGTTTCTTCCATGGGGAGGAGGTGGGCTTGATAGGCCATTTCCTTTTATCAATGAGTAAATATTCCATTGTATGGATGTGCTACAGATTGTTTAATCACTCACTTATGAAGAAAGATATTTTGGTTGCTTCTGAAGTTAAGTGATTATAAATAAAGCTGAGTTTAGTCTATACTTATTAGCCTCCAGCAATTCATCAAAATTACCATTAAAGTGATCCTAACAGTTACTGGCTCCTGCAGCTTTTGTTTCAGGTAAGCAGATCTTTACTGCTTTTTTGGTATTCCTCTGTGTCTCAAGGAGATTTTGGAGTACAGAATTGCCCTGTGACCTGGAGTCTCAGCTGGATCTAAGAAATATTTTTCTTAGTGCGTTCAATTGGCTCAGCTTTTGTCCTGTTGTAAAATGCTATTGACTACTTCCAAGACATTTATATGTCAGAACTTTAACCAGAAATGTTTCTGATTTGTTTTTAAAACACTAAAAATTATCACATTAAATATGTATCTTTTTGTTTTATAATCAATCATGAAATGTATATCATTTCACTAAATCATATTATATATGAGCATGGGATCTTACATTTATTCGTTCGAACATTTTAACATAGCCTCAAGTATCTGAGCGACAGGCAGGTAAAGGGATTCATTATTTTATAATAACATAAGGAGATGTGCAAATTATTTATATAGACAAAAATTTGTCATCTTAAATCTTCCAAATAAATCAATTTCATCTCATTTTGGAAACAATAAAAATAGTACTTTACTTGGCTGCATTAAGGAAACAAAATAATTTTTGCATTCAAGAGAAGTATGTGTACTTTACAATGTTTTTTTTCTGATAAAGGATAAATTATGTTTAATTATAGACATAATACCACATTAAACATTAGAGAAATTTTGTATCGATTTATTTTTAGATTATTATAAACCATGGCAACAGCTCTCAAATTTTAATATGAATTGAAATCACTTAAAAAACATGCAAAAATATATACTCTTGCCAAGACTCAGAAACACTTAGAATTTTATAGAAGTCTTCATGTGAAATTGAAAAAAGAAAAAAATAATTATTTGCTCAGATTTTCTGAAGTGAAATAAATTCAGAACCTAAATATCTAGAATCTAACCTTGGCTCTAAAATTTAGTAGATGTAGAAATCTCTGAGTACCATTTCCCTAAGAAATGAAAAAAAAAAAAAAAAAGGGATTTAAAAAATACTAGCACTTTAGTGACCCCAGGAGTTCCAGAAGAATAAAATGTGATAACAAGAAAGTAATACTGCATTAAATAAATGAGAGAGAGAGAGAGAGAGAGAGAGAGCTAGGGAGCAATGTCAGTGGGGGTAGGGAGGAGGAAGGAGTAAAGAATAAAAGAGTAAACTTAGATATTTCACTTGTTTTCTAATGAGCTTCATGATTTGCACTGAATTCCTCATCATACAAATAAATCTCTGTAACATCATGTAATGGCTCCCAGATGATTTCATTTTAAAACCCAAAGTTATGTCATTTCCAGGATGAAGATTTTGCTTCAGTTCCACTTTTGGACAATTTGCCTCTAGAATATCTGATTGCTTATTTGCTTATCTTGTTCCTCTGCAACCTGGCTTTCCCATAAAATAAAAGTTAATTCAACATTTTTTAAAAAGGTTTTATTCACTATTTTTAGAGAGAAGGGCAGGGAGAGAGGATGAAAGGGAGAGAAACTTCAAGGTGTGGTTGCCTTTCACCTGCTTCTAGCTACAGACCTGGCTGGAGACATGGCTTGCAACCTGGCTTGCAACCTGGTTATGTCCCCTAGCTGAGAATTGAATCAGCGACCTTTGGGTTTGCAGCCCAGTGTAGTTCAACATTTTTTAGTACATTTAAGTTAAAAATGTGTGAAAGAACACACCATTGATGATGGTATGTTCATATAAGTCTGTCCCAAAACTGTTGGTCCCAAACCTGTTTTTATTATATTGACATTGGCTTGATACTTTCAAGATAGACCTCATGAATATGATATCATGTTAGAACTTACCTGAGAAGACCATGTTTGTTTGCGTAATGTTTAACATTTTTAGATATTTATCTTCAGACATGTTGTTTTATGGTGCTTGTGAGCATACGGGTGAGTATATTCAATATATAGGTGGATATCGATGGGAAGTTATGGAAATGTATGTGAATGAGAGAAAGATTTGATGAATCAAAGACATCAAGTATTAAAAAAAGATCAGTCCTGGCTGGTGGCACAGTGGATAAGGCGCCAGCCTGGGAACCCAAAGATGGCTGGTTTGAGTCCCAGCCAGGGTATAGAACCAGGTTGCAAGCCAGGTCTCCAGCCAGGTCCGTAGCTGGAGGCAGGTGAAAGGCAACCATACATTGATGTCTCTCTCCTTTCTTAAAAAATAATAAAATCTTTTTTAAAATGTTATTTTTAAAAATCATGCAGGGAGGGCATATAGGGCAAAGAAATAAGGCAACCAAAGAGAGAAAAATCTTAGGGGATATCAATATTTAAAGGAAAGGCAGAAGAAGATAAGGTAGTGTCAGGTTGTTGGGGGCAGGTCCCCCATTTCTCTCTGTATATGACTGGCCCTTCTGCTGAAGTCTGCCAACTAGCTAGCCTTAAAGCTAATCTTAGGCCAGAGCCCTGGAACACTGAGCCCTGGGGCAACCAGCATAGCAGGCCCTGAACCAGCAGGTGTTGTCTTTGGGTATACTGCCTCTTTGTTCTAAGGTACACACAGCCTCCTTTGTTCTAATGGGAATATAAACCTGTCCCTGCTGTGAGCTAGCTCTCCTGATGGGGGGTGGGGGGAGGAGGACCCCCCAACCTCCCACCCCCACCCCAAGAAGTTGCTTGGCCTTGCAGGTCTTTAGCCTGCTGCTGCTTGCAATGAAGCATGCCAAATCTCCTGTTTATCATCAGACTAGAGGCCTGCCCACCATCAGAACCTACTGGTCCTAAAGCTCTCCTGGCTCTAGGACCTGACAAGTCGCAAAACAAAACCAGGGAGACCATGGAAACAAACACCTATCTCCAATACATTCATCTGACAAACGTTTTATTTGAGGGAGTGGGGTGAGGGGCAATTTAACAGTTTTCTTGAGGTTTAACTTACATAACAGTAAAATACACAGGTTTAAACTGTACCATTTGATAAGCTTTGATGTATGTATAAACCTGTGAAATTATCTCCATAGGCAGAATAGTAAATGAACCACCCCAAAGGTTTCCTTTTGCAACCCTCATCTCTCCTGGCCCTCTGACTTCTCAGGTGACCACTGATCTTCTCTCTGTCATTATAGATTGGTTTGCATATGCCAGAGTTTTACGTAAACAGCATCATATAGTATGTATTCTTTGCTGTCTGATTTCTTTTGCTCAGCATTATTATTTTGAGATTTATCCACATTCTTACATGGATCAATAGTTGATTATTTTTAGTGTGGAATATATCTCATGGTATTGATATGCCACAATTTGTGTATTCGTTGATAGACCGAGTCTGTAGTAAATCACATTGTTTTATATAACCACTATCTGAACTCCTACTATGGCCAGATATAGGACTAGGCACTAATTTGGGATAGTGCATAAGACAGAGAAGTCCTCTGCCCTATGGAATTTATAGTTTCATACAAGAGAAATAAAGCAATGACTATTCAAAGACAATCACAAATGGCCATAACAGTTTTATTGGTATAAATTTTTTGTTAGCATATGGTCTATCAATAAGAAATGTAATGCCTGAATCATATCTTAAGTGTATATTTAAATTTTAAAAAATTGCCAAACTATTTTCTAATGTAATTGTACATTGTACACTTTACGTTCTTGCCAGCAGTATTGAGAATAAAGTTTCTAACACACTCTCACTGAAATCTCACATGGTCAGTAATTTTCATTTTATTCATATTAATTGGTATACAGAGGTATTTCATAATGTTTTTCTTTGATATTGCCCTAATGACTGATAATATTAAGCATCTTTTATGTGCTTATTTACCACTTGTATATACTCTTTTGTAGAAAGTCTTTTAATCCTCTTTATTGATAATTCTAATATCTGTGGCAGATCTCAGTCAGTTTTTATTGACTGATGTTCCTCATTATTATGGATTATATGTTTCTGCTTCTTTGTATGCCTCATAATTTATAATGGATATCAGACATCATGAACTTTACCTTGCTATGTGTTAGGTATTTTTGGATTTCTATAAATACTCTTGATCTTCATTCTGAGGTACAGTTAAGATACTTGGGAACAATTTAATCCTTGGCTTTTATGGTTTGTTAGTTGGATCCTGAGCAGTGTTCAGTCTAGGCTAATTATTTCCATTATTGAGCAAGACTTCTCTGAGTAATCTACCCAATGGCCCCTGAATTATGAGTTTTTCCAATCTGGCTGGTAAAATAGTCACTAGTCCTGGGCCTGTCTAACCTAGGGTACTGTGTCTTATCCACAGATCATAGGGCTCTGTCTCTATAAGGATCTAAGGATCCCTCCTTTCTGTTACACTGCCTTAAACGCTCTAGTGTCTGGACCCTCACCTCTGTGTCCCCAACTCAGATGTTTTGCAAGGTGTGGCTTGGTTCACCCTTCATGACCTTGTTGCCACATCCTGAAATTTCCCCACTGTCTTAGTTCAGGGAAATCGTAGACTCTCTCCATGTTTTCTACTTTTAATTGCCTGATGCTCAGTGTCATGAAAGCTGTCATTTTATGTATTTGTCTGTATCTTATATTATTTCTAGTGGTTGGTAAGTCAGCTTCCTGCTACTTCATCTTGCCTGGAGGTAAAAGAGGTTTTGCTTCAGAGTTTAAATTGCTGCTTCCATTCTTTTTCATTAAAAAAGAAAGAAAATGGAGCTTTTAAATTTCTACATCTTTTGACATACCCATGGGAAGGGTTGAATATGCCCATTCATTCATATGTGTAAATATTTCAACTAGTGCCATTTCCAAGTCATCTCATTTTGATCATTTGAGATGTGTTAACATTTTTATGACCATAAATCCATTAGTTGATCCCTATACGGAAGTGTCTTAAGACTCACCAAATACCCGCAACACTAAAGTTATTCCGGGGCGGGGGGCAGGGGTGGGGGAGATGTTAATCTTCAATCATTAAATAGCAATAGAGCTATAAACTAAATATGGAAGAAAAATACATGCCAAAATCCAGAGGGAATTTATCCCAATTATATTAGTTTAAAGGAAAAGTTTAGAAACACTCTTGAAAACTAGTAATTATATGTTCCATCTTTTGATAGAAAATATATGGACAACATAAAAAGAAGTTAGGAAAAAATATTAAAGTCCAGCCCTGGCTGGTGGCACAGTAGATAAGGCACCTGCCTGCAAACCCAAAGGTCGCTGGTTCACTTCCCGGCCAGGGAACACAACCAGGTTGCAAGCCAAGTCTCCAACCAGATCTGTAGCTGGAGGCAGGTAAAAGGCAACCATGCACTGATGTCTCTCTCCCTCTCTGCTTCTCTCCCTTCCCCTCTCTCTAAAAATAATAAATAAATAAATCTTTTTAAAAAATGGTTAAATATTTTAAAATATGTATATTAAACTCCATTGTTCCCATAATTTTGGGATGGAAAGGCGTACCTAACCTGAAAAATAAACTGCAATTCTCACATTGCACAAGAACTGTTTGATGAGCTGATAGTAACCAGGGAATCTCATTTTCCAGTTCTTTCTCTGTATGCCTTATCATTCTTCTCTTTCAAAATCTCAGTAGATATTTCAACTATCCAAACAGTGATGGGCATAGAAATATATGGAAAATGGTACATTGGATCTCCAAACACAGACTCAGAAAGAATAATATCTTATAAGTTAGGTCTTTGACAGGAAGAATTATGGAAGTAATAAATCATAGAGGAAGTAAAATTGAGGATTTTGAGTCCAAGTCCCAAATGTGTGCTTTTGCACTCTTTTCTATTTACATGCTACATTTTTTGATATTTCTAATCTTCTCTATGTTAATGTTTCTTTATTTACTAAGATTAAGTGAAATAAAGCATGTGAAAAGTTAGATAGCAAAGAAGGTTATATATAGTAAATATTCAGTTTAATTACAGTCACTATTGTCATCATCATCCTCTCCCTAATATCATTGTATGGAAAAATTAATAGCAAAACTTTAGCCTAGTATGTGAAAGAATATGATGTAAGCCAAAACACAGGACATAAGGTGCAAAGCCCTAACTAACAACATAGAGTTAACAATTACCTGAAATGTTTGTTTTGCATGTTTCCCTCAGTTACTCAAAATAACACATAATTCTAGATATGTTCTTCAACAATACAGCTAACAGTGCCATATAGGAATTTAGTAAGGTTCAACAACCATTTTTCATTACAATGCTATGTGTATTGAAAACAGAAGGATGTTTTCTTCATGTAATAAAGAACATCTGTTATTCTGAAATCCAATAACCAATACAATACTTACCAGAATAACACTGGGCCACATTTTCAGTCTGGAATAAACAGCAGTAAAATGAAGAAATAAGAGATCTAGCTGGAAAAAGATGCCATCATCATTTTTCAATAAGCATTTCCTTAACTTCAAAACCCTAGAATTTCTTCCAAGAAAATTTTGGAATTAATGAGGGACATAAGCCCTGGCTGGTGGCATAGTGGATAAGGTGCCGGCCCACAAACTCAAAAGTCACTGGTTCAATTCCTCAGCCAGGGCACATAACCAGGTTGCAAGTCAGGTCTCCAGCTAGATCCATAGCTGGAAGCAGGTGAAAGGCAACCATACACTGATGTTTCTCTCCCTCTCTGCCTCTCACCCTTCCCCTTTCTCTAAAAATAATAAATAAAATCTTTTTAAAAAATGAGGGACATAGATGATATGCTAACATGGGTCCTAATAAATCCCTGGTATATTTAATTTTGAAAATAAAATAGCTTAACTAAAAAGAAAATCTAGATTAAAGTCAAGATGAGGAAACACATTCTAAATATAAAATCAATGAGAGAAGTCAATTAGGAAAAGTTTCAAATACTTTATTACATCAAATTTTTTTAAAATCTGTGTCATAATACAAAAAACCAAAATGACAAATTCTAAAATAGAAGAAGAAATTACACAACTTACTGCAGAAAACAGTTAAATTTCTTGATAATTCAGGACAAATATAGGAATAAAGATACCCCTTTATATCAATAAGAAAAGCATGGTTTTCTAGTGTGTAAAAATAATACCATAAATAGATATTTGTATTAATAAATAGTAATCAAAGTAATAAAAATTGAAATGAGAATATAACTTAGAATATTAGCAAACATTTTATAAATTATAAATTAATGTGCGAAGGGTGTACTATTATTACAGTACATTCATATCGTTATTGATTTACCATGCAGTTATTGTATTAAATCTTTTGCATACAACACATCTATACAAGTTATAGTACTCCATTAAATATTCACAACATTCTTATGCAGTAGGTACTTGTTAGCCTCACTTTACAAAAATTATCTAAACAAATAACTAGGCATAAAACAATTCATAACATCCAATTTCACAGTTAGCTAGATGTATATTGAAGCTTTAACTCATGTGATCTGATTAAAGTTTCCAGCTAGTCAATCACAGCACATTGCTGAAAATCAACAAACACAAACTTCTCTAAAATGTGATTTAAGAACATTGTATAAAAATCTTTAAAAATGCCTTAATATAATACCTTAATTTAATTTCTAGATTTATAACATAGGTATTCAAAAATAATGAACAATAGGTTTATTATATAAATTAATAACAAAGTTATTTATTAAAAATTGAAAATAAATATATTATAATAAACTATGAAAAACAATTTATTAAACATTACTCAATCATCAATGTGTATGATTAATACACATTTTGATACCATAAACATGTGACAAATACATGACAAAATAAAAATGATACAAGAACAAGTATAGTAAACAAAAAATTCAGAATTGCCATCTTCGATTAATAAAAGACTTTATAATTTTCTATTTAAGTTGAAAATTAGGAACAGGATCTTTATCACACCATTATTATTTATACCTGTTAGCCATTTGTATTTATTAATATTTATTTGTGTTTGTATGTTATAAAACAGTCTAAAGACAAGAATGCAATATAAAGTGATGCATTGAATATAATAAAAATATGAATTTTTTAAAATTTGAAGATTACATTGGCTAATGTAGATTTTAAGTAGACAGTTCTATAATACATTATCTATATTGTATTGTGTGTTCGCCACCCAAAGTCTAGACTTCTCTTGTCACTATGTATCCTTCCTTTACACTTTTTTACCTTTCCCTTTGGTAATTACCATACTGATTATGTCTATAAGGTTTTTTTTTATTTTGGTTTAGTTTGTTTTTATTTAATCCTTTTACCTATTTCACTCAATCCCCCAAGACAGTTGTCAGCTGCCTGCCCCCACATCCTTGCTAACATTTGTTTCTTGATATATTGATATTTGTGTTTGGCATTCTGATAGGTGTGAGTAATATGGTATTGTGGTTTTAAATTGCATTTCCCTGATGATTAGTGAACATCTTTTCATATGTCTATTGGCTATTTGTATGTCCTGGTTGAAGAAGGGTCTTATCAGGTACTTTGCCCATTTTTTAATTAGATGATGATGATGATGATATTTATTACTATTATTGTTATTATTTTGGTGTTATTTATAGATTTTGGCAATAAAATCTCATCTATTTCTCTCTCTTTTTTTTTAAAGATTTTATTATTTATTTCCAGAAAGAGAAGAACGTAGAGAGGCAGGGAGGAAGAGAAACAGAGAAACATCAATGTATGGTTGCCTTTGACACACCCCCAGCCACGGATCTGGCTGGAGACCTGTCTTGCAACCTAGTTATGTGCCCTGGCTGGGGAATTGAACCAGTGACCTTTGGGTTTGCAGGCCAGCACCTTATCCACTGTGCTACCAGCCAGGGCCTCAGCTATTTGTTATAGCAATATTTTTTTTCTGATATATTTCCTTGAGCAAGGAAAACTAAACAAATGGGACTACATCCCCTTGTTTATACAGGAAAGGAAACTATCAATGAAATGAAAAGACAACATCCTGAATGGGAGAACATATTTGCCAATAATATATTTGATAAAGGGGTTAATATCCAAAATATGAATATTTTTAAATGTTATGTTAAAAACAGAAAGAAATTGTCCAAACTTTTCATGGAATTGTTCTTAGTTACATTTTAGTGTTTCTTAATTGTTCTATGACTCAGTTTACTTTCTCAATTATTTAATAAATTGTATCATATTTCCACTTTTTGATCATGGCAACTAGCCTTGTCATTAAAACAATAGAAAGTTCTTAGAAGACGAACACAACTGAAAATACAGGGGAAAGTGGCTAAGCTAGAACCTATAAGAAAGGCACCAATCAACTAAAGCTGCAAGTTGAGGCTGGAAGCTATTTTTGCACTGAGGGCATTAATTTAACTAGACAGGAAACTGACTTTAGTAATGAGAACAGGCCAAAGCCCAAGATCCCACTCAGATTGAGGAAACTCATAGGAGATCACTTAAGTAACGAAGAATTATACCTTTGGGACAAACATGACCTAAGAAAAACACTTTCCAAGACAACAACACACCATGGTGGAGGATTACTTGGGCTTCCATGCATGGCTTTTGTCCTAGATAGTGGAATTTTTCAAGGTAAAGCAGCAAGTCAGGAGCAAAAGTGAGTCTTAACCAGGTCTTGTTATTTTAACCCTAATGCTATTTGTTCTAACGGAAATGGTGGCAACTAGTATTTTATGGCTTTTTTTTTTTTTTAATTTCATATCACTTACAATGGCATTCCCCGCTGCTCCAGATGGATGTAAGTATAGCTCAATGCTGAAGGAACGTTTTCAGAGAACACATAATTGGTGGCCTGTGGAAGGACGGCCATTATGACAAGGATGCTATTAATCATAGTGGCACCCGGATGTTTTTTTTCCTACCGTTTTCCTTAGAGAATAAGTATAGTCTTTAATCTCTGACAGAAAG
The DNA here is from genome assembly GCA_004026585.1 of Noctilio leporinus. NCBI lineage: Eukaryota > Metazoa > Chordata > Mammalia > Chiroptera > Noctilionidae > Noctilio > Noctilio leporinus. The sequence goes on along the minus strand of PVIW01002528.1, from coordinate 91,103 downwards.
GATTTTAAAGACATTTTACAAACCAAATCATATCCTTCTAAATTAGGAAAGAATTATGTGTAGTAAATTCCCACCAGTGCTCCTTCAGTACTCCAGCGATCAACGTCTTTTCTAAAATGTCATGTCTAATGTAAATTATGTTTTCCTCAGAATGACAGACATGGTCTTTTGAACCTTAAAAAAATAGTAAGGTAATAAAATTGTAGAGACTTATGTACAATTAATTTAGAAAGATTAAAACTTAGATCCCCAAGATGACAAAAAACAAACAAACAAAAAGCCATGCTCCATCGCTTTCTCCATTTAGGTCAATGATTCTCAGTGGGAGGGAGGAATACGATGAGATTCCCAGAAGAAAACTGGCTATGTGTGAAGACATTCAGGGCACTTCCATTCACTTATTGCCAAAGTCTGCCTGGTTCTCTGTGGAGGCACGTCGCTGGAGTCATCTTTTGGTCAAACTTTGGTCACTTTCCTTATTCCTATTCTCCATTCGTTACAGGAAGAGAGGTGACTTTTGATGAGCAAGTTTGGAAGAAGGAACTGAACATGCTTCTTTTAGCTCCACCCTCCCTCCTTCCTCAGAAGCAAATTACTCAGATACGTGCTCATTCTACCATCCATCCGTGCTTCCCTCCATCTGGTTGCCAAGGCAGCCCACCAGGGACGCCTACAATTATCCAGTTGTGCCAGTGACCTAACATGTAAGATTGTTAACTGAAATGCAACTAGACAATGGGCTATAATCTGGTTAAACCACAAACCTCAGCCAGCAGACTTACTTATTAACATCTTATAGACTCCTGTGTCTTATTTACAAATGCTTCAGAACTCAAGTAAAGGAGAGTCAAATACTCTACTCTTTACAAGCCCTATTTCCCCAAGTCTTTTAATAATTTAGCCTTCTCTATAGTCACACTGCTTCCTTCATGGTTTTGGTTATCATTGCCTTATTTTCTGAACTATTCCAATCACCCAGTTAATCTGCCTCTATTCCTGTTTATCTCCAGTCTATCCTCATGCTACATGACATTGATATTCTCAGAGCACAGTTCTGATGAGGAGTCGTTTAAGAGCCTTTAATTTTTAATCCAATTTTGTTTATTAAAATATCCACATTTCTTAACATTTATTTCAAGTATCTGTTCAGCCTGAAATCTACACTCTATCAAATTAAAACACTTATTCCCCTTCCATGCTCTCTATATGCCCATCAGTAAATACAGTGTAAACTTAAATCTTTAAAAAAAGATTTTATTTTATTTATTTTGAGAGCGAGAGTAAGGGTGGAAGAGAGGGAGAGCAATATCAATGTGTGGTTGCCTCTCGTGTGCCCTCCACCTGGGGACTTAGTCTGAAACCCAGGCAGGTGCCCTGACTGGGAATTAAATCAGCGACCCTTCATATTGCAGGCCAGTGCTCAAACCACTGAGCCACACCAGCCAGGACTAAACTTAGATCTTTAATGTGATAATACACCAGAGACTTAAGTTTTCTTTACCTCTATTTTCTCATTTACAATAAAGGACTAACTATCCCTGGCTTTCTTTCTTGTAAGGTTAATTATGAGAATTGAAAATATACAAGAATGTTGTGTTAATATAAGATGCTAATATAATAATATGAAAATGTACATAGCTCAAAAGTATATGGGTAGGACCAATTATAATTGTCAATGATTGGAAAGATCTTATTATAATTTCCTACATTTAATTTGCAAAAGGTTTCCACAAACTTAAAGGTTAAATTCTAGCATTTTATTATCATGTCATACATTCTATTATATTAATTTCTTGCCTTTGCTTTTATTTTTAACAGAAAAGCAAAAAAAAAAAAAAAGTAAATTATCAGTGTGTATTAAATGTGCATTTATAGGGTTGATGTGAATTTTGAAGTTCATACTTCCTTTAATATGAATATAGCTGGAACCCTTCAGCCTTCACACATCAGTGCAGTGAATAATAATGTCCCTATTTGCATAATTTTCTCTCTGACAGCTCAAACTACTTTACATATTAAAAAGTTGAGCAAGCTAATACCCATGTATAAAGTTAGAAATTAAATACAATTAAGCACAAATATTAAGAAAGCAGGCTTACAAAAATATTATAAAAATTTTCAGTGATAATAAAGCTAACAATTATATAAGTAACTATTATTAGCTATCAGTTATTTTCTGCAAAAAAGGGGTCCCCAAATCATCCCAAAACCCATCCGAGTTTGTTATTATTATCCCCTTTATCGCCATTCATAGCTGAAAGAAATAAGAATCTGAGAGGTTGTACAATACATTCAGGGTCTTGGGGTACCAAATAATCCCCCTAGTATTCATAGCCATAGTACAGGCAATAGTCCTTAGTCCTGCTAAATCTGTAAAACTGCAAATGCAGTTCTCCAAAGCTAGTAGAATGCACCATTCTAGTATCTTCAGTATGTACTCGTACAGTGGATAGTGTTATTCGGTTTGTAACTTTGATAATGAAAGTTTCAACACTTTCAGGAAATATCTCCATGTACCTACCAGACTTGAAATCCAGAAAAGGGAAGTCAGTATCAAACACCAACTTTGCAGTAAGAGGAAGACTGCAACCAAAGTGTTCTAAATTTCAGGCCAGTGATTTTGGTATTAGATACAAACAGAACTTGTATGCGGTGAGCAAAAAAATAACTAATAGTGAAATTCCATTGAGCCTGGAAGGTATAAAGTAAAATTCAGCATTTCCCAAATGAGGGCACCTTGGGAAGAGCAGGATCTTAGGTAAGGCGAGGTTCTGCAGTTGAGAAAGCAAGAAGAGAGGGAGGGAGGAAGAAAATATCATATATAAAAAAGGCTTTATCTCATGGATACAAAGTTTCTGGTAACAACCCAAACCAATCTGTTTCCTACCTCAAGATAAAAAATAATAATAAAAAAATTTTAAAAAAACTTTATTTTTTTGGAAGTCAGTTCAGCATTTTTCCAAGTTATTCAACAAAAGAGAGCTGGTAAAGTTTCTTGGCCAGCTAAACATATTTTCATTTGCAGGAAAAGTATCTCCCAACCTTGCAGCATTTGTACAGATCTATGCAATAGTTACTAAGAAGAAGAAACAATTGAACTAGAAGCAAAGCAGCTAATCCAGACTTGTACTTGTGACAAAACTGCTGGTTTATTAATAAGTTTTGAGTAAATTCTGACCAAAGCCTTGGGAAGTAATCACAATAGTGAATCCTATAAGTATGTAAGTAAGCTGATATGGGATCTTGTAATAAATAGAGAAAGCATGAGAAATATAAACAAAAACAAAAATAAAAAGAAAATGACTCATGACCATGAAAAATCAGTAGTCTAACAAATACAAGAATAAAGCAATATTTGTACCCTGAGATTTGACTGATCTTCAGTAATGAAGTCACACTGTAATCATGACTATTATTTGAGTACTTTTTACTTTATTTCTTATAACTACAGATGTGTGCAGTTATTTTCCTGAAACTTGTCTATTGTTTTTTGCCAGCTTTATATATATATATATATATATATATATATATATATATAATCTCTTTTGAATTTTAAGAAGAGAAACTAGAATAAGCAAACTCAAAAATTTTTAAAGATTTTATTTATTATTTTTATAAAGAGGGGAAGGGGAAGAGGCAGAGAGGGAGAGAGACGTCAATGGTTGCCTTTTACCTGCTTCCAGCTGAGGACCTGGCTGGAGACCTAGCTTGCAACCTGGTTATGTGCCCTGGCTGGGGAATCAAACCAGTGACCTTTGGGTTTACACTTATCCACTGTGCCACCAGCCAGGACCGCGAACTCAAACTTTAATCAAGAAACTAGAAGAAATTCAAATTTTGACCAGAACCATGATGCCTAGTTAAGGCAGCCTTTAGGTCTGTTTTGGTCACAGGTTGGGGTCTCTGGAAGCAGTTGTTAAGTCAGAGATTGAGGTGCGAAGTGTTTTAAGGATAAATGCCTGTGAAGGAAGGTGAAAGAAGCAAGACGCACAGGGAAGAAGAACAGCTGAGATGTATAGCAGATCAAGCCTGGCCAATCTCGCTGAGAGTCCTGAAGAGAGTGGTGCATTAGCGTTTTCTGCGATCCAGCCAAAATGGCTGCTCTTTTTACCTCTGCCTCCTTCATTTATGCACATTGACAGCCGGGAAGGATAAAACCTCAGGTAAAACACAAATCTGAAGTTGAGGCAGACACTGCAGGAGTTGACAGCTGACCCCCTGCAGCTAGGTAAGTCTTTCCTTAAAGAACTCTCTGCATAGTGCCACACGTGGCCATGTTAGGGCCTGAGACAGGGGAAAAGCTTCGTACACTTATTCTCACTAAAGTGTCAGTGTTTGGTACATCATGCATTTTTGCATCAATTTTGTTTTTCTAAAATATTGCATTAAAATATTTATCTTGGTTACCAAGTTTTCTTGGCATCTGCTTAGATTTTGCAACTCCACTGTAAGCCCTACCTCTTTGTCTACCACATTTCTTAGAGACAAAATATGAAACAGACCTCTCTATTATTCCATGTGCTTTCTCTTCCAGGAGGCACATTGTTCTCCACAAGCTTTCCATCCAACAGGGATATGATCAACAGTTTGTTATGACAGATAACAGTATTGAACAGAAACTCAGAAAACAGATTTTATGTTCCACTTTTATGTTTTATAAATCACTCCATTTCCTGTGCGGATTTCCTATGACACCTATACCTCTAGCAGTCACAACACTTGAGGTAACTGAATAGAGATCGATGCCCTATGGCTTAAAGAATATGAGAAAATTTTATTGGCCACATGGCATCTACCATATAAATGGATGTCAGACTTGGTGCTGATATTAAGTCTGACTAAGAAAGAACTATTCACAACTATTTTAGAAGTACCAATATCAGAATATTCTCTAGATGTTTCAAATTTCATTCAATCCATCACAAACCAACTCATGCAATAAAAGAGAAGAATTGTCTATGTCATCCTTCCAGGAGGCTTTTCCAATTTAATACATGATTTTCAAAGGTTCAATAGATTTAACATTATATTTTAAATCACTTGAGAGATATTAGTTTCTATGAGAAAGAATGGCTATCTGAGATAAAATGATTTTGAAACATCTCACAAGGTTTCTGTATCAAAAAAGCTGCATTTATTCCTTGTACCCTAATTTCTACTAAAGTTTAGCTGGGAGGCTACAGTCCAAAATGTTATCTATAAGAAGGGAATGCACAGCCTGTCTCATCAATGATCTAAGAAAAATCTTGAGTATATGAAAAGAAAAAAAGAAACAACTATATACTTTCTACTATATACAACTATATACTGTCTACTGAGAGACTGTGGGAAAAGAATTTCATTTTGCCAACAAAGTTGATGGTAAGAGAGGCCTGCCCATCTCTAGACCAAAGTGTCAGAAGAGAGAGACGTGCTAGAAATACTGAGGGAGATACAGAAGGCAGACAGGTCTCTGAAAGGAGACCACTGTGCCTGTCAGTCTGAGGCCATTTTGAGCAATCCCAGCCAAGTATCCCTGACGATGTGGCACCACTGGAGGGAGGCCTTCCCAGTAGGGTAATCACAGGTCCTCCTCTCTACAGAACTATTCCAGTTTTAGCACTGAAATTCCCACTTCTTGGGAAAACATCAGGTCCAGGCAAGTCAAAACAAGTGGTCAACTCATTTCCCAAGGAATACTCATTTTCTCCATGGAGAAAGAACTCAAGTTTCCTGTGTTCCCATGGAGATCTGGCACACAGATTACAGCTAATTTAATAGCACTAGTCCTCCCATGGAGTAAACCATGTAATACAAGAGTCAGAAAACCTCGTGGCAATATCTTGGCCCGGGAAACATGCGGTATGAGACAGATATGCAGAAGCTATGATGCGTGAGTCCGTAAGAGCCCTGCTGAGGCAATATGGGATAGGTAGCAGTACCAGGCTCTAAAAGAAAGAAAACAGATCAGAAGCTATATCATTAGAGTCTGAAGCTGTCAATTTCAGTAGGCCAAGCAGTAAGCACACTGACAGAGAATACCCATAGTTAAGTAAATCTAGCAGATTTGAGGCCCTCTATGCTTTTCTCCTTCAAGGACATAGCAAGCCACCTCATGCATCTAAATCCGTACCAGAAAAAAATAATAATAATAAAAATGTGTATGTGTGTGTGAGTGAGGGAATGTTTGAAAGATTGAATATAGTGGGTGGGGAGACCCCCCAAAAATTCCAGAATTTTCTTCTGGAGGGCAGGCTCCTTGTAGTACAGGCTTTCCCCACTAGGCAGTGTGCTTGGAATGAACTCATCTGTATCAGTGCTCCAGCTGCTGTTGTTGTGAGAGGCTATGTAAAGGTTTCAGTGAATGTTTTTTGAAGGCTCTTTCAAGGCATTTACCCTTGGAAGGTAATTAAAGGTGATTTAGGAGCACACCTGCCCACACTGTGCTGAGAGTTCATCAGTTTTTGACCAAAAACGGCATGACCCCTATGCTCTCACCCTCCCTGTTCACCCTATCTCACCCCGAGTAACTTCTTTTGTTTCCCTGGATGAAAAAAGTCCTCAAAGGGAAATGTTTTGCTAATTTGGAAGAGGTGAAACAAAAAACAAGCCCTGGCTGGTGGCACAGTGGATAAGGCACCAGCCTGTGAACCCAAAGGTTGCTGGTTCGATTCCCAGCCTGTAATCACATTGCAAGTCAGGTCTCCAGCCAGGACCATAGCTGGAGGCAGGTGAAAGGCAACCATACATTAATGTCTTTTTCCCTCTCTGCCTCTCTCTTTTCCCCTCTCTCTAAAAATAATAAATAATATCTTTAAAAAAAAATAACAGAAGCACTAATCAAAATTGAAATCATCAGTTATTAATGATTTCAAAAACTGTTTCGAGCAGTTGAAAACACATTTCAATACATGTATTGCATCACATGGAGAGTACTTTGAAGGTCATTGAAGTTTAAACATATAAAAGTAAGTACACAATTTTTCATAAATAAATTCTGGTTTTTGGGTTCCCCTTTTCATACCTTTAAAAGAAGTTGAGTGTTTTGAAACACTAATAAAATAATTTGTTCAGGTGAGAGTCATAAATGAATGCTAAAACTATTAAATAAGACACTGAAAAAAATTGGATATTGACATTAATATAAAGTATCAACTGATAAAATATCTTGTTACAAGGGATAATTATAACTATAAACTTTGTAACATAATAATCAACTTTAGCATCTCTAACAGTGTGACAATAGGAAATCATGGTTCTGACATAATGTAATAAGAAGCACCCAGTGTCATCTACAAAGCATTCTTATTAATAGTGTTTGTGTTAAATGATGTATCATTTTACAGGACAATTGACCTGGTACCTTCAACAAGTCAGTTGTATAAAAAGGATAGGTGAGCCCTGGCTGCTGTAGTCTGCTAAGCAAAGCATCACTGGTTCCATTCCCAGTCAGGGCACATGCCTGGGTTGCGGGCCAGGTCCCTAGGTAGGAGCATGCCAGATGTAACCACACCTTGATATTTCTCTGCTTCTTTTTTTCCCTCTCTTCCCCTCTCTTTAAAAATAAGTAAATAAAATCTTTTTTAAAAAGGAACAAGGAGAGATCCACCCACATTAAAAAAGGTCTTAGAGGCATAACAAAATACAATTAAAAAATGATAAAGCCAACTTGGTAAAATGATACTGATTATTAATTGTATGAGGTCAGTTAATGAAAGTGATCCTATTTTCTTCTGTTTTCCTAAAATTATGAAAAATTTTATAATGTAGGCCCCCAAAAGCATACAGAGACTGTCAAAGTAGTAGGACTGTTTTAAAATAGTTTTCCTCCCTGTGTGCTTTTCTTCTGTTTGTGTGTTTGTTTAGTCACCACCTAGTGATTGCAGGTCCATGAGAAGAATAAAGAAGTGACTTTACAGTATGAGTTCTTTTTTAACTTAAAAAATTTCATGCTTATAAAACTGAAGTGGGGCAGGGGTGGTGGGCCAGACCATTGAAACCTTGTGCTTTCCTTGAGGAGAAGGAATCTCCACCTTGGTTCCTCTCTGAGTCATTCTGTGTCATTCACTCCCATCTGCAGTCCCTATAGATATCTCAATAGTAAGGAAGTCATTTGGATACTTCATACCCTATGGGTTTAAAATTGAATTCAGTTTATCCTCACTAATCAAATTCCATTAATTTGTAAGATAGTGTATTAAATGATTAGCAGTGTTTGAAACATAGTAGGTTATTAGTAAATAATCATTGTGTCATTATTATAATTATTTATACCATTATTAATTAACCCCTTTAATTTATTTCCCTCCAGATTCAGTTAATTAATTCTCCATTGTCCACTACATGTATCTCAAGCTGTGTATCATTCCTTTACATTTCTACTGTCATCTCTCCCTTATTTTCACCTATTATTTCTGATTTTTTCCACTTACATTTTACCTTAGATGATTCCTCTATATTTTACTTCATGCTAGAATAAATTATACCATGGTAATACAGAGCTTAGCACAGTGCTTAAGAGCTTGGGTTATAGAGTTAATATTCTGACACTATTACCTTTTATCCAGACTATAATCTCAGCTGCCATGTCGTTATGCTAATAGTCTCTACTTCACACGTTTGTGGTTTAGAAATAACTTGTGTATCACCTAGAAGAGGGCCTAATGCTTTGTAAAAGCTTTAAACCATTTCCAAACTTAAAATTAATATTTGGAATGGACCATGAAATACTAATGTATTAGTTATAATAAAAATTCTTGTAAATTAGAATTTACAATTACATGATCAACTCACATTTTTAAGCCTTAAAAATAGATGATGCTAATTTACCTACCTGCTAACAATTTAGAAATCTGCCAACCTGGGATTTATTTATTTATTTATTTCATAATTGCCAATTGAGAGGCAGACATGTTGTTGTTTAAATTTCAATTTGCTGAATTTATGGAGACTTGTATATATCGTACAACTAATTTCATGATTACATAATTCCTATCCCTTATTAACAATAAAAATAACTACAGCCCAGAAAAGTAACATTACTAGCCAAATGTCACACAGTAATTTTACAGGGAACTCAGGTCTCCCTCCTCCAATCTCACCTAGGGTTCTTTCTGTGTCATGGTGCTATTGTCAATATATCTGTTTAATCATGTTCATACCTGCTACTTTATGCTGAGAATTTTCAGGGAAGAAAGAGATTCTGTTCCCTCCTAGAGCCTCCCAATATTGATTAAATAATTATATGAATCATGAATCACATACCAAACAGTTCTAAAATAAATTAAGAACCCCTGAACAAGATAGACTTTTTTTTTACCATTATTATCACTTGGTCAATGTGAAATCACAACAGTGGTTTGAAGATGTGTAGGACAGTTTACAACAGAAAAAGAAAAAAAAGACATAAAAAAAGACAAAAGGGATAGAATTTTTAGGATTAACCTGAGGGGAGAAAGGAATAAAGAAATTAAGAAACTTCCTCCAAGAAAAAAAGCAAATATGTGCATGATTATAGGTCCAACATCATAAAATGTGGAAGGTGTCTGTTTGGGGATTGGGGCGGAGATCCTTGTCCCAGTTTAAACTATCATCACATCCTGCTAAGACATGATTGTTTTGGGGGAGAATTGGGTTAAGGCCATAGGTCAAATGCCCCCCAGTCTTCCTGTCTCTCATACAGATGAGTTATTTACAAGTTGAATGAGCCCTTGAATCTATTTGCTTTAGGGGCACACTTTTTCATGCAACTTGTATTTGTGGAACAGCCATCATATAACAGAAACGGTACTAAACTCTAAGGGTAGAAAAGTGTCCAAGATCAACAGCTTCCTTGCATCTAGAGAAATATAATTGGAAAGACAAACATTATATAAGGAAATAATTAAGATAATAACAGGGTCATGTGATAAAGAGGAACTAGGATGCAAGTAGGAGCAGGTAGAGTTGCCAAGATCTTTCTGAGAAGATAATATACTTAAGTTGAATTCATGTTCAAGGAGGTGCTAAAGAAATAGAAGGGAAGCACATAAGTAAAGGCTCAAAAGTGGCAAATATTCTGCTGGTTCTTAAAAACCCCAGCCAGTTCAATAAAGCTAGAGCTAAATTTATAGAGGAGTGAAAAGAAATGGTACTATTAGTAAGCTAGCTAGAGGCCACAGCATGAGAGTGTATGCTAAGCTAAGGAGCTGGGAATTTATTTGCTGACATTGGCAAGCCATTAAAGAATTTGAAAGCAATGGAGTAAATGTTTAGATTTACTTCTCCCTACCAGCCACGTAGAGGATATATTGGAAGGTGACATAACACTTATACTCAGAAAGGGGACAACTATGCTAACTCATTTAAGACATGGTATGGATCAGATTTGAGGTATTGATAGGAGATCTGGAAAAGTTAAGGGAAAACACCAAGACCCTTAAAAGCATCTGGTTCATATCTATTTTATAGCATGTATTAAATTGTTCTGAGGGCATTGGTTTTGTTGTTTCTCTCCCCCATATCAGAACATAAGCTTTTTGAGGAGTTATACTTATCTTATGGTATGTGTATTTGTGGTGCTTCTCAAAGTGTTTCAATTAATAATCACTTTTTATATCTGTTGGCTAGATGAATGAATTCATGAAACAACCTCATATGGTAACATATTTTTGCTTTGTGCTTGTAAATGCAATTCCTTGCGTGATATGAAGAACTGCTTCATTGTTTGGACAGGGAGAATGGCTGGCTGACTGGGGAGCAGGCAGTCTCTTTACTCTTTTTTCATATTTTATTTTCTTTCTATATAAACGTAATCTATCAGGAAGGGAAAGAATATTGGAGCAATGATGGCCATTCACAATTAATAGTTTTTTGCCATTTCTTCCCCTGCTAATTAAGATAACTTCAAAGATAAGATTATCATATATGTTTAACTTTTTTATTAAATTTTTACTCTTTTTTTAAAAAGATTTTATTTATTACTTTTAGAGAGAGGAGAAAGGAGAGAGGCAGAGAGGATGAGAGACATCAATGTATGGTTGCCTTTCACCTGCCTCCAGCTACAGACCTGGCTGGAGACCTGGCTTACAACCTGGTGATGGGCCCTGGATGGGAATTGAACCAGCAACATTCGGGTTTGCAGTCTAGTGCCTTATCCACTGTGACACCAGCCAGGGCTATGTTTCATTTCTTAAAGCATGATTTCTTCATCATTTTCACAGAATTAAAAAAGTAAAACAATAAACATAGATTCAATCTTCCACTTAGCTTATATTTGAGTTAAGACTTTAGCTTTCAGCAAACATTTTCTTTTGTACTAAAGGTCACTAGTTTCACCTGGAAGCTTTCTTAAGTTAATCAGTTATATGAACACCTACATTGCAAAGCTAGCTTTTTGCACATCAAATGTAACAATAGAACAGAATTATTTTGAAATTCTGCATCCGATAGCTTCTGCATAGCTTCCTTAGGTAAGCAAAATATTTTTTCCTGAAACATATACCCATAATTGTAAATGAACTGTTCATTTAAGAGAAGTGAAACTTTACAACGATAGTATTTGAAGAAGGTTATAAAACTATCTAACCTCTACATCCATCAATATTCTTTTCCTCGGGTATAGTAATGGAATCAAAAGGCATTTCTTCCTTTCCTTCCTTTACTATTGAAATAGTCAAATATGCATTAGAATCATCTAAAAAGCTTAAGTACAGATTCCTGATTCAGTGGCTCTGAGATGGAGAGAAGAGTTTTCATTTCTAACAAGACATTACGCAATGATGCCTCTGCTGGTCCAGGGATCACAAATTGAGAACCACTGCTTTACAGCAGAGACTGAAAATCCATTGACCTTCCTCATTGTCTATGTGATCTTGTATCTCTGAAGAGGAGCTGGAATAACAAGCAATCATCAAATACAAGAGGCTTAAAAGAACAAAGATATACTTCTCAACTCAAGTTTTATGTATAAGAAAAGTCACTGTGAGCTCTGTTCAGTGGGTCCATGGGCCCTCACTCTGGGACTTGGCATATATGGTTGTTATCTGGAATGTTTGTGTAGACAGCGACACAGGGAAAAAGACACAACAGCCTGTACACTGAGGTATAGCACAGAAATAACATGTGATTTTCACATAAATTTAATTGACTGATGAAATGGCTGACCACACAATTTCTGAGCAGAAGTGTGAAGAAGGTGCTCGCAAAGAGATGAACCTGAATACTATGAACAGCTGTGGGGCCCCCACAGACCCCATTCTGACCAATACAGTATAATAGGAAGTCACTGGGTCAAGCCCTGCAGGAGAGAAATAGGCTGGGTGGGCACTGCCCTTCGGCATCTCACCTTCTTCAGAGTATACTTTCTTTTAAAGTTGAATGTTAATGTGATTTCTAGATGCCATAGCCATGTTGAGGTGAGCAGGATCAGTGAACTAGAGCTTTTCATCTAAATCTGGCCCATTGCTTACTTTTATAAATAAAGCTTGAACTTTGATTGAAACACAGTCACACTCATTAATTTACACTATTCTACACAACATGGCTACTTTCACCTAGAAAGGAGAAATTAACTAGTGGTAACAGAAACCTTGTGGCTCACAAAGCCTCACGTATGTATTCCCTGGCCCTTTACAGAAGTTTGTCAACTTCTATACCAAGAATTTCAAAGCAGGAAAATAAAGTGAATTTGGATTCTTGGTGACATCCTTGATTGCCTATGCTACTGTGAATTGCCTTTTTAAGACTTTTTTTTAACAAGAAAAACATAACTATTTATTCTAGTCAGATTAGCTGGGTTTAGTATTCACAGATGAAAGCATTCTTAATTAACATATCTTCCTACAAATATACTGGATGCCTGGAATAACAAGGCAACATTCAAATTTTCAGACATTAGAAAAACACAAGTAAAATTATTTATCTAAGTTCATGCAGCTACCTGTTTGTCTGAGTCAGTCCTATAGCCAGGAACACAGATCTCCAGGTCAGAACACCATGTAAATACACCATAATATTATTTTTTAAACAAAATCTTGGGAAATACATCATCATGCTGAAGAAGTTCTAAATAAAGACAAAGGAAATTATCATAGTGATGACAGTTTGGGAAATATAAAATGGATACTTGGACATAAACAGTAGAATACTTCTATTTTAGATTCTGGCTGAATCTATAAGATCAGAGTATAAATAATAAGAGTGTGGATATGGGAAAGTGCATTGTCTGGGGAATTTATAAAGGAAAGTAGAACACATATATTTTTGAGAGTTAATTTGTGCCAGTGTTTCTCATGGAAAAACATCATTTAATTCTTATAATAACTCATGTGAGTAAGACATAATTTTTAGGTCCCTTCACACCAACAATCTGAGGCTTAAAAAATGGTAGAGACTTGTTTAAGGTCACACATCTAGTTCAGAGTAAAGCTTAGATTAGAGTCCCTATCTTCTTTTCCAGTAGGTCAATTATCTCTCCCTCACCCTCCTTCCTTCTCCCTCTTCCTCCCTCTATTTACCCTTGATGGAAGAGAGTGAATAAGTACACAATGTCCAGGACAGCTTTGTCTTTGTTAGGTGCCTCCCTTTTCTCCTAGTTTCTTTCTCTTTCCAGTAGTTCCAGTTTTTGTGTTTTTTTTTTGTTTGTTTGTTTGTTTTTTTTAAGTGTTGCCTTCCTAAGCAGTAATTCTCAAAATGTGGTCCCTGAACCAATATCATCGGTATGACTAAGAACTTATTAGAGGTGAATATTGCTGTACCCACACTAGATTTATAGTATCAGAAGAGCTAGAAATCTCAGCCTACAAATCAGACTTGTGAAAAAGCCTTTGAGTAACCTGGATAAACTAAATGTTGAAAATGATTTCTCTGAGGCGTTGTATTCCAGCTCTGGTAGCTACCACTCCTACTTCCCTGAGGTTGCAGCTGAACACAAGTCTCATGTGTAAAGCGTTCTTTGAAAGGAAAGACTTACCAGGACCTACTTTATTACTAATCTGGAGTATGCCATTTTGATAGAATGTTCCAAGTGCTAGATAGAGAATAAATGCATTGAATGGATCAACCATGGAAGGCAGACTCCTGAAGAGGTAACACAAAAATTATATTTTTTTCTATAGGCTTGGTTGAGGGGTGGTAAGATTTAATAAGCTGTCTGCACACTGTGATAGGTTAGGCACTGACAGGTTTTAAAATCTGAACAAAAAGTGATGGGGGTTTAATGGTGGAAATGTAGAGTTTAAGGCTTAGTCATTCAAAACAAAAAAGAAAGAAAAAGAAAAGAAAAGAAATTGACATATACTAAGTTCTAGCTAACATACCACTGAACAAAAGACAGCCTTGTTGACTTCATAGAGCTTATATAATATACTAGGATAGGAAATATAATCTGAGGAAATGCTATTTGAACAGAGATGTAGGTACAGTTAGAATGAGCTATGCTAATATTTCAGAAATGAGCATTCTAGGTAGATGAATAGCAAGTGGGATGACCTTGTGGTGAGAATGCGTGTGGATCAGCAAGGCCAGAATGACTAGAATGGAATGAAGAAGAAGAATCTGAGAGATGAAGTAGAGAGATATTCAGGAGAAAGATCAATGATTTTAGATTTTATTTAAGTGTGATGAAAAGTTATTGGAGATTTGAGAAGAAGGGGTGACATGCCCCAATATACCTTTTAAAAGGATTCTTCTGAATGCTGAATGGAAGATGGTTGAAGGGTGGGAGGGTCTAGGAATGGAGAATTCTGTAAGACATGAGTGGAACAGTTCATAGGCTAATGTAGTAATCCAGGTGGTAGCAGTAGAGGAGCAGATATGTGGTTACAAATGGGTTATTTGAACATGGTGATGAGAGGATTTCATGATAGCTTAGTGGTCAGTGTTAGAGAAAGAGAGTTGACAGAGATGCTTTTAAGATGTTTAGCCTGAGCCATTGCACCCAATGGTGGAATGTCATTTCCTGTGTCAGATAAACATAAGGGAAATGAGGCTTTTTATGAGGAAAATGGCATGAATCTGAACAACTGTGTTCTGTGAGATGTATACTGACATCCAGGAAGATACAGAAGAGAGATTTCATAACCTTGAGGGCAGTTGGTATACACATGACAGAGACCAGATAACTTCCATAGGGAGAGAAAGTGTTGAAAAGAGAAAAGGTTTTCCAATGGAATGCTTAAGCAAAAGAAAAGCATCAGTCCCACCACCAAATAAAAAAAGAAGCCATTCTAAAAGATGACAGCATGTCAAAAAACAGAAATGAATAGATCTGGAGAATCTAAGGAAACAGAATCTTGAGAAGAGAGGTTGGTTAACAGTGGCAAATATAGTAAGTTACAACTGAAAATAGCTGTTGGTCAGAGAAACATAGAAGTCTATGTTTTTTGTCCTGGTGGTGGGACAAATCAAGTTAAAAGTATTTGCTGATGGAGGGAGAGAGAGTGAGGAGAAGAGAGAAAAAGAGAAATGCAGAGAGAGAGACACACAGAAAATGAAGCTAAAGCTACTTGTATTTATTCTTCTTTAATCAATAATACAATTTTTTTACAGAATATATATGTAAATTTCTACTGGATATATATATATATTCAGGTTTTCATTGATTTTTTAAAAATAAAGTTCTGTGAGAAAGACTTTAATAACCTAGGGAATATTCTTATACCTCTTCAAGCTCAATTTTTCATTTGTGAAATAAGGTAAATATAAAACTACTCGCAGGTCCATTGTGTTTATTAAATTTAATAACCCAAATAAAATACAGAGAACATAACTTGAGGCATAGTGGTCACTTAATAAATATTAGCTGTAATTATTTCATATTATTTGATAGCATTCTTCTTTTCTTGTTTCTTCCTTTCCCCCGGACCTATCAATTATTGTCAGGGTGTTGGCTTATTCATTGGCCACATCAATCATGGTTTTATTCTTTTATAGTAAAATTGCCTCCTTTTTCCTCAGTCTGAAAGAGTTTCAAGTTTATAAAATATATCATTAACTTGACACTTTCAATGAAGATTAATGGTCTGATGTATTATATTAATTTTTCTGTCTATGTTTTCTCACTCTTCTGTCTCCATTTGTATCATCTAATTTCTCTTTATGCCTTCCTGATCTATTTTCACAGAAGTCATGTCTGCTTTGATTTTTTTTTTTTTTTTTTTGAGAGAAATGGGTGCAGGATACAAAGAGTTTATTCAAAGTCTAGTGCAGACAGGCCTAACTGCCATGCACAACTTGAACAGAAAATCTGTGGAGAACAGAAAATCTGTGGAAAACAGAAAAGTTGTTGTATAATCATGTTAATTCCATTCTGGCCACATTGCAAGCCATCAGGTGGGCTGAGGACCATGTTATAATACTGAGCCTGTAACAGCTGTTATCAAAATTTACATCTGTGTTGCCATAAAAATCTGTGTTTGCTGCCCTTCATGTGTTACAACAGGTGTAAATAAGTTATAAATATTTATAACCTTGTCCCCACCCTGATATGAACACTCAGGAGTCTGGCTCGAGAAGCACAAGGTCTCTGCACAGGGGCGCATGAGAACAGGACTACACAAGGTGAAAGAAACAGATAACTAAGACTTGAGGCTGTTGAAGCACTTCAGGGGTCCCAGTGTTGAGGCAGACCAAGAGCAAAAAAACTTGGGTCCAAAATTTGCAGTAGAAAAGAAACTGAGTTTAAAAGCCCCTCTCCTCCCAGACAGAGGCCAGGTTAAGTGTAAAGCATCTGGAGGTCTCAAGCCTGGGATTTCCCAGGATGAACCTGGCTCCTCAGGGGCCCCCACTGTGTCCCTCCTGGAAACTAGATTCTGCCCTGCAACTTAATTACAAGGAATAAAATTAAAAGTACGATATGCAAGGTCATACAAAGAGGAAATTTAGACTACACTTATCTCTCTTTTTTTTATCATCCTGCTATATAAAAGGTTACTTTAAACTATTTCTTTTGCATATAAATGAGGATTAGATTATTTGGTCAACTGGAAATATTGCTGGGCACAGATGTCTGCGACTGCATAAAGCACAACACAGAGAATGACCATGAAATCAAGCTCTAAGCTGAAGAACTACCAGGGAAGTACCAGCAGGGCTGGGGGTGTCATGTCCCAGGAGGGGCACACACTTAATTAAATAGTGGGTTGGGACAATGTAGTCCCTGCAGCCTCCTGCCAGCACGCTACCTAATGTGAAACTACACTATAATGCCATGGTAATCAAAAGAACAGGGTACTGGCATAAAAACAGACACATAGATGAATGGAACAGAATAGAGAGCTCAAAAACAAATGCACACCATTGCAGTCAATTAATATTTGACAGAAGAAAAAAGCACATACAATGGGCTAAAAACAGTTTATTGAATAAATGGTATCAGGAAAATAGACAGGTATGTGCAGAAAGATGAAACTAGACCACCTCTTTACATTACACACAAGAATACATTTCAAATGAAATAAAGACATAAATGTTAGATCCAAACTATGACAATCATAGAAGAAAATATAGACAACAAAATCTCAGGCATAGCTTGTAGCAGTATTTTATCAGATAGAGTTACTTCAGTTTTATTTTATTTTATTTTTTTATTTTTAAAGTAAGGTTTTATTCATTATTTTCAAAGAGAAGGGCAGAGAGAGAGGAAGAAAGAGAGAGATGTATGGTTGCCTTTCATCTGCCTCCAGCTACAGACCTGGCCGGAGACATGGCTTGCAACCTGGTTATGTGCCCTGACTGGGAATCGAACCAGTTGACCATTAGGGTTTGCAGGCCAGCACCTATCCACTGAGCTACCAGCCAGGGCTACTTCAGTTTATTTTAAAGTGGCTATTTTCTGGAATGATGGAAGTCATCTCCAGAGTGCCCAGCTGGCTGGTCCTTTCTTGGTGGTGGAGTCTAGGTCTAGACTTGGAGAAGGACACCTGCAGCAGCACCCTATCCAGGGCCATACTGAAAGCCCTTTCTTGTTTTATTTTTCAGTGCAGCTCTCCCATGCTCTGCCTGTGAGCGGCTGCCAGACACAAGTGATGGTGGCTGACTCCCTATAGCAAGCTCTGAAGAAATAGCCTTCATTTGTTCTCATGTAAGTGGTAGTCATTCATTTTCACACTCACTGCCCTGTTGAAGTCTGGGCTATATAGCTTCTACTTAAGTAAATAAATACGAATTAACTTATATTTGGGGGAATAATGTATTTTAAGGGAAAAAGCAAGATACACCACCAGCTAAAATTTGGGTAGCTGATTATTATTATTATTAATCAGCATCTGCCAAATAATCATGTCATTGCTTCTTTTTATCAAACCAAGCTTAGTTTTCTCCTTTGTTGTGAGAGGCTGCTTAGTGCTGGCATCTTACACCAGGAGTAGTAATGCTACTCTTTACAGACATTAAAGAAAAACCCACTGGCCCAAAATGGTGTCACTGGGGCACAAAACCCATGAAGCCAAGCCTAGATTTAATAACTGATCTAACTGCAGTTTCAGCCTCTCCCAGAAATGTAATCTCTTTTATTTATATTATATTATTTATCAGTTTTATAGAGAAGGGCAGGGAGGGAGAATGAAAAGGAGAGAAACATCCATGTATGGTTGCCTTTTATCTGCCTCCAGCTACACACCTGGCTGGAGACCTGGCTTGCAACCTGATTATGTGCCCTGGCTGGGAATCAAACCAGCAACCTTTGGGTTCACAGGCCAGTGCCTATCCACCCAACCACCCGTCAGGGCCAGAAATGTAATCTTAATCAACCAGATAGGCCCTCTCTATCACCTACAGAAAGAAGAGGCAGTCTATTATAAAAACTCTTCCCTTTCTCTTACCCCAAAGGAACACTCTCCTGGTCTCTAAATAATTTTTTTATTTGTGAATAGCTCCCTTGCTCCACCCTTCTTCCAATAAAAACCTTCCATGTTTTAGTAATGCCTCTGAGTGCCCTTCTAGTTGCTAGATGGGATGCAGCAGATTCATGATCACTTAATAATGCCAATTAGATATTCAAATTTGCTTGACTGAATTTTATTTTTAACATGGGTATATTTTATTATAACCCAAGTTCTGACATACTCAATTCAAGGTTAATCATGTATTTTCCAGGCTGGCAACTTTGACTCTGTCCCATACACACCTATAAACACACACACACACACACACACACACCCACACTCACACACACACACACACAGAGCTCCAGTGATTAATGAGTCCCATTATCCAGATACTTTGGTTCGTATTTTTTTTAAGTCTGCCCTCAAATGTATCCATATTTTAGACAGCAGTATTCTTTTCCTTGAATTAACCATAAACTAATTCACTAAAACACCTGGCCATCTAATAAATCTTCTAATTAATAAGATGCTTTATTTTTTAAAAAAGTTTAATTCCCCCATTATGCTGCTAATAGCTTTGAGGCTTTTATAAATAAATGAGCACCTAGCACTCACACACATCCTTAAAAGAAGAGAGGCGTCAGGCAATTTAAAAGCAATGAATAAGTCCTCTCTCATTAGCTCTTTCTAGCAACTGAGAAAAGTGACATTTCACAAGTTGTGTCGACTGCCTGAGTAGTCTGCTTTTTCCTTTATCTGCTTTCACCTCTGCACACAGCCTGGTGTCCTTGAGATGTGAAGTCATTTAGACTGGCTCTTTGCTATCCCTGATAATTCAGCCTTGTTTTTCCACTGCACACTCCAAAGCTCAGTGTGAAACATTTCCCCTCCTTACTCATGGCAATGGAGATGCCAAAGGGATTGAGTGGAGCAGCTGAGCAGCAGGAGACCAGCCCCCACGAGGAAGGGTCCTGTGCTTGTGCTTCCCCTTAACTTCCATCCCACATGCCCTGTACCTTGGTATTTTCTTCACTTACGTTTACTGCCTCCAGCTATAAACTTGTTATTCTGTTCCAATTTAAACTTATTTTTCTTTTTCACCAAATCTCTCCAGTATCTATAGATAAATTCTGTTATTTAAATTAAACTAATATGATGATGTTAGCATGTTCCATGAGCCATTTGGCTTTTAGGACTTCATGGAACATGCCTGATTTGAGCTGACACTCTTGCAACTCAGGGAATTGATGTTTTGAAAGCACCTATACCTTTGAAGTCAGCTCTTTTAGCATCATGCTAAATCCCCTGTTAGTTGATTTTTTTCTTCAATATTCTTTTTTTAATCTTTCTTTAAAAGATTTTATTAATTTTTTCAGAGAGAAGGGCATGGAGGAAGGAAGAAAAAGGGAGAAGCCTCAATGTATGGTTGCCTTTCACCTGCCTCCAGCTGAGGACCTGGCTGGAGACCTGGCTTGCAACCTGGTTATGTGCCCTGGCTGAGAATCAAACCAGCTACCTTTGGGTTTGCAGGCCAGTGCCAATCCACTGAGCTACCAGCCAGCGCTTACTCAATATTCTTTATCCTCCATACAAGGATATGGAACAGAAGTATGTGTTTTATTAAGCAACAGCAAATAGTTGAGTCATTTGACTATTATTATTGATAATATTTACCAACAATGCAGACTCTAGTAATAATTATTGCCAGTGTTTGTTATGTGCTAAGACATTTTTATCTTACAGCAACTTCATGAAGCAGGTACTTTTTATTATCTCCATTTAACAGAAGAAAAATCTGACTTGTCCAAAGGTTAAGGAGTTTGCTAAAGGCCACATCACTTTCTGTTTAAGATCTTATTTTGAATAGGGTGTTATTTCTACAATAATTCTTTTAAAGATTTTCATAATTAACAAGGCAAACATCTTACATTAATTGGATTTTATAGCCTTTCTTAAATCCAAGAAAGATGAAAAAAATAAAATGAAAAAAGGTATGGGAGCAGGAGATTGCATTGCATTCATGTACTAGCTATTTTTAAAGAAATCTTCTGAAGTTCAAATCTGATGGTTCATTATAGAAAGGATCAAAATGTAAATTGTAAAACACCTCACAATTCAGATCCAACCAGTATAGGAACCAAGGTTAGCTGCCTCCAGAACCTGTTTCCTTAAGACTTTATATTGCCCCTCCAAAACTCTAGCTCTGAGATTTATTATCTTTGCTTCCCGATGCAAGCTAGATTCCACAGAGCTTGGTTTCTTTATCTGTCAAATGGAGATATTGCAAAGATTGTGAAGATTACAACAAATCATGGCTGCAAAGTGTGTAGGAAGGTGCCCAGCACTTTCTAAGCCCTCCATAAATAGTAATTACCAGCTGCTATCAGAGGGCATAAAAAGGGGATTTTGCCCACTCTGGCAGCCCATGCCTGTGCTTGCTTTGATTCTTTTTTCACAGTCTACTTGGAAGATGAGGATGAAAGTCTGGATTGGTAGTTAGCTTGGTGTAACAAAGAACGCTGGGATGGGGGCCATGAGACCTGACTCTCATCCTAAGTCGTGGGTGAACACAGTCTGTCACTGGAAACATGAGTAAGCCTCTCTTGGCTCAAATTCATGCTAACAGAATAATAAGTTAGGTATAATGACTTCTGACACCAACTACCTAGAGTTGGGCCAAGCTTTATAGGTTAAGGTCGTAGTTCACCATTAGACTGCCCTTACTTCAAACACCAGCCACAAGTTGGAATTGTCCCCATTTCCAACCAGCTGGCTACAATTTTAGAGACTGCCACTATCTTTTCACGAGCACAGTTTTGTTCTAGCAAGAAGGATACAAATCAGAAGGGAGAGAGAGGCAAGGGCTAAGATGGACTTAAATGCCAAGCTTTCTTTGACCCCAGGTCATATTACTTGCTAGATCATTGATATGTGACAATATTCAGAGTTATGATAACCAGGGTTGCCTACCAGAACTTTGGTATCAATGTTTTCATTGGAGTTTTGCTACGTACGTGTAATTGATTCAATCACTGACCACATAGTTGAACTCAATCTCCTGCTCCTGTTTCCTTATGTAGAAGTTGGGCTGACATCACTTGGCTCAAAACTCCAACTTTCTAATCACATGATTTGTCTTTCTGGCATGGCCAGTTCTCATTCTGAGTCATCCACTTTTGTGTAAACTAACTAGGGGCCCACTGTGAGTCACCTTGCTCATATCAACTATTAGATGTACCCGGAGGGGTGCAGTATGAATCAGAAAGACACTCTGGGAAAGTTCAAGGATTTAGAGGTTCCCTCCTACAAAGTGGAGACAAAAGCCCTGCACTTTATTGTATAGTAGGTGTTATAAAATATGCTCTGTAGGAGCACCTTGATTCAACTTCCTAAATAGTCTAATAGTCAGAATAAAAGAGAAGGAAGTGTGTGAAGGAAAAGCTATCTCTCCCAAGATTGTGTTTCACAAAGTAGGCATATAAGGAGGAGATGATTCTGGTTTCAGAAAAATATTTTTGCTGGGAAAAAAAAAAAAGCCTGGAAAAATGGCAGTGAAATCAGGTATTTAATAGCTTATTGATCCATTTACCTAAAGATTTGGCTACATTCTGTTATTAACTGATGAGTCAGTCATGTTCATATCCTATATCCTAGGGTGTTGGGGTCCCCCTAGGTAGGTGTCAGGGCATGGAGCCCCATGCAGGTCAGGTCAAGCCTACAAGACCTGACAAAGCTGGGTGCATATAGGCCCCTGTGCTCCAAGGGGCACCCAAATATGAATCTGGCCTTGGGAATATTCCATACATCCTTTTAAGTCTGCCCTGTGACCTAAACTTTCTGGATTTGTGTATTATGCCCTCAGTAGATGTAAAACCTTAACCACAGGTAATCTCACCCTCCCTAAAATTTTATGGGCCACCTGGAGTTCTTGAAGTCACCTTGTCTAACAGACCATAGCCTGAAGCAGATGGTCTCATTCCTTCTATCGTTATCTAAACTTAACAACTCCTTTTCTTCTGAATACTCTTCTGTGGTAATGATTTGTGGTGTATACCTGCATCCCCAACCTTGCGTAATCAATAAAAACCTTTGGGGATGGACCAGACAGGCCTTTGTCAAACAGAGATTGGTCAACCTCTCCCCTAGCAGGAGCTGCCTGGAAAGGTTCATTTTGTCGGCAGCTCTGGGGGATCCCTGCAGGTCAGGGGTCCCCACACTAGGGAAATTTTAATTGTGTATCAAAGGCCTTAGAATTACAGTAGAGCTGTGAAAGTTTATTTCTCCCACCTATCTTTCTTTATTAAATCTATGATCTCTCACCTTTTACCCACAAAAGCTATTAGATATATATGGATTTTTCCATATATTAGATGAAAAATAGTGTTGAAACAACACACAAAACTTAAACACCTTGCTTTGTTTGTGAGCCACTTCTGGAGGAATAAACAATTTGTTAAAGGAAACTATATATATTAAGCATATGAGTAACTTATTCCTTACCCCATACGTCATATAATTAATAATCCCTAACTCACTGCACTTCACTAACAAAAGATGACTTCTTTGCTTTTCCTCCTAAGGTAGGTAGGATATCATTCTACTTGAAGTCTGGGTGTATGTATAGGTGTGGAGGGGTACAAGCTTATGATTAGAAGTGATTAATGCCACAATGAAAATGAATACCCTTCAATGAGATGATTCATTAAAGTGGAACATTTTTACATTTGTATTTTACATATGTGGTTGTCTGGATACTCTGCATTTTTTTTTTTTCCAATGACAGAATCATCTTTGGATAGCATATTCTCAGAAGTTTTTTAAATATCAGTTTTCAGTGTAATAGACTCTGTGAGTAGAAAATATCCCCAAGATGTACTATGGAATCAAATATTTTAAGTTTTGTTGCAGAATTTCATTCAAAATAGAAACATGCTGTCAATTCATTCAGGACAAAATATTGATGTACAAGCTTATCTTTTATTAACATTTCAGTGAGACATTTGACCATAAGGATGTCACTCAGGTGTATCTTCTTTGAGTTAACACAAGTATACATGTTACAGAGGGATGTGATGCAGAATCTTCTAAGTGTGTTGGGTGAACTGAGAAAACTATCCTAACTAAGTGCTGTCAGAATATTCCTCACAAAAAGAGCATCATTTGAGAGGAATCTTGTAGGTTGGTAGCTGCCTCATCCAAGCAGAGGATGAAAACTATTTCAGAGAGAGGGATGACTTGTGAGCAGGGTGAATCTAAGACATCAAGGAAGGAACTACCCAGTAAATATAAAGAATGGAGATAAATTGGACATAACCAAAAACGAGGCTAGATTGAGTACAGGAAACTGCTGCCTAAAGGAAGAGAGAAGAATAGAAACCAGGACAGCAGCAATATGTAGACATTTCTGCTACTAATCAGCAGCAAGACTAAAGTGCAGGATTGCTCAGCTCTTCCCTGTCTGATCTACCAGCTCAGGTCCCTTCCAGGAGCTGTCTGTCTCTGGAGCTTTTGTACCTATGATCTCCTACAATAGCTACACAATTAATTCACTGGGTTTACAGTAACAGAAAACGAAGCACAATATAGCAGCCTTCCTTCATTCTACATGTCTTTATTTCCATTTGTTTTGCAGTCTTCACCCAATTATTGTTTTCAGAATCCAAGTTTCCTCTGAATTTTTCTATTTCTGAACACAATGTATTTTCTTCCCTGGAATGCTCTGTTTATCTCTTGCCTCAGAGTCGGGTAGGTTTTTAAACCTTAGCTTCCTTTAAAGCATTTCCATATTATCAATCTCAGATTAATCTTTTGCTGTCCTTTGATGGCAGTATTTGTTTATCTATTTCAACAGATCATTGTCAATCTTCCATCACAGTTTCATGTGTTTTTACCATAGGTGATAAGCCCTTTTGGGCAGTCACCATGTTTGGATTCTCAATAGTCCCCAGGATCATGCATGCCACATAATGAATGTATATTATACACTGGGTCAGTAGAATTTCAACTGATAAATGTTTAATATATTTAATAAATTTGTAAGAAATCAGACCTCTAGAATTTTTTTTGGTACATGTGAGACAGCCTTGATATACAAATATCATGCTTTACTCTAGATTTTTATTCAAAATATGAAACATGCTATCAGTTAATTGAGGACAAAATATCCAGGTATAGGCTTATATTTTTGGCACTTCAAACTATAAATTCATTTTCCACTTTCAAGGTCATTAACCATGTTCTTTGATAGCCAATCCTACTAGAAATTTTTACTATACAATTTATATTCCCTTTGTTGATGTATCCAGGTAAGTTATTGCTTTATGAGCTATAGCCTTTTAACAGGCATTCATATTGAGCAACTTCTTTTGCATAAAACATGCCTGGGGAAATATCATTACCTCAACATTATTAAAGTAGAAAGGAACTATATCACTTGGAAAAAAAAACTCTACACCAACTATATTCTTCTAGTGTCAAATGCCTTCTAATCAGTTAATAGCTCTTCTCTAGTGAATTGATTTCCCCCTTTGTTTTTTCCCCTTCAAAAATTATTTTAAAACATCTACAACCCTCATTTGCTATTTCTACATTGTATTATAAAGTTCATAAGAAAGCCTGATACTCCTGTCTCCAGTTCCCTTTATTTAATGTGGTGATGAGTTATTCTCATTATTTGGCCTAGTAATTATATAAGAGATATGCCCTTTAGAAACAGATGTAGGTTACTTGTTTAAGTCAAAATTAGAAATATCAAAAGGATGGATTATAATTGACAGATCTACCAAATTAAGTTCTCCTCATAATGATGAGTTGCCCCATTGTAGCAAAAAAATATGATTAGCTTTAGTTTTAGAAATTTGTGTGTTTTACATTTTAATATCATGCTTGAGAGTTTTTCATAAGAATAAGAATATGACAAAGAAAAAATTGATAACCAGAGTCAGAAGAACTTTATACTGCTGTTACGAATTCAGACTAGCTTCAGCCAGGATGAAGGAATAGGTAGGGATGCTGTGTCTCCCTCACAACTAGAAGAAATTTACGTCTACCTCAAAACTAAGTAAAAACAACAAAGAAATTTCAGAAAACTGAACTACATGAAAGTGCAACAAATGAAGAAGCAAAGATATACTCAGCCAGACAGGTGGGAGGGGTGGAGCTAGGGAGGAGAGCGGCAGCTGCAGCACCAGAGCTGCAGTGAAAAGTACAGTCAAACATTTAAACCTAGGAAGCGACCCAGAGGTCAGCCCGTGCAGTCCACAGGTCCAGCGCTGGGGAAAATAGAGCCATATTGCTTCTCACTGTGGAAACCAATGGGGGCTGGGGCAAAGAAAGAGAGTGCCAGTCTCAACAGGCAAGTGGCATTGTTTCCTCTGAGACCCCTCCCACACATCCAGAATCACAGCGTGGTGACACAGGTTGCCCCACGCTGATGAATTCCTAAGGTTGCACCCCTTACAACATAATGAGTATGACTGAACTATCGAAGATACAGAGGCAAACTCAGAAAGCTGTCAAGCTGAGAAGACAGAGAAGTATGGAGAAAAAGGGAGCAATGGGAGAACTGAGTGACAAAGAGGTAGCCAACCTAATAGTCAAGGAGAGAGCCAACTTAACAGACAGAGTTCAAAAAATGCTGATGATTAAGATGCTCACAGAGTTGGCAGATATGCTTAAATACAGCAATCCCAGAAAGGAAGAAATGAAGACTAGGCTATGTGAAACAAACAAAAAAAAACCCACATGAACCCAAGGGTGAAAGGAAGGAAATAGGGGTTGAGATTAATGATTTGGAAAATAAGGAAGAAATAAACAACCAATCAGTACAGAATGAAAAAACAAGAATTGAAAAAAGTGAGGAGAGGATTAGGAACCTCTGGGACAACAAGTATAGGGGTGCCAGAAAGAAAAACAGAGCAAGAAATTGAAAACTTATGTGAAAAAATAATGAAGGAAAACTTCCCTAATTTGGTGAAGGAAATAGACATCCAAATCCAGGAACATAGAGAGTCCCAAAAAAGCTAGACCCAAAGAGGACCACATCAAGGCACATCATAATTAAAATGCCTAAGGTTAAAGATAAAGGGGGAATCTTAAAAGCAGAAAGAGAAAAAGAAAGAGAGTTACCTACAAAGGGGTTCCTATAAAACTATCAGCTGATTTCTCAAAAGAAACTTTGCAGGCAAGAAGGGACTGGCAAGAAGTATTCAAAATGAGGAAAAGCAAAGACCTACAACCAAGATTACTCTATCCAGCAAAGCTATCATTCAGAATTAAAGGGCAGATAAAGGGCTTCCCAGACAAGGTAAAGCTAAAGGAGTTAATTATCACCAAGCCATTATTATATGAAATATTAAAGGGACTTACTTAAAAGAAAGAAGATGAAAATTATGAACATTAAAATGACAACAAACTCACAACTATCAACAACAGAATCTAAAACATGAAAACAAAAACTAAGCAGACAGGCAGAGAGGGAACAGAATCAAAGATATGGGGAACATTTGGAGGGGTGTCAGCTGGAGCAGGGAAGGGTAATAAGGGGAGAAAGGCTCAGGGATTAATAGTTGGTGGGTACAGAATAGACCGGGAGATGTTAAGAATAGTACAAGAAAAGGTAAAGCCAAAGAATGCATATGCATGACCCATGGTCATGAACTAAGGGGGATGGGATGGCTGGGCGGAAGAGAGCCAAAGGAAAAGAAATTGGGTCAAATGTAACAGCATAATCAATAAAAATTGTATTAAAAAAGGAATTCATATATGTGAAATGAACTTCCCCTCTTGAGTTTAATTCCCCAATTCTGAAAGGAGCTCAGGCCTCACCAAAAGGACCCTTCTCTACTTGAGCATGCTCTGATTTCCAGGGGACAGCTAGTCTATAGAACCATTCTAGATAAGCCTGGTTTTTGAGCATTTACCTGATTCTTTATACTTTCCTGATAAATTATTTGATAATCATATAAAATTGGGAACCTGAATTTTTATTTTTTAAATAGGCCTAATTATTTTATAAATCTTGAGCTAAAATTTTCTTTCAAATTATGTGTTCTAGTTAGTTCAGCCTAAAGCTTGATCTTTTGCCAGGATAATCAAATAGATATTTAGCAAATATGAATAAGTAGTTTCTTCTCATTATGCCTGGAATCTTCCTGAAATAGGGGATCTCCGATACTTAGTTCATTTTTAAAACCTCTAATAGTTCAGAAGTTCTCTTCATTCTAATCTAGTAGAAAAGTTCCACTGTATCCTGCTGACCCATCAGTGCCTGACAGAATTCTGTATGCTAAATGTTGAATCATACTATATGGCTTGCTTCAGACCTATAGATGCTAATGAAGTTGCATACTCATCAATAAACCAAGATTCCATGTTTTTTTCCACACATACACACCTCTTCTTCCTGTCCTGACTCCTGTTTCCTAACTTTTCATACACAGTGTGCTCACATGTGACCTTTAGTTCCATGAATAAATCTCTGTTCTTTCACTTCCAGCAAGTCCTAAAAGGGTGTCTTACAAATGAAAGTCAGCTACAATCATCATGAGATGCCCCCCATGTTTTTATTCTTTTGCTATATATAATCTATTTTCATATCAATCTCTGTTCTCCAAAAACCACCACCAAAAAGTCTTAGGAGAACACCCTCTTATTGTTAGTGTCACAGTTATTTCTGACCCCATGTAAAAGAAGCAAGACTGTCCTCATTCAAATGAGGAGTCATGTACTGAAATTTTGACTAGAAAATAATGCTCCTTATGCTAAGAAATTTATAAAATAATCTATAAAGGGATGTTCTTCAGTTATAAAACTAACCTTTTTCTTTCCAGTGTATTAAATCCATTGTGAGTAGAGAGGCAGAACCTACATCAACTTTTTTGTTATCCTTTCTCTCCCTGTTTTATTTTATTTTTTTCTCTGTGACAAGGTCAAATGAAAGTAGAAAAGGTGAAAACCAGCTGTCTTCTCCACTTTGAGTCTTTCGAACCGAAAGCTCTGCCATGTGGCAACTCAGGTTGGGCTCAACTAGGAAACTCTGCTACTGGAAACTGTTGTTCTCATTAATTGTTTATCAAAAAGAATATCTTTGAGTCCTTATAAAGATAATAATACTGGTGAACTCCTAAGTTTGTTAGGTATCCATATTCCATATCTTCTAGGAATTGACTATGTTTAATAGTCAAGATATCTAGAATTATATTTTATAGCTGGTAGAGCTAAATTGTAACATTCGCTAGATAAAAAAAGTAGAATAACTGCTCATTCAGACAGTGAACATACTTCTGGGGAATTTACCCCTCCTTAAAGTAGCTTTGAACCTAAGTTAAAAACTGATAAGGCCATTAGCAACTAGAAATTACTTTCACAAAATCTTGCCTACTACTCCTTGAGCTCTTACTCAGAACCTTGTCAATTACCAGCAACCACAGAGCAATGCAAAATGTACATGGAATCAGAAAGTCTGGGTTCAAGTTCTGTAGTTAACACTGCCTGACAATACGGATGTATGAAATAGTTTACTTATCTGACCTTCCATCTAATTATTTTTAAAGTGTAGGTAATATCTGCCCCTCAGGTTTTCTCTATTAAACAAAATAATGTATATTAATTGTTTTGGTAAGTTGTGAACTGCCACCAACAAGTATTTTGCCTTTCTAAGATAATATGCAATTCTTGATATACTTGGCTACCTGTTTTTCTGTTGACAAAAGATAAGGGTAGGAAATTAGACTGAAATGAGAGTAAGATAAATACTGTTAGCAAGAAGCAACATTAAGAAATGCCAATTGCCCACCTAATATTAGAAGAAAAGATATTAAACCCATCAAGAATAAATTGTTCTATAACAACTAATGAATATAATGATAACTCCCCATAATCAACAATAACAAAAAAAAAAAAATGGACAATGCAGAAAACAACAAGGGACATTATTCCCTTTCAAAATACTTTTTAAAAAAGAAAAATCTAGAGTGCAAATTTAAACTACCTGAAAAATTCAGTTATATGAAGTGTCACATTCTCAAAGCTTTCAAATGAGGCCTCATGGAATCTAGTTCCTAGTGAAGAGTCACCTTTTAAAACTCCTCCTGAAAACACACCTTCAATCAGATTAAATTAGAGTCATTTATGGGATATATGTTCATTGACATTGTCTCACTTTTGGAAATTATTTCCTTGTGCCACAAAAAGTGAAATCATTGGGCAGGTATAAAGTTCTAAATGAATTAAAAAAGCAGATGAAATAGAGAAATTGAGCCCACCCTGCCTGTTTCTTTAGTTAATGTGGAAATCTTCATTTTTGTTTGATATTATTTAACTGAATCATGGCAGTTACTCCCATGGCCAGAAGAAACATCACGGCTTAAAAAAGACTTACTTTAAAAAGAAGTTAAAAATTGTTTCATCCCACTAGAGAAAAGTTAACACAGGAGCAGACTTTGTTTTATTCCAACATCAATAAGTATGTGCCAGAGTTGAAATAATCTCCCATAGTGCTTAATAGTCAATAAGTATGTTGTGTGTGTATGAAAAAAATGACTAAAAATATTTTTTAAAGATATTTATTATTTAAGTATGTTTTTCAAGGTTGTTTTCAACATGGGTAGGCTAAAAGCCTTATGATAGATTTCACTCAACAGTGGCATTTAGTGTGAAAATCTTAAGAGATTTATGAGAATTGAATATAAAAATATTAAGGGGATAATGATGCTGGGGGGAGTTTGGAAAAAACAAAAAGGTTTAATGCCAATTCATATAGAAATGGGTATCAGTCTAAAGCCCTGTGATTGTTAAATGATTGAACTAAAATAGAAACAATTTGGAAAATGAACAAAGCCAGAGTGGCATTCCATCAGTATTGTTGAAAAATGAACTAGTTGACCAAAAATGGATAGATTAAGAAAAGCTGAGAGAAATGAAAAATGGATGGAGCTTCTATAATTGCTCAAGGGAAAAATAATAATACCTCTTTTAAAATAATAGCTGAGAACATGCGGAGCAATTGATAAAATTCCTTTTCTGTATTTTTCCACTACTTCAGGATTTGACAACAAATTAGATTTCAAACACAAAAGGAGATGATAGTCAAATATTACATCTGTAATTCAGGGGTAGTCAAAAATTACATCAATAACTGAAGAAGGGTGACCAGAATGGTAATTCTATTGCAGTTTACAGTTCCTGCCATTAACAACCTTATGACTGATATGGAGGGTATGACTTCGAAGGAACTGCACAGTAAATGGCATCTCTTTGGTACAATCATATTATTCCCAAGGCATTTATAAGCATTCATTTCAGTGCAGGTTAGTTTGAGCTTGGCAGTCTCCAATGACTATTCAGGTGTAAAGTGACATGGGAAACTCCTGTATTAAATACAGTAGAAAGTTCTGTCATTTCCTAGGTAACCAAAATATTGTAGTTCTGGTTGTGAAAATTTATTTTGAGAAGCATTTATGCCCACTGTTGATATTTATAGATTGCTTATAAATGTTCATATGAAATGTAAAAGATTTTAGAGTATCACTTAAAATAGCATCTGTCAGCTCATTTGAAATTTCATACTTCTTATTTATTTTTCTAAAATCAAGTGTTTAAGACTGTAATCACAAGACTTCATTTTCCTCTTTAGTACAGAGATATTTTTGTGATGCTTTGACCTGCTTTTATCTTCTTTTCCTTGGCAACCAAACAGATTAAAACATCAAGCTTGAGATCAGGGGAAAGCTAAGGTCCTTGGGAGAATGCATGAATTGTCAATTCTCATAAAAGCAAAGTTACCCCAAGGAGCCCATCCTACAGTCCTATCCTGTCAGAATAAAAAAGACTCAGGCTTGTGGAAGCTTTTGGAAGTATTAGGTCAGTATTTTATGGAAGTATTTTTCCAGTATTATGGAAAAATAATTAGAGTTGTCCAAAAAGTTAAATACCCTATATTTTAAGGGTGTAAATTGCAGAATACTATGAGAAAAAAATAAACTTTTTAGTGGATGTGCTTAATTTATTATTTAGAGAGTGTTGTAAATGGGAAGCACATAGAAATAATAGCAGAAACAAACATCTTAATTTGAAATTTGCACTAGTACCAACTAGCTGCTTCCCCTGTAAGAACTGTAAAAGGTAAACTTAAAAATTATTGAATATGAAAATAAAATGAAATTGTTAAATCACTAACGGATAGAGATATAAAGTAATAAAAGGATATTATTCTAAACAAGATAAGCATTGGATGATTTTCTGTAAAGAATAGAAACATAAACAATAAGAAGGAGAAATTAAGCATATACACATAAGCCCTGGCTGGTGTGGCTCAGTGGATTCAGCATCAACCTGCGAACCAAAGGATTACCAGTTCAATTCTCAGGGCACATGCCTGGGTGTGGGCCACATAGCACTCACTTCACATAGTTGTATATGTGCACAAATACTAATTATTATAAACTAAAAATAATTTTATTTCATCAATGGCATTGTGAGGAAAATGAAAGAACAAATCACACACTGGGAAGACGTTTGCAATATGAATATCAAAGAAGTGCTTATTCCAATGATATATAAATCGTTTCTTCAAATTATTAAGTATAAAGCAGCACTTCAATTTATAAAATGAGCCAATGATCAGAATAACTACATCACAAAAGAGGGTACTCAAGTGGTCAATAAGTATATCAAAAACTATTTAACATTTATTAGGGAAATGCAAATTTAAATCACAATAAGATACCAATACATGCTCAATAGAATAACATTTTACTTTTTAACAAAAAATACTAGTCTAAGCCCCTGGCTGGTGGCACAGTGGATAAAGCACCAGCCTGCAAATCCAAAGGTAGCTGGTTTGATTCCCAGCCAGGGCACATAACCAAGTTGCAAGCCAGGTCCATAGCTGGAGGCAAGTGAAAGGCAACCATACATTGATACTTCTTTCCTTCTCTGCCTCTCTCCTTTTCCCTCTCTAAAAATAATTTTTAAAAAATCTTAAAAAAAAATACTAGTGTTGGTGAGAATGTAGAGCAATAAGACGCATATATTGCTGGTGGGAGTTGATATTGATAGGAATGCATTATAGTACTATCTTGTAGTATCAACTAAGACGTGTTTGTTATACGTCAACCCCATGACCCAGTATTTCTATTTGAGATATATTTGTAAGAGAATAAAGAATGTAAGCTCATCTAGAGGCATAGAAAGGATATTACTGGAAAATGTTTTCATAATTATCCCCAAGTGAAAATAATTCACATATCCTTCTAAAGAAGAAAGATTAGATATAATTGTACAATGGGATATTATCTGATAGAAAGGGAATAAACTACTGCAACAAACAGATTGATCTCACATACTGAGAAAATGAAGCTAAACACAAAATACAATATTCCATATTTTTCCATTTATTTGAAGTTCAAGGATAGACACAGTTAAGGATTTCTACTATGGCTATAAATTACAAAGTTGCAAGAGACAATTACCCTCTCCTGACAATAAAAACAAGCTAGGGAAGTACCAAAATTTTAGCATTTTAATAAAACTCACCAAAAAACCCACCAGACTCATCATGTCAGTGTACTTATGGCTGTGATTTATTTTAGCAAAAGGACACAAAGCAAAGGCAGCTATGGAAAAATATATGAGTGACATCAGAAGGAAACCAGAAGTAAGCTTCCAAGAGTTCTGTCCCATGCAGTAACCCAGGATGTGCTCACCTACCTCAGCAATGAGTTGTGGTGACCCATATGAAATGGTTCCCAAAGAAATTCACTAAGCTCCAGTTTCCATGGTTTTGGTTGGATGCTGGTCACAATTTAGGAACAAAATTTCTGACTCCCAGAATGAAAACCAGTGTTTAGTATAGACCATATAATTTTCATAATGAATTTAAGCAGAGTGAGCCATTGGTATTAGTGAATAGTAGGAACCCCCTTGAAATCCAAATTCTCAAATGTTAGCTGATGACCAACTTTGAAAGCAGTTTTTTTCTTAAAGATAGCAAGACTGCCATGTTATCTACTTTCTGAAAACACAGAAACTGGAAAACATTTTGGAAAGCGACCCAATAAAGTTGATTATAAACTCCTGGGCTTCTCTTGCCTTGTATATGTTTGAATCTAATGCTGACAGTATGACAGAAACTTAGAGAATTGAGCCAGTCTACCCACACTGACATCTGGGAGGTGAATACACAAGACAGATCTGAACAGCACTACAAAAACTTTGAAAGTTAAAACAACATCAGAAACACAGACAAGAGAAGGCAGGTTATAACGTGTGACATAGAACTGATCAGGTCAATTGCCTGCTAAGCAAAATACAAACATTGTCCCAGGATCTAAATAATTCCTACTCATATAACTTAATAATCAGAAGGTTTAGGATATAATAAGAAAAAAAGTGGCCAGTGTATAAGGATCCACAGAAATCTTACATGGAATGAAAAAGTGTAGTCAACAAACAGCAACATAGAGATGATACAGATTTTGGACTTTCCACTGAACACTTTAAAAAACAACTGCTAGAAAATGTTTGAATGAGCAATTGCAAATGCTCTGGAAATAAAAATGAAAATAGAATATCAGCAAGTAAATAAAAATATAAAAGTCCAAACTAAAATGTTACAATGAAAAAATATAAAATACAACCAAAGATATATAGTCCTATATAGTATATAGCTATAGTCACTGCAGCATTATTCATGATGGCCAAGACATGGAAATAGCCAAAGTGCCCTTTGATAGATGACTGGATAAAGAAGGTGTGGTACATATGTACAATGGAATACTACTCAATCATAAGAAAAGATGAAACATTGCCATTTGCAACAACATGGATGGGTCTTGAGAATATTACACTAAGTGAAATAAGCAGTCAGAAGAAGCTAAAAGCCATATAATTTCATACATATGTGGGATATAAAACTAAAACTCATAGACACAAACAATTTGTTGGTTATCATATAAGGTGACAGAAGATTTGAATTTGGGTAGTGGGCACCCAATGCAATATACAGATCACATATTGTAGAAATACACACTTGAAACTATTTAATCTTATTAACCAATGCCAAGTCAATAAATTTAATACAAGTTTTAAAACCCAATTAAAAATAAATAAATGATGGGCAAAATATTTGAATAAACACTTCTCCAAAGATGATGTACAAGTAGTCAAAAGTACATGGAAAGATACTAATCACTAATCACTAGGGAACTACAAATCAAAACCACAATGAGATACCACTTCACATCCATTAGAATCACTATTACCAAATAAACAAAAATCCAGGAAGTAACAAGTGTGAGGATATGAACTAATTGGAGCCTTTTGTGCATGACTGGTGGGAATATAAAATGGTACTCTTGCTGTGGAGAACTGTGTGGTACTTCTTCAAAAAATTAAAAATAGTATTACTATATGATTCAGCAATTTCATTTCTGGGTATATACCAATAGAATTGAAAGCAGGGGCTCTAACATATACTTGAGTACTCATTTATACCAGAATTATCTACAATAAGCAAAAGGTGTAAGCAACTCATGTGCCCATGAACACAAGAGTGGATAAATGTTAAATTGTGCTTATTCTTATTTTAGCAATCACTGTACTCTCAAAAATCTCTACTTGGATAATCACTGGTCATTCCAGTAATAGGCAACTAGAACATTTTAAGTACCTATATATTCTATTTACATATGCCAATTATCACATCTCTTCCTTTTACAGATTTCTTTGTGCTATGTAACAAAATAACATTTTGTATCTTTCTATCTGTATCTCTCTGCCTTTCTGTCTCTTTACCCAATCTTCTCTCTATCTGTCTCTCTCTCATGTACACACACATAGGCAAATTGGTTTTCCAAAATAGAACTGAGAAAAGAGTTATCAAGCAGCAAACTTAAGCAATCTATTTAAGGGGACCAGGAATAACATTATTCTAAACCTGCAGGATGAATAATTTTCATATCACAAGGAAGGGCAGAACCATAAATGAAAATGATTTCTGTGGAGATAGAAAAAGGGTAAGTTCCCTCTAGCACAAGAAATTTTTAGGTTAGGGTATTTTTCCTAAATTTCAGTACATGAATTGATTCACTGCTAAATGTTCATAGTTAAATTTTTCATATACTCACATATTTCTAGTTACTTCTGCCATAACATTTCTGTCTAAAATATTGTTCATATCTTTATGACTGGGAACTTAAAGGATTTATGACTAAGCATGGGTGTTGGCCTTATACAGCAAATTATCATTTACATACCTATGAAGATTTTACAAAATAAAGAGGAAAACACCAAAAGATAGAATTTATTTGGTTTAGGGGTATTAGGTTGTCAAGCACTTTTTTAAACAATGTATCACATCAACCAGATGAAGGCAGATGATCTCTCAGAAGAGAGCAAATATTTTGGCCCACCCTCAGTCTAAAATATATTTCAGTTTAGGAAAAGGGAAATTTGTGCTAAAGTTCCAAGAAAGGGCTTTTCTCTGAAAAATGTTGCTCTATATTTCAGAGCTGAAAATGTGTGTCCTCCAAAAGTATCTCAAGTACTTGGGGACTATATAAAAATAGGGAGCCACAAATGACAGGAAAAAAAATCCAGGCAAAGTGTACACATTTAGGATTATGTGAGTTTAAAATATTAGAAGCGCTAAGCCAGGTAGTCAGCAATAAAAGGAGGGCCTATTATGTATTCCAAGATTTTCACTAAGTTAAGTAGAAAAGTACAGCAGTAGTGAATCAGCAGCATACTTCACTGCTAACATAAAGGGATGAAAGGATTCACCTATGCGGTGTGACTTCAACATTTATAAAATTAGTGAACTGGGGGAATAGGTTATTACCAAGTAATACAAAGGAAATGAATATGTTTCAGTGGCCTTAAATTTAGTAGTATCACTTAATAAAGGTCTGAGCATGGAATATGAAAACCTAGAAAAATCATAAATACAATTAGATAATAAGAAATAATGTGCCAGTGCTGTTACTCAAATGCATGAAACAATGTCATTTAAAAAAAAAATGAAAACAAAAAGTTGCCAAAAGTCATAAAATTAGCAGTTTATTGGGAGCATATTATTCAGTGCTGATAATGCTATGTAAAAATTGACACATTTATGCATTGTGAGTGACAATATTTAGTCATGTAATGACTTTGGAAAGCAATTTGCCAATATATTCAAAAGCTTTAAATATGTCATCTTTTGGCTCAGGAATTACTATCTGGGAAATTAGATTGAACGGAATAATTCTAAATATAGGCAACTGCGGTCAAAGTATGCTAGTTATTGCAATATGTATAACAAATGATTTTTTTAAAGTCATTAGAATATGAATAATCCATTTAAATGATTGGGAAGGCCTAGATCCAGCCAGGTCTGATAGCTAGAACTTCTTTCAATTCTACCATTCATTTTTTTTTTAATTTGACCTAAATTGCAGAATATTGAAGTCATAATGGAAACAGTTCTGTGAATCCAGGTTTAACGTTCAACAACACAGTGAAAGAATAGCTCAACAAGCTCCAAAATGTATATGGCAACAAGGGTAGAAATAATCTAAGTCTTAAGAATTTCAGTTGCTCTCTCAAACCTCTCTGCGGTCACAATAATTCTCAAGAAATTTTAATGTTTTTCTCTAGCCCTACTTGCACACTCTACAAATGTACAGTTCATTTTTCTCTGCTAGTGGAGAACTAAGGCCTCAACAAGATTTAGCAGTGATGTATTCAACCTAGGGCTGGTTCCTGAGCACCAGGAACTACAGCTTTGTCTTTTAGTAAGATGGCAGGGGCCTTCTTTTATCTCACTCTGCTTGTCCAAAAGCCTGGGAACTAGGAATAAAGGATAAAAGGGACTGACAAAACGTAATCGCTCCTTCTATTTTTCTTTACTCCACCCCAATTCCCAGCTACAGCTTTCTCATTCATTTCAACCTCTTTGCTGTCTGTACAGGTATAGAAACTTCAATAAGGCACATAGTAGTGGTGGACCAACAGGCAGTTTAAAGCTTTATGATTCCTACTGGTTTGGCATTTCCCAAAGGCACTCCTTCGGGGATCAAAATTCCACAAACCCAGTATGCGCCATTGATGACTGAACAGAGCAAAGCTGGTGAAAAGGCTCATACATTACTCTGGGAAAATCAAAGTTTCTCGGGAAAGTCTAAAACTAGAGTTTAGAATGTTTGACAAGTTGGAATACAATGGTTTTAATATTTTTGGTTAAATAAAACATTCCACAACATGAAAATGACAAATTGATGTTTCAAATACCAGTCTTTAGCAATCATGTTGAAACTTGATGAAGATTGTTTTCTTTTTGATGGTTACTGTGTGACAAATTGAATCACTAAGCCAAAGTATTCAGGGCAGACTTGGTATACATGCAACCACCGATAATTTTTTCAACTCTGATTCACTGACAACAGCCTTGGGCTATTTTATCTTTCAAGGAAGCCTATCAGAAAAAATAAACAAAAACAAGCAAGAGTCAATGATAACTGAACTGTATCTTACAACTGCAGTTTCAATTCTTAAATTATATTACTTTGCAAAATGAAAGATGTCATGGAGCTATATGTGATATTGGGAAAAAAATAAAAACCTTTAATTTAAGACAAATTACCTAAGGTCAAATTCTTCATCAAATATTTGTGTGATCTGTACTGGGTCAAAAGATATCTTTGTTTTATATTTTCTTCATCTGAAAAATCATATTTAAATTAATTTGATTATAATTTAAAATTCTGAAAGGGTGTTGTAAGAATCAAATAAGATAGTAAGTGTGAAAAGATTTTCAATATTGTGTATGGAAAAAAAGGACAGAGCAGTAACGGAGTTTCAGAACAATAGCATGAGCCAGGCTGCTCACATTGAGTAAATGTAAGGTTTTGGGTGGGACATGGTAAATGGAATGCCAAGAATAGTGAAATGGCAGACATAAAAATAAATGGGACATAAAAGAGTAATTTAATATCAGATCCTGGAGAGCCTCAGTTATTGTGGTAGTTTAAACCAACTCCCAACTTTTAAATTGTTATGCCTCTGGGTCACTTTCCAGGGTGTGAGGTGCTGTTCTTTTCCTTTACAATGGGACACAGACATCAGACTGCTCTCAGGATAGCTATTAACCTAGAACCCATTCTGTTCCATTCTCTGTAGTCTGTATTTGCCTCTCCTACCCCTTCCGGAACAAAGAGAAACCTAAGGTAAGAGTCTTACCTTCAGACAGGCGGAAATATTATTTATGCTTCTTATTTTTTTTTTAATAAAGGAGTTTGCAAGAACATTATGTACTGAATTAAAATTTGTGTTTGATCACACTGAAAATAGTATAAATTATAAATCAATTATCACTATGAAAACTGCTGTCTAAATAACTGTCAAATTATTAAAAGGTAGTAAAAACATATAAACCAGGGTTGTTCTCAAGAAGGTTAAAATGTATCTAGACTATAAATCACTGTTAGTATTTAAGAAATAGTAGTATATTTTTAAAAGAAAAAGATTGCAAATACCTTAAGATTGCCATATGCAATTTAGACCAGCTTATTTGTCAAGTATATATAATTCACATGGCAGAGTTAACACCAATAAACAAAGCCACTGTGAAACATTTAAAATTTTAAAGACAAGCTGTTAACTTTTCAAACAAAAAAATAATTATTTGATAGAATAGAGCAACAGAAAACAATCTTAACATATTTCTTTAATATCAAATTATACAACCAATATGGTAGTTCTTCTTTTACAGAGTAATTTGTAACACTGTAAGAAAAAATATTGCCTCCTTTTGGATATAAGAATAATTTCTTCAGTTATGGTAACAGATTCTGTTTTATATATATATATATATATATATATATATATATATATATATATATATTTGAAAAGAGATGTGATGTTTCTACAATGTTCTTAAATTTTTTCTTTCTGAGTCTTAGATTAATATTAAAAGAAAATGCTAGCTCTGTTGGTGGCACAGTGGACAAGGCACTAGCCTGGGAACCCAAAGGTGGCTGGTTTGATTCCCAGTCAGAGCACATAACCAGGTTGCAAGCCAGGTTTCCAGCCAGGTCTGTAGCTGGAGGCAGGTGAAAGGCAACCATACGTTGATGTTTCTCTCCCTCTCTTTCTCCTTCACTTCTCTAAAAATAATAAATTTTAAAAATCTTTTTTAAAAATCCTGCAAATATTTTAACAAAATACTGTAAATATATTAACAAAATACCTATAACTGTTTTAACAACTAACAAAATTAATAAAATGAATTTTTAATTTTTATGAAAACCAAATGCAAAAAGAATAAAAATATTACAAATGTTAAATATGTCCTCGTATTTGTGAAATGTTAATAGCCATCAGAATGAGGCATCATGTTAAAAGAATTTATAATTATTGTTTGTAACAGATTTTATTCATATAAGTAACACCCTGCTAGACTATTTTGAGTAAGAGGTTCTTCCAAAGTAAAATGTGAACATTACTGAAAAATATTCTACATTAGTAAGATTCATCTAGCCCAAAGATGCAATGACAAGCAAACTGAAATCTTACTGACTTAGCACAGAAAAGTTTATTTTCACTGATTCAAAGTCCTCTGAAAGTAAAGTTTTTTTCAAGGGCATCTCCCTTCCAAAAGGACCCAGGGGCTTCTATCTGAAGTACCAAAGACAGTGCTCCTCCTACTACACTAAATTGCTCATTCTTTTCCACTCCTCTCATGACCTTTGTCATCAATCAAATGAATATGAAGTGTAAGTTTTTCTGGGAATTTGACAAAAAAAAAAAACAAACCTGAATTCAGCCAAGTAATTAAAAAAATAAGGAATAGGTGAAAAACTCGAGGCTATAAGCATAGTAAAAGATTTATTAAGACTTGAAACCAAAACCACAACTAATAAAAGGAAAAGTTTATAAATCAGACCTCATTAAAATTAAGAAGGAAACAAAACAAAACAAACAAACAACAAAAAAACTCTTGCCCCATGAGGGACTTGTGAAAAAGATAAAAAGATAACCTATAAAAAGGAAAAATAATATTCAGCAATCACATACTTGACAAAGACTAGTATATCATATATACAAAGTATTCTTATTACTCAACATTTTGTAATTAAAAAATCCTTCAAGAAACTTGGCAAAATACATGACCAAGCATGTAATCAGAGTGACTACATAAGCACATAGGAAGACATCTAAGAAGTTCATAAAAAATATTTAACATATTACTACACACCTCTCAGAATGGCTAAAATAATAAATAGGGACCACATAAATGCTGGCTGCATCATTGCTGGTGGGAATATAAAATGGTACAGCCACTTTAGAAAGTAGTTCAACAGTTTCTTTACAACAAACAAACCTAAATATACAACTCACAACTTTCAAACAACCCAACAGTGGCATCATTGGGCCTTTATCCCAGAGAAATGAAAATGTGGGTTTTGCACAAGTCTGTGCACACAAGTTCATAGCAACTTTATCTGAAATAGATAAAACATGAACATAGCACAGATGTCCTTCAGTCGATGACTGCTTAAACAAACTGTGATGTATTCAATCACATGGTCAAAGGATAGATTTTCCAATTCATTGGCCATGGCTAATGGTCTGAACCAATGGGTAGGAACATGGAAGAAATAAGAATATGTGATTATTGGCAAAAAATTTACAAAGAGATATAAGCCAATATATGTATCTAATGTGAATACTCCCCCAAAGAACCCCTCTGCAAAGAGAGTTACAAAAATGTGATAGCGGTATCATCATTAGTCATTTCCTTTTCCCATTGAGTCTAGTGTTTGCTCAAAGGACTCATGGACAAAATGGGTATGAAGTCAGAGAGAGAATTTAAATACAAACAACAATATGAGCTTTATTTCATGACTGTGTAAATAATGGATTTCCAATCTGCCAGACTCAGAGGACAATGTTACCCCCAATGGGGGACAGTAGTTAGAGGGACTAGCAAACTCCTGGTGTGAAGCTGAATATTTTGGACAACTTCCATCATGAAAGTGCCAGAGTTTGTCCTCACTAGAATAGACACTGGTATGAGGTTTGCTTCTTCTCTTTCTATCCTCTACATTCTGACAACAACATTATATATTTAATAAATTCACTATTATGAGAAGATTTATAAAATTGCTTTTGATTACACATCAGATGCAATATAATAGGCCTGTTTTCACAGTAATGGCTATCCTACCATGTAGTCAATCAGGTAGAAGCATCTGGTATTATAGAATGTGGAATTGTCTATTGATGACACAAGTAGAACACCAGATGGAACACATCACCAAGCAAACTTAAGGTTCTTTCTTTCAGTATGTGGTCCACTCACTGAACTATGTAGTCACTACTTTATATTCAGGTTGTGTTTCCCACAGCCAGACTATACAGGTATAGATATTCATTACAAGTTGACTTGGACATGAATTATTTCAGGCCCCACTTATCATTCAATGCTCAGGTTTTACAAAAAGCAATTGACCCTAATTATCAGGGGAGTAAAGATTGATCCTATTTAATGCAGTTGGGAAAACATTTGCCTGAAACACAAATGATCCCCTAAAAGCACTCCTTATTTCCTCTGCAACCCTAGTGAGCAAATACCATGTGTTCAGACCCACAAATGTTTAGGAAACTCACTAAGTAAAATATCCTTCCAGATGAAGATAAGTTGCTGATCAGAGCAAAGGCACGAGAATGACACTATGGAAAGGGCCCCATACATGAATACTAAGCACAGTATTGTGACCGGTGGCAGAAAAGATGACTAGAAATAATTCAAACTATTTTTCTGTGTTACATACGAGGTCTGTCCCAGAACTATAGAGCTGATATCAATATGATTAAAACAGTTTGCATGGCCGCTGTTTTTGGGACAGACCTCATATATATGAACAAATTAGGTTATTTTTCTGCCTATGTAAAAATGATAGTAACTTGTGTTAATTCTTTTCACAGATAATCCATACATTTATTATGGATTAAATCAATTAATTAACATAATAAAGATCTGATCTTTACTTGTATGGCCAGATACCAATGCTCTTTGTCAATCAGATCTTTTATTTGGTTGCATTCCTCCAAGCAGAGACTCAGGAATCTAAGCTGTTTTCATCTTGGTATTCTACCATTTAGTGACTTGAAAGTTCCCCTGTCCTCATCAGGCTAGCAAATGGGTGAAAAGCATGAGAATTGGGAGACTCTGCAGCTCGTATTTACATAAGTCAGCCTTCAAGGATGTTCCACATGATCTGCAGAAAGAGGCAAAGGCACTTAATTCTTCTTAGCTAGCATTTCCTAGGGTTCAGTTCATGATCAGTTATAAATCACAAGTGTAGAAATGGTGTATTGCTACAACATTCCCTTGTGTATGTGTTTTCTGGACACATTACTCCTCGATAGTTAGGATTTCAGTCTGGCCCTTGATCCACACAAGTTTTCTTGTGCTACCTAATGGGCTTACAAATAAATGTCCTCATGCTACAATGAGTGGCTCAAGTTCTGTTGTGCATAGTGGTGATTTCAGGAAAGAGATATTTTTAAGGAGTACAAGTTGCTTATAATTTTTAAAAGAAAATTCAAATTTGGTGGAACTGAAATCCTAGTTATTACAGTAATAATAACAATAATAATAAAAACAATGAGCAACAGAAGACCACTCTCTTCTCAAGCAAAAATCATTTGAGAAAGGCAGGTTCCACCTTCCTAATGAATGCCAGATTATTACTTTCAGACATTTTTTAAAATTTAATTTTGCTGTTGTTGTATTACATTGTTGTATTTTCAGACATTTTTTTTATTGTTAACCTTTGACAGTAACTCCACTTTTCTAGATTTTTAACTTATTTTTTTCCCTGCACCCAGATTTCTATAAAATCTAATTTCTTTCTATCTTAACTAGGTTCCATTATAAATAAATTCTTTGGAATAACACATGTGCTGTGATTCCAAGTTTTCTATTTTGTTTCAATTCATATAATGATACAGCTGGTAAGAGCTTTAGGAATCACTAATTCAATTTCCTCAAATTATGGAAGCACTGAGACCTAGAGAGGAAATGTTAATTATCTGTGGTCAGTAACATTTGGTAAAACTTAGCCTCAAATCCAATCTCTTGGGATCTAACTCAATGACTTTTCAATGTCCCTCTTAAATTCAAGGTTCCTGTCAGGTAGTCATCACCTTGTAATTCTTCAGTTATGAATGTCACATTATAATCCATACTCTCTTGAAGACACAGAACCTATGATTAATAATTAATGCAATGTTAAATGGCTCTGCGTTAAAAGGTGTTATATATCAAATAGTTGCTAAAATGTAACATTCAAAAGCTTTACCTTACTGGTTGTGATTATTCTGGATTCTAAATTTCCCTCACCCCATTAACTCTTGTCTTTAAATAAAGTTTTCCCTATAATCTCATTATCATAGTTAAATGCATTGTGTCAGTATGAAGAAGCAAGCTTTCCCACTAAATTAATAAAACTTCATAATATGTTTTAAAAACATGCTTAATGTATTTCTGGGAGTGATTTCGATTATACTTTGCTGACAGACATCAAGGTCTGTTATGCATTGTTAATTCCAGAGATAGATTAGCTATCCCACTTAAGTAGCATGCCCAGATACATCACTATTTCTCTCCTTAGAAAATCACTGTTTTCATGGAAGATATTTATTAATATGTTTTCTCTCAGAACATGAATTCTTGCCCTGGTATAATGCATTGGTAATTGAGTGATACAACAAATCATAATTAAATATAAATCAAGTAATAGAGGTAATGCAGCTAACTACATTTAAATGTGGTTAGCCAGGTCCATAGCTAGAGGCAGGTGAAAGGCAACCATACATTGATGTCTCTTTCCCTCTCTGCCTCTCTCCCTTCCCTTCTCTCTGGAAATAATAAATAAAATCTTTAAATAAATAAATATGGTTAGCAACCATTAGAACAACAAAAAAATGGAGTTGAAAGTTTAATTAATAATTAACA
Organism: Noctilio leporinus; assembly: GCA_004026585.1. Taxonomy (NCBI): domain Eukaryota; kingdom Metazoa; phylum Chordata; class Mammalia; order Chiroptera; family Noctilionidae; genus Noctilio; species Noctilio leporinus. The sequence continues at coordinate 46,316 of PVIW01002528.1, read as the reverse complement.
AAAACCAGGTGTTTTTTTTTTTTTTTCCCTGGAGAATCATTGGCATGTACCTCATCCCACTGTATCCTCTTTATCCTCCAAATGTTTTTCTTTTATACATAAAATATTTTCTTCAAATTAAAATACATAGGCCCCAATATTAAAAGAGGTAAAAGTAAAGTTATTCTGGTTGAAGTACCTGTTTGACCAGAATCCTCCTCTCACTTCTGTGCTGGACCTTGATAGTACTTAGATAAACACAGAGGACAACAAAGAAAGAGGACAACAAAGAATACAATTTGAAGGCACAAGAAACTTAACATTGTAAAGCATCTTAGAAATTGAAAACTTAATTGAAAAAATAATGAAGTAAACACCCCTAATTTGGTAAAAGAGGTAGACATACAAATCCAGGAAGCACAAAAAGTCCTGAACTAGATGGCTCCAAAGAGGATCACACCAAGACCCATCATAATCAAAATGCCAAAGGTTAAAGATAAAGAGATTACCTTAAAAGCAGAAAGAGAAAAACAAGGAGTTACCTACAAAGGAGTTCCCATAAGATAGTCAGCTGATTTCTCAAAAGATACTTAGCAGGCTAGAAGGGACTGTGCAAGAAATATTCAAAGCAATAAAAAGCAAAGATCTACACCCTAGATTACTCTATACAGCAAAGCTATAATTTAGAATGGAACAGCTGATTGTTTCCCAGACAAGGTAAAATTAAAAATATTCATCATCACCAAGCCATTGTGTTAAAGGGAACTATATAAGAAAAATAAGATAAAAACTATGAACACTAAAATGGCAACAAATTCCCAGCTGTCAACAACTGAATCTAAAAACAAACTAAGCAAACAAGTAGAACAGGAACAGAATTATAAATATGGAGATCATTTGGAGGGTTATCAGTTGGAAGGGGGAAAGGGGAGTCTGGGGAAAAGGGGCAGGGATTAAGAAGCATAATTGCTAAGTACAAAACAGACAGGAGGATGTTAAGAACATTATAGGAAATGAAATAGTCAAGGAAATTATATGCATGACCCACGGACATGGACTAAGGGAAAGGATTGCTGGAGGGAATAGGGGTACTGGATGGAGGGGAACAAAGGGAGAAAATTGGGACAACTGTCATAGCATAATCAATAAAACATATTTGTAAAAAAGAAAAGCATCTGAGAGATAGGATTGTGTAGACTTAAAAAGAATTTATTCTGCTTGATTCAGCAGCTATGGGCATAAAAGCACACCATCACCCCCAAAGGTAGCGCCCCCTTCTGGTACTGTCTGACATTAAAGACACTCCAGACCACATGCTCCTGACTAATTTCATTTTATTGATGACACTGTATGAAACATTTGAATATGTGCCCTCACGTATTTTGTATTTATACTTAAACATTAATAATTTGGGGTTTTATTGCATCATTCCTCTATTAAGTATTTACCGATAAGTAGAGTAATGCTTTATTTATGGAAGCATCAGAGGCTCATAGGCTGAGATTTAATGGACTTTACATTTCAACAATATTGCTGCAAAAAGTACTTGTTCCTCATTGGTGGTAAAGGCTAAATGCTAAAAAGAAATTATCTCTGAAATTTCTATTAACAAATTTTTTCATAGTCCTTGGTCTAACATATGATCATTTATTGTATTATGGTTAAGAAGTATTTAGATGGATGTAATACAACAACAATAAAATTTTTAAAAAAAGAAGTACTTAGCAATTGATCATTTTGATTTAGGTTTCTGTTTATTTCAATCAAGCAAGTCCCGTAACCTCTCAGGTAACCAACAATTTAAAAGTCTTGGTAAACTGGTAGTTTGGATTCCTTTTGCCACAGTGACATAGGAACCATATGCATCCTTCTTGCTTCCTCATAGTTTATTTACCAACACCCCCCATATGGTGCCACTTCACCCCCTATTCGAAAACTAGGTCTGTCTAGACACCATTATCAATCCAGATATATTAGTTAAAAGCAGTATGAGGAGCTTTAGATAGGTACGATGGAGCCTCTTGCTCAAGAGAGCTTGATTGCTGATTCATATGTCCCCATTCTAATAAAAGAGCCCCTTCTTGCTATGTGGGCATTGACTCCATAACCCCTTGTCTGGTCCCAAGGATAATAGTGCTAGATAACCCTGTGAAGAAAAGAACTTCAGCATCAAAGGTTTATAAGAAACTAATAACAATAATGTTTTGGCAAAGATCTTGAACAAAAATCCAGTCTTTTATTCAATATAATAATTCAACAAGTATCTGCTGAACAACTGTTACTTGTCAGAAGTTATTTTAAACATTGGAGATAAAGTAATAGCAAAAGAGAGTAGGTCTCTATCCTCATAAAACATATTCAAATCAGGTAAACAAATAATAAATATGAGAGGGAACCCTCAAAAAAGAGAATTATCTTCTGGGGGATGGGCCCCTTGCAGTATGGGCTTCTCCTGCTAGGTGAGTGAGTATTCTAGGAACCCATTAGTATTAGTGTACCAGCTGGTGGTGTTGTGAGAGGCTGCATTAGCCTTTAGAGAATTGTTTTTAAAAAGACTCTTCCAATGCATTTACCCATTTCATGATGGGTAATTTCTAAGTGCACCTGCCCACACTACTTTGACTGTTCTGCAGTTTTTGACTGAAAATGGCATGATCTTTGTGCTCCCCCCTCCCTGTTCACCCAATCTCTTCTGGAATGACTTTTTGTTTGTTTGTTTCCCTGAATGAAAGAAGTGCTCAAAGGGAAGTGTTTTGCCATTGTTGAAAGGGTCAAATAAACAAACAAACAAAAAAATAGCAGAAGCACTAAGAGGCATCAAAATCAACAAGTTCAAAAACTGTTTTGAACAGTGAAAAAATATCTCAATAGGTATATTGCATCAAATGGAGAATACTTTGAAGGTGACTGAAGTCTAACTATGTAAGAATAAATATACCATTTTTATAAATTCTGGGGTATCAGGTCCCGCTTCATATATACAAAAACATATAAAGAAAATAATTTTAGCTAATTTAAGGAAAAATAAAACAGGAGAATATGATAGGAGGTGATAGCTACTCTTATGATGCAAACGTATTTATGAAGAAATAGCTTCTGAACAGAAATTTGATTTATTCAAAAGTGTCTCCTTTTTTTTAAACTAATATTGAGAAACATAGCACTTAATAATGGGGATAAATATAGCCAACTATACCTCAACAACTACTCAAGATCCACAAGGTCTGATCCCCTGAGGTGTGAGAAAAATCAACCAAAAAAGAGAATTTAAGATCCGTAGACTTCATCAAGATAGGAATCGGGGTGAAGATTTAGGAAATCTTCTTTATTAGGCTAACAGTTCTCTTCTGGCACTGTCCTTACTGTCCCCAAAAGCTAAGCATTAGATCAGATATTTCTAAGACCAGAGAACAATAGTTGCTGTTCATAAGAAGGCTAAGACAAATAGAAGAAACTTCCCAGGTTCAGACACAGTTAAAGACAACTTCTAGATAGAATCACTTCTACCACTCACAGCCTCAACACCCTTATCTGTTGGTTTCCAGAATTTTAGATTGTACTACAAGGCCTCTGAGGCTTTTAATGAAATCAGAGTTAGGATGTTCTCCATATTTTTTAGGGGGAGCTTTATCTTGATGCCTAATATTATGTATCCATAATATTTTAAATGTTTTATCAGCCCATCTTCTATTCTATTTTGCATATTATGACAAAAGCAATTATTTCAAAAGGAAAATTTGACCCTATATCAATAGGATTTTGGATGAGAATATTCCTTGTCTTGTGTTTGGGAATGAATAAATTATATTCTAAAAAAGTTCTGGATACATTCATGCAGGACTTGCTAAAACACAGCAAATGCATCAAAATAAATACGAGATTTAACAATTTAGTTGAGCCGAAGCTGAAGCCATTGGAAGAGAAACAGTATGCTCTTCGGTACGTATTAATCTTACCCTTACCCTCAGGGAGAGGGAATATCTGCCTCCTCTAGCCAAGATGCAAAAAGAAAGAAAAAGAAAACAATTGAGTTGTTTGCCAAAATGGGGAATTGGACTTTTACTTTGCTCCTGAAAGTTTACTGAACAACAGAAGCTTATAGGTACACCATCAGACTAAAGAGAGATGAAGACATTTGTGGAAAGATTGAAATATGCCCCTTAGGGGTGGGAGTGAAGGCACCTAATACTGCATTTCAGTTGGTAATTCTAAAGGTTGGGGGCTCCTCAGTGCAGCTCTGAAGACAAGAACAAAGAAAAAGGGTGGCAGGATGCACAGGTCTGCAGTCCCACTGTGGGGTGTGACAAGAATGAAGAGCTTTCTATGGTCAAATGGATGCCATGAAAATTAGCTCTTTTAAAGGGAACCCACTTTATGGAGATAGCAGAGGGATAAATGGACCTTAGGATTCCAATGTGGTGAAACATGCAAGTAGCAACTAGCGGAGGAGACATTTTCAAACACCCTATCAGAAATACATTTCCCAGAGGTGTGAAAATTCATTCATCTGGTGGTTTTGGAGGGGCCTTTAAATAACCTCCAAATTACAATCCACAAGAGAGCCTGCACAGATATTGCAGACGCCAAAAACTAAAAGTTCAAACCATACAGTACGAATCTTGTAAGTTTTCCTTTTGTTCCCATCCTCTGCCTTCACCTGAGAAGAATCAACAGCATAAGGAGTTGCGATTATTGAAAAAGCCAGAGGAAGACTGTGACTTCTGATCTGCAGCATGTCCCAAAGTCAACAACTAGACCTCAACTAGAAAGAAAGTCATAGAAATAGTCTGCAACTGTATTTTAATATTTTAAAGTAAGTTGTAATTCTAAATTCTTTTATAACTAAAAAGAGACATTCACTTTTCAGCCAAGATGGTGAACCAGACCATAATTTATACTTCCATCTGAAACAAGAAAATAGTTTTTAGATAACGCAAGACAGTCATTCTTGATTGAAGAGAAAACAAATAAGATATGAGCTGTACAAATGTCCCCAGTTTACAGTCTAGCGAGAGTGTGCATCCCGCAGTTTAGGGAGATATGCCTCTTAATTTAGGGGGTTCCAGAATGTTAGGCATCTAGATTTCTAGGGCAGAAAGAGCTGAGCAAAGGAGTTCTGGATTCTGTGGAGGATCCTCTCAAAGTCTTCAGCTAAATACTGATAACTTGTATATGGAAATTACCCACTGTTACGGAAAAGACAGCCTGAAAGAAGCAATTATTCAATAACAAGTGAATGGATAAACAATGGATGCTGCTCAGCAATAAAAAAAATAAACTATTGATACATGTTATAAAATAGAGGTGTTTAAGAACATACATGCATGACACATAGACACAGACAACTGTGGTGATGGCTGGGGGAGGGTGCAGAGGCTGGGTGGACGTGCGCAAAGAGGGGAAAATGGGAACATCTGTAAAACAACAACAACAACAACAAATAGTTAACAAAAAAAGGATATCTGAGAAAAAATGAAAATAGTTACGCAGAGAGAAATAAAACAGACAAAAAGAACACATTGTATAATTTCATTTATATATAATTCAGGAACAGCCAAATTATTTTATATTGACAGAAAACAGACAGTGGCTGGTGGGTTTGAAGGCAGGATGGAGAGGAAGAAGATGGGAGGATTACAAAGAATATGAGGGAACTTTAAGGAGCAATAGCTGTGTTCATTGCCTTGATTGTGATGGTGGTTTTATGGTTGTACAAGTATGGCAAACTATATTAAATTGCACACTTTCGATCTGTACTCAAGCTTAAATTGAGATAACACCAAGTAAAGCAGTTTTAAAATTGGGGGAAAGGAGGGAAGTATTGGAAAGCTGTGAGAAAGGAAAGGAAATTAGATAGAGGTAGTCTTGGGAGAAAATAAAGGCATATTATTTATAGTCTCTTTGAGCTCAACTTATTCCATAAATTGGTTATAGCTACAAGCAGCTTCACAGCACGCTTAAAATTCTGGCTTCATAAAATAATCTGCAGAGTCCTTCACTATGTGATTCCACCTGTTCCTCTTAGCTTTTCTCCTTTCAGGAACACTGCGCTGCACCCCTACTGTGTTTCATGCTCCTGAGCTTGGCAGACCATTAAACATCCATGACATGTGTTCCCCAAGCATATTGTGCATTGCTGCCCTCTCATAACACTTACCAATTTTATTTTCATTATTTATTTTCTCTTCTAGACTAAGTTTTCTGATTTGCTTGGGTCTATAGCCCCAAGAATATAGCCCAACAACTAGTTTATGAATGGCATTCCACAAATATGTGTTGAATAAAGAATATGAATACAGGTTTATAAAAATAGACCAGATAACTAGATTTAGTTATTTTTACCACATGACCACTCCTATATTTTGCCTCTACCAACTTATAGCAGTAAATCTGTATGCTTCACAACAGTTGGAGATCTTCTTTAACGTATCCATCAACATGTCTCTACACATAGAATGTGTTTAATAAATTTTATTAGGTGGATGATACTCTCTTAGGCCTTTTTATTCTTCCTTCCTCAAGAAAAGCAGCCACATTATTTGTTTTCAATCTCAGCCTCTAAGTTACAAATCTATAATTGTATCATTGCTTATTCTACTTTTGCCAAATTTCTCAAAAGTCTCCTAATTGAATAAAACAATTCAATTAAGCATTGTCCTAACAACCAAACCTGAGTATATTGACAAAGATCATAAATTTTCTGTAATCCATCATTGATTCCAAAGTTCTATATTACATAAAAGCTCCCACAATTCCTAGGATAACAATGATGACTCATCTTTGTTTTCTTTGTTTCCTCACCTCTTATATCAAATTGAACATAAGGTTCTGCCAAATCTTCTGCAACTGTGTTATGCAACAAGTATTTATTGTGTGCCTATGACCTGCAAGGCACTGATATCAAAATGACCTCCATTCTCAAAGGGCTTCAAATCTCAAAGGAAGAATGTTATAAACAGACAAATGACTAATACAGTACAGAATAAAGAGATTGCCACACAAGCCTGCTTGCCCAGTGTGCTCATACGGAATGAACAATGTGTTGTAGAAGCTCAAAGGAAGTTATGTCTGTTTTCAGTTATACAAAAACACATTGCAGAGAAAGGCTTCAGTGTGAAAATGTAATATGATGGTTCTTAGTGTCTGGATGCAATGTGGGCAGGGTAGATGGAAAAATAGGAAGCAAGAAAGTGATACATTCTAGGCAGCACTATACAAGATTAATCCATAAAGTCCATCAATGCTTGCAAAACACATTAAAAAGAAATTAAAGTCAGATATTAGCATCCACAGGGAAAAGGTTACATAATATATACATAAAGTAAGGCAGTTATAACAAAAAGGAAAAGAAAACAGATTTAAGAGGTGTTGCAAAATTTACCCTGTCATCCTTAAACTATCTTGGTTTGGAAAGGAAATCAAGGATTTGGTTGCCTCCAAAGTAACTTTGTGATATTATATCATTTTGGTCCTCACTAAAACATTATAAGAACAGAAAAACATAGTTTCATTTAATTATCAGAGTAACTGGTGTCTAAAACATGTCAATAGTTTATTTGGCTCAGGGTCATATAGATAATCTGGAATCCAGGTAGGACCGCTGACCCATATATGCTAATTTTCAGTTTAATTTTCTTTCTATAAACGTTTCATAGAACGAGGTAATAAATTGGAATTCATTTCCACAGTCCAAGAAGACAGGAAGGGGTTTTGACTTTAAGTGGCTAATCCTAAATAGATAGATTGCTTGTAACAATTCAGTTCTTCAATCCATGTCAGAACATATGATCTGTGTCAGCTAAGATATTTTTCAGTTCTAAACCAACGACTTCTGGGACTCTGGGCCTGAAGCTGACAATTTCGCTTTTGTGTCTTTTCCTTGTTAGACGTCATCATCGATAGAGGGCGCTAGAGGGAGGCTGCAAGGTTGGAAGAGGAACGGGATTTTCTCCTAGCCTACTTGCTTTTTTTTTTTTTTTTTTGTCTTTTAATTTACTTTTATTGTTCTTGTATTGCATTCATCCCATTTCCCCCCACCAGCTCTCCCCTTCCCCACCTTCCCATCCCGCCCCCCATAGTCGATCCCACTTGTCCATGTCCAAGGGTCATTCATTTTGTTCCTTGACTAAATTGCTCCCCTTCTTTGCCTCCTTGCCTCCCCTCCCTCCTCCGCCTGCCCTCTGCACGCTGAAGATCTATTCCTTGTAGTCATCTCTGGTTCTGTTTTTTTGTTTTTAAGATTTTATTCATTATTTTTAGAGAGAAGGACAGGGAGGAGGGAAGAAAGGGAAAGAAACATCAATGTATGGTTGCCTTTCACCTGCCTCCAGGTTCAGACCTAGCTGGAGACCTGCCTTGCAACCTGGTTATGTGCCCTGACTGGGAATCTAACCAGCAGCAACCTTTGGGTTCACAGGCCGCGGCCTTATCCACAGAGCTTTCTGGTTCTGTTAGTCTTCTGTACTAGATGATATCATATGGTATTTGTCTTTCACTGACTGGCTTATTTTACTAAGCATAATACTCTCCAGTTCCATCCATGTTGTTGCAAAAGGTAGGAGCTTCTTTTTCTCTCTGCTATGTAGTATTCCAAACAGCCTAAGTGTCCATGAATGGGCCAAAGAACTTTGGTACATTTACACAATGGAATACTAGCTTGCTTCCTTAAAGGATTTGTCAGCTTGTGGTCCTGCAAAACTTTTTCCCCATGATGGTGGCCGCAGTCCCTTCTCAGAGGTCTCTGTCCAGCCCACAAGGCCCCTCCTCTGAGCTCAGAAACGCCAGCGTGGGTGCAGCAGAGCCCTCTCTCTCCTCAGAAGGCTGAGCTTCAGGCCCACTGGACCCACCTCCTCCCTCTGTTGCTCCCTCAGCTGTAGGCATGGCAGCAGCTTCCAGTTGCCCTTTGAAATTCTTCTTTTATTCTTTTAATAGTTGGCAATTTTATACCTAATTAAAGTTATTTATCTTCAATCTTTTCTGTCAAGCAATTAGTAAGGTTTCTGTATCCTGATATTAAACATCAGATTTCCTAAGACTGACCCACTAATCATATATTTAAGAAGGACTTGAATTGCCTCTTGCTAGCATCTCTAATCATTAAGTGTTTCAAAATATGTACCCATTCTTGACAGTTTTTACTTTTACTTGACATACAATGTCTCTCACTCTCCAAGAAAATATATTCCCTCTGACTTCTGTGCATCTTGTTTCAGAATGCCTTCTTTATGCCTTCTTGCTTAAACTACCATTTCTATTGATATTTATTTTTCTTCTCTTTCTCTATTTTTCTTTCCTCCTTTCTTTTTTGCCTTTCATCTAATTTATCATTTATTTTAGCTTTAATTATTTTATAAAAATTATATTAATAATATATAAAATATAATATAAACCATATATTGTATAGATCAGACTATATAGCATAACAATATTATGTAAAGAATGGTATTCTAGAAAGAACAATTTCATTAGAGTGTTATCTAAGAGTGACAAATTGAAAACAACCAAAATACATATTAAAAATGTGTTAAAGTGAAAATACATTTACCTATTTTATACATTATAATAAAGTTACTAAAAAAGAGATTCTAGTCATAGAAAAATAATTATGACACTATTATGTAAGTAAGGATATAATATGTAACTATGACATGATCTCCACTATGAAAAAAATCATAGAAGAAAAAGCTGGAAATAAAAAAGCCACATGGCCAATAGTGAATGCTTCCAAATAACTGGATAATGAATACTTTCTTTCTGACTTTCATGTAGTTTTATAATCAGAGAACAAACTCCCTCCAAAATAGGCCATTATATTTTTTCCATTTTTTCCTCTAAGCTCACATGGTCCTCAGAAGAGGAAATTTTTGTCTCTATAAGCAAAATGTATTCAAAGTATTTCATGTGGTCCTCTGCAACCAGTAGATGTTGTCATATAGAATCATTTCTCTAATCATCATTTGCTGACTTTCCATATGTATAATTTCCAGGATGAAATTCCCAGAAGTGCAGGGGGATAAAGAATAAAATAGTTGGCCCTAGAAGGCTTGGACTTTACTACCAGTGTGATAATTTATAACAATATGTCTTGAGGCAGGTTACTTCTCTGAAACTTATTTTCTCTTTTATAAAAATATCTTGTTCAAAACCTCACAGGATCATTTGGAAGATTAGTGAGAGAGGTTAAGTTTTCTGTTAAAATGCTATATAAATGGGGGGAAAATCTTATAAAATATAGTACTTTCTCTTTAAATTATTTTCTTTCTAGGAGTACTTTACCCAAAACTCTTAAAATTGTAACATTCCCTAAGCTTCTATATTTTGGTCTAAATGCTCCCTTTTTGTAAATGTTCATCATAATACTACATTTGAGTAAAAATAAATTACAAATAAATGGAAGTTTCCTGCAAAGAGCAGTTGCCTATTTGGGATTCTCTCTCTCTCTCTCTCTCTCTCTCTCTCTCTCTCTCTCTCCCCCCCCCCACCCCCACCCCTTCTCCTCATCATGGAACTTGAGACTTGAGTGTATCATCTAAACCTACAAAATGACATCTATAAACACAGACAAAACATTTATTTAAGATAAAGAGCTATATCCTACAAGTTGAGTTCACAATGAGGCAGTTTCCCTTTCCCTGAAGGTCTATACTGCCATAATATATCTTAATTGATCACTGTCAGCATAAGTCATTTTAATGGCCTCATTATTCCCTGTTTAGGATTCTGAATTTTAAAAAGAACATATTTTATAAAGTGGCTTTCACCAACATAATCAATGTTAGGGGAATACTTGGCTGCTTTTGTTGCCAATACTATTTTTATCCAGGCATTACATTATCTGAAGAAAATGCTTTTGATATTAAGAAGACATGAACATTGGGCTTAATCAATATTCAATTATTTTCTATTACCCACTTGACATTCAAATTGTTGACATGATTTTGTTGGTATATGGATATCTCTTACAAGTAGATTTTATCCTGAGCTCTCTATAGAGAGCTGTATTTGTTAAGGCTGAGATGGTAATAAAGTGAAGAATGAATTTCCATTTTCCTAATTTAAGCAGACCTCCCAAAACCTAAAGCTGTGAGAGTTCTCCATGGCTTTTTATGTATTTCAAATTCTTCCCCTCAAGATTGAAATGCCTTTAACTGCAGCTCAGGTAGGGCCATGTCTTGAACACTTGTTGGGATGGAATTCATATGAACTTCAAGGTACTCTATTATCTTTGATGGGTGAATCCAATTACTTCATTTAAATATTGAGCATACCTTAACATAAAGCTGTGAGGGAGAACAGATTATATGAGTCAAGGCATTTTTTTTTTCTGCAAAGGGTCAAAAGACACCTTGATACTCATGTCTATTATAGTTGTAATCATACTCTGCTACACATATGTCTTAACTCTGGATGGAGTATAAATTTCATGTGAGCAGAATCCATGTTTTATTAATTTTTATAAGGAACACTGAATAAATGTTAGTTAATAAATGAATAACAAATGAGTGGCATAAAAATAATACAGTGTGTTTAGGTACATCCTTTACATTCAAGTGATATAATTATACTTTAACTTATACATAAAACTACCCTACATAAGTGTTCTCCATCTTTCTAAGGCCAACCTGTACATATACAGCATAGCTTATAATACACCTTTTTCTTCTACAAACTAAATATTCTCTGTCCCTTTATCTGTTCTTTATACATGATAATTGACCGACCCTTCACCATGATAGTTATCTTTCTCTTGAAACACTTTAGTTTGTCAACAGTCTAAATTATCAAGGACTAAAATAAAAATGTGGGAGAATATTAAAATGCTCTCTTGTAAATGTAAAAATATGTTTTCACCTGGAAACATAGTCTGAAAGTAAAAAATATAAAAAGTATCAATTGTAGGAAAAAATGTAAGTTGGAGGATTTAGTTCTTTTCCTGACCTCAATATAGATTATGTATTCTCCATTTCTGACTTGTTTGGCTTATGTACTCTACATTCTTAAATTGTAGTTTCATGCATTTTCTCCCATTTTGACAGAAGAAAAATACTTAAAATGACTGAGTTTCCATCGGTATAATGGTTTGAGATTCTGGAACATATACTTCATTAATTCACACAAACATTAGATATCTAGGGATCTGAAGAGTTTTATAGAATTTCAATGTGTGACTTCAGTGAAACAGTAGATGTGTTTACAAGTATATTCCAAGCAGAGTCTGGTAGAACTGTAGAGATGCAATCATTGAATTTATATCATATATCAAATAAGCAACAAATAAGAACATTTCATTCTTGATGCCATAGCTCCACATTTTTCTATACTGAGTCATTCTTTCAATCTATTAAATACCAATTTCTCCATGAAATTTCTTCTCATCTTCACTCAAAGGTATTGTTTTATTATTGCCTACAGCCTTCATAAGATAAATTCTCCAGGAGATAAATCCTTAAACTTATGGAGTGACAAACACTAAAACAAAGAGAAACAACTTATTTGAGAATTTTTTCACTTTGAAACAGGATAGGCAAAATTGACTATGTATTGTACCTCTGTAGAGAAGATTTTCAAGTAACCAAATAATATCTATATTTTTGAGAAAGATTGATAACATCAATCAAGGTTGCAAAGATGTTGTTTTGGATTTTGTTTTGTAAGTCTTACTGTGGCGTCCATAATTTGTTTCTTCTATACTGTTGCTGAGGGAAAACTAAGAAGACAGGATGATTAGGATATTTCTTTCACATTACAGGATTGCAAGCTGATAAGGAGACATTACATTACAATATTCACTTATGGATATAAAAAACACTGTCTTATAAATATGTTTCATACACTTATTCTACTTTTCTTCTCTGTATGCCACAGGAAGCTATCAATTTTTTAAAAATCAACTTTATACAAAGAAACACAAGGATTTGATTTTTACAAGGTGAAAATATGGCTTAATAGATCATTGCCTGCCACATTTAAAAATGAGTGTGACTTGCAGGGGAATGGGAAGTGGAAATAAGGAATATGACAAATAAACTTTAAAATAACCTTTTATATAAGAAAAACAGATCAAAGATTTTTCAAATGATGTACTTTAAATGAAAAAAGGACCAGTACAGAGAATCCCATTCTTTATGTCAAAGTAAAAAAAAAAGTATGTTAGAAATAAATTTAAACTTCATAGGCACACATTTCTCTAGAGAATGAATCAACAGCTGTGACAAAAAAATCTGAGCAGTTTTATCTGATTCTGCATCATAGGTGATTTCAATACAGTGTTAAAAATAAAATTAATTTGAATAAATATATTTAAAGTCTGATTGACAAAATTCATGCTAAAGTTCTAGAACAAGATTATTTCCCATTGCAATCCATGTTAATTGAGAAGGAAAACCTACTATCTTCCATAGTACATCCCAATCAAAAGTATGAAATTATTGGCTAATACTTACTGATACCTCTGCTTTCTGCATAATGTACTTTTTTAATTCTCTCCACCAATAGTTAAATAGTTAAAGAATCAAAGTGCTGGTAGGTTAACCTATGTTGATCCTACCTCTTCTACTTTAAGATATGCAATTTAAAGCAAATCTTTCTCTGTCTCAATTACCTTACCTGTACCAGCCTTGTAAAGAAAAAATATGGGAAAAAGTAAATTTATGTATATATGAGGGGGGACACCAAAAACATCCATAATTATCTCCTGCAGGCTGGGCCCCTGCTACATGAGTGCTCTAAGAACCCATCTGTATCAGTGTACCAGATGGCCTTGTTGTGAGAAGCTGCATTCAGCTTCAGTTAGTTTTTTTATGACTATTTCAATTTTCCCAGTTTATGATGGGTTATAAGCATACCTGCCCACACCATGCTGAGCATTTCAGCCGTTTTTCATCAAAAACAGCTTGACCCTGTGCCCCACCCTCCCTATTCACCTGATTTCACCCTGAGCCTCTTTCTTTTCCTTCTTTCTTTCTTTCTTTCTTTCTTTCTTTCTTTCTTTCTTTCTTTCTTTCTTTCTTTCTTTCTTTCTTTCTTCCTTCCTTCCTTCCTTCCTTCCTTCCTTCCTTCTTTGTTTTTTTGTTTGTTTGTTTGTTTGTTTTGCCTTCCTCCTACATGAAAAAGTCCTCAAAGGGAAATGTTTTGCCAATGTAGAAGAGGTGAAACAAAAATGGCAGAAGCAGTAAAAGACATCAAAATTGACACATTCAAAATCTGTTTTGAACGGTGGGAGAAAGGTCTCAATAGGCATATCGCATCAAATGGAGAATACTTTGAAGGTGACTGAAGTTTAAATATGTAAGAATAAATACACAATTTTTTATAAATAAATTCCAGGGGTGTTTTGGGTCCCCTTTGTAAATCACTTAAGCTGTTAATAAATAAAGGTCAGTATTTTATTTTGATATTTTTTCTGGACTCTGTTAGAAGAAAAGCAGTTCAGAAGTTTCTGGTAATTAATTGATCTCATCTCCTTCCTGCCACTCTACACCTAAGCCAAGTTCAATTTTTCAGACCACCAGATTAATTTTCCCAAATTAACTAATAGCCCCCAAAACTTAAATGATAATCCAATACCTACCAGTTGGAAGTAACTGACAATTAAAGTGCTATCTGAAATATTTTTGATTACTCCACCTCATAGTCTTATTTGATGCTAGTCAGTGACAATATTTAGTAAAGAGAAACTGTACCTCTGTAAGAGGTGCATGTACCCAGAAAGAACAAAACTATATCTCTCTTTTCACAGTTCAGCACCTAGTACAGGATCTGGCAAAAACAGGCATTCATATGGTTCTGAAATGAATGAATGAGTGATGGTCTGCTAATGAAATTAATGCCACACCCTCCTCACAGAAGTTCACTACAAATTGCTGTCACAGGTTTAGGCAGTCAGCATTTGTGGTTTGTGCCTACCAGCAACTTTCCCTCTTTCTTTTCATAAAAGAACCTTGATTTTCATTTAGAAAACTACTTGTATCGAATTGCATGGGATCTTGAAGGCAAGATCAACAAATATTCAATATGGAAAGAGGATTACTTGACAAAACTGGATCAGTTAACTATTCCGAAGGACCACACTGTTTTATTGTCCATTATGAATATTGATTATTCAGTGTTTTCCTTTGATTCATCAAAGACTTCCCATCATATTAGTAGTACATTATTTTTTTTTTTTTAAGATTTCATTCATTATTTTTAGAGAGAGGTGAAGAAGGAAGGAAGAAAAAAGAAGAAACATCAATGTATGGTTGCCTTTCACTTGCCTCCAGTTGGGGACCTGGCTGGGGACCGTGCTGGAGGCCTGGCTTGCAACCTGGGTACATGTCCTGACTGGGAATCAAACCAGTGACCCTTGGGTTTGCAGACTGGTGCTAAATCCACTGAGCCATACCAGTCAGGGCAATTTTTTATTCTAAGTTAACAATAGTAGGTTTTGTTTCTTTTAATAAAAAAAAATTCAGCTGTAACTACCAATTATAACCAATAGATTACTGAATTAGTTAGGAAAGGAGTCATATGGGTACAACACAAATGAACTGTTAGAATATCAGTACCAGTCTAGTAAAGTGATACTTTATATCAGCAATATCGATAAAAATGATAAGGTCACAATTACTGTTAAAAACTTCACTAGGTAAACCCAATCCCAATTTAACGAAAATCTTCCTACATGTCTAGAAATACATGAAAGATGAAAACATTAACCCTGAACCATACTGCTCTATGACAGACATAACAGATAGCTGTCAATGAACCTTCTGCAACCACTAACTCCTGGCCAAGGGGTCCTGCATTCTCATCTGCTGATTTGCAGACCATGAATCTGTCTGGAATTAATGGATCAGCTTCTGGCAATGGAGCATCCTCTCTTTACAATTACCTTGACACATCCTTCTATACAGATCACCAAACACACCTCTGCAGGCACAACTGTGTTCTATAGAGGTCAAGATAATTTATACCCAAATAATGTCATATAAAAGGTTATTTGTGGAAAAGAGAAGTAACCTTATCAGGCAAATTCTACCATAAAACTGTCTTAAAATGTTGAAGCAAATTTTTCATTTCAAAGGTAGAGATAGATTGTTTGATATGACGTTTACTAAGTATCTCAAAGATATTCAAAGTCAAATTCCATAGTTCCCCAAATTTAATTTTTTTAAATTTTTTTTAAAAAGTTTGTATTCATTATTTTCAAAGAGAAGGACATGGAGGATGGAAGAAAGGGAGAGAAGCCTCAATGTATGGTTGCCTCTCACCTGCCTTCAGCTACAGACCTGAGTGGAGACCTGGCTTGAACCTGGCTATGTGCCCTGACTGGGAATCGAACCGGTGACCTTTGGATTCACAGGCCAGAGCCAATCCACTGAGCCACGCCAGCCATGGCTCATTTTTTTAAAGAATCTCTTCCATTCAAGTTCCACTGATAGACAAGATTTGAGGATTCTTCTAATATTCACATGCTTTCTATCTAAAAGCAAAAAATCTAGAGAAGGCCCTGGCTGGTGGCACAGTGGATAAGGTGCTGGCTTGTGAACTCAAAGGTCTCTGGTTCTATTCCCAGCCAGGATATATAACCAGGCTGCAAGCCATGTCTCCAGCCAGGTCTGTAGCTGGAGGCAGTTGAAAGGCAACCATACATGAATGTTTCTCTCCCTCTTTGACTCTTTTCCTTCCCCTCTCTCTAAAAATAATAAATGAAAATATTTTTTAAAGTCTAGAGACACCCCTAAATACTATCTCCAAATCTGAAATTTCTCACCAAGAATCAGTGGCCCTTCCTGTTAGATTAGCCTACTTTTTGTTTTCTTAATTGATATTTATTAATTATGGACTTCAGTTATCAATGCTAGAAGTCATACAGGTAGCATAGAAAGGCTCATGAACACCATTATTATGCCACCAAAGTTTGTTCTGTAACTGGTACACCACTTCAATTTTCTTTGCTATGAAAATTTTTCCAATGATATCCTTGCTATTTAGCAGCAGAATGTAGAAAAAGTCAGGCATTTAAATCATCCCAGAATAAATTATGTAAAAACAAATGAAAAGCATGAAAGAGGATTATTATCCTGATATTAAAAAAAGAAAAATAAACTGGACAATTTTTTAAACCTAAATTGTTGCAAATATAAAAGTACATTATATGTATATTATTAACCATTCACTCAAATTTGTAAAAAAAGAAAAAGGTTCTCTCTGAGTCCAGAATGTTAAATCTCTGCAAGCATCTGTTCATGAATAGGCTAAATATGGAATCCAGTAAGAATGATAAAGGCTGGACAATGAAGAATTTTATAAGACTTGAAGGATCTTTACAATGTGTAAATTTTAGTGCTATATAAACCTAGAAGTGTGACTTTTAATCATTCAGGATTAAAAAATAAAAATGTATATCACAAAAGCATCCAATAGGAATTTATATAATTTTTATTTGCCTGATGTCAAAGAAATTAAAATGGCCCTTGTATCCAGGTCCCATAGCTTTTTTAGATGGAAGAAGAAAGTGATCAAGGGGAGAATGAAATAAAGAAGTCATCATTTATCGGCAAGTTGCATACACCACTACAAATTCTTGTAGGAAGTCTATGGGTCATTTTTAACAAGGATGGGAAGAGGTTGTTACCAACAAGTACATTTTTATTATGATAAATGACCAAACAAGGCTTCCTTGGGAAACAAGAGCCTCTCACAATAACTCAAGAGTATTTCACAAATGGTTGCTATTCCTATTCACATGCACATGTTCCATGCACATTTTACATTTTAGCAATAAAATATGAAGAAGGAGTTTGGGGTTCCTGGGTAAAAGTGGAGTAAAACTTTCATTTGATAGATATGCTAAGCTCTTAAAGGTGTGTATGGCAGGGCTCCTTCCCTTCCCTCTCTGTGTTTGAAGGTGGGAGGGAAACCAAAACTAAGGATCAATGCCCTTCCCACGCTGAAGTCCACAAGCACATCCGTGTGCAAATCTGAGTGATTCTGGAGTCAATTTTATGCTCTGACTACCTGTGCTTTTCTGCTAAAGGCAGAACATTCTTTGATATTAGAGCCCTTGAGGATTAGTAATTAAATATGTGTCACTTTTTTTCATAGTTATGTTTCTTCCTAGAATTTCTTCCTTCTGTCAGCTATTTTCCTTCTTTGGGAGTTGTCTAAGCTCTTAGTTCTGAAGGGTGACCTGAAATAACACTGCTGTCTATTTGAGCAAGCACAAAGATTGGCCTAAGGAATTCCCTATGAAGATTGTCCACGCCAGCTCATCTCTCTAAAATGAGGTCAGATGAAACCCTGAGCAGTTTCCTGAATTCAAATGGAAATTTAATTAAGTAACCTTAAGGCAATTTCCCATTCAGAGATTAGATGCCTTTATGAAATTGCTCCTAATCATCTCTTCCTGGGTCAATTACTTCACCTCTTTCTGTATTTGCCAGCTAGCAATGCTACATATGACCTTGACCACAATAAGCCTAGCTGATTAATAGTTTAGTATTGCCAGAATTGGAAAAATAATTGACACTGCATAACCTGTTAGAACTGAAGGAGCAATGTCATTTCTGTCTATGAGGGCAGACACATTAAAACATAAAGGCTAATCTGTAGGCTCCCACAGCTCCACTAATCCTTGTGAACCATAAGCTGCTTTGCAATTTTATCATGAATTTACAAAGCTTGTTTGCAACCCTTTAAAAATCACAGAATCACTGAAATGTTTGGTTGGAGGACTTGGTAGGGTCATTCACTAGCAGTGGTCATTAACCTGTCTCTGTTTTTCTTGAAGCATTTCTGACAGAGGGAAGTTTTTCCTAGTCTCAAATTTTTCAGGGGAAGCACAGCCACAGCTTCTTTTGTAGCCCTCCCTGCTCAAAAACACCTTAGAGCATAGAATTTTTTCTAACTTATACCTTTGTTTAAAAAAATGAACATCTTAAATATTAAATGAAGCAATAGTCTACTATGGTTAGGAAAAAAAATAAATCCCATAAGGAAAAGTAATCTAGAGGAATATATTAAACTATGTCCACCATTTTTCCTCAACTCTTGTTTTAAAAATTTGATGATGATGTTTTGGTGTGATAGAATTTTATCCATGTAGCACACAAAGCTCTTGATTATTTTGTGCCTGACTGTATTTCTAGCCTTACTTCCCATTACTCTATTCTTTCAATTATTAAATGTCAAGCCCACCAATACAAGTTGGATGTTATCTGAAGTTACAATCATTTATTTCTCAATCTGGAAAACTTAACATTGTTCTTTAAGACACATTTTCTCCCTTGTGACACTTCCTTGACCTTCTATCAATATTATCTGACTAAATTATCTCCAAATAGTCTTTTTCTATACATTTGGAACAGATATATGATGAATTTACCCATGTTTCTCCTATATTAGATCTACTCTCCTTCAAATTAGAATCAGGTCTTATTTTCTTTGTATCATTAGTAGCTGGCAAGTCATTTGTCTTCAACAACATTGATTAAATTCAATGTGAGTTGTGTACATTTTATTACAGAGATAAAAAAGTATTTAATATGATATGCTATAAATATTCTTCCAAGAGTTTTCAATATCATTCAAGTTTCTCTAGACCATTTAAAATCAGTGTTGATGCCAAATTAAGAAAGATTTAAGAAGGAGAGAAGAGTACTAGTAAAGAAAATTTTAGTTTTCTCTTTCACCCTGATTGAAAAATATGGTAAGTAGATAGGAAATAAGAATTAATGTTAAGTAACTAAAAGTATTCCATCATTAAAATTATTATAATAATTACCTTTGACATGATGTAGAATACCTAGAGAAAACTTTCTTACTATATATTATATTAATTATTAACATAAAACATTTCAGGAGAAACTACATTTTTTAATCTTGACTAATATTCTATCTGTGCAACATTAAAAATATTTAAGAATTAGAAGGTGTGCAAATGAATGCCTCATGTGGGCATCAATTTTAAAATGTCACACCATGAGCTTCTTATTGGATAGCTAGGACACCAGAACCCAGGATCCTTTGATATATAAAAACTAGGAATTACATCTTCAAAAGTCTGAAGGTTCAAGTTATCACAGCACTTCAGCTTCTACAATGAATACATATATATTTGATAATATTGTTCTATACATTTTAGAAATTTTTTTTAACCAAAGTAAGCTGGCCTTTTACTAACATTTATCTAAGTCAAAACTAATGTAAACAAAAATGGATGAATTTATAGATAAGACAACTGAAGCTTAGAGGGAGGTTATATGACTTATTCACAGATCACACTGATAAGTGCAATAGGTCTGCACTTTGAAATTAGGTCTCTGTCTCATGTACATAACACCATACATCATAGCTACCACTGCAGCCAGGTATAAAATTAGGGTTTGATTTCAACAATAGAGGAGAAAAGTCTGGATTCTCACTTTAGCACTGACATGTAAAGAGTATGAAAGTTGTTTCTCCTATGTATTACAACAAGAAAAAACTAGAGAAACTGAAATTCCATAATTTTTTTTGGATGTGTCGGAGAATTCAGGTCGCATTACTTCAAAATCTAAAGAGACAGGTATATCCAAAGAGAGGATGCAGTCAAAATCTATTTACCTGGAGCAAGTCTGATGGAGCCACAGACTGATAGGAATACTAAAATGGTAATTTTGATAAATTGCTGGAGGATAAATGTGGACTAACTGGAATATAAGAAACCCTTGAGGGTCACAGTCTTAGTGGAGCACCTATACTTCATCCATTTTACCTATAGGAATCACACAAAGTTTTTAACTGAAGAAGCAAGAA
Source organism: Noctilio leporinus (assembly GCA_004026585.1). Lineage (NCBI taxonomy): Eukaryota > Metazoa > Chordata > Mammalia > Chiroptera > Noctilionidae > Noctilio > Noctilio leporinus. Next base: position 25,559 of record PVIW01002528.1, on the reverse strand, counting down.
CAATTTCCTTACTGTTCTAGCAGGGGAATATAACATTTTTGAAATATAAATAAAGTATTCTCCATCCCAATGGCCTACTCTCCAATGGTAATTATTAACCTATGTCAATCATAATTTTAAGTATGAATATATGCATATACCAAATAATAGACAAAGATTATCAGGTTGAATAAAATAAACAAGACCCAATTCTATGTTGCCAACAAGAAATCTACCTTAAATATGAGAACACAGGTAGATAAAAAGTAAAGGGATAAAACATGTACTATGCTGACACTAATCGAAAGAAAGCTGGAATAGCTGTGTTTATTGAAGACAAAGCTCACTTCAGAGCTAGGAACGTTAGCAGGGATATAAAGGAGCATTCTTAACATATATGCACCTAACAACCAGGCATCAAACTACAAAAAACTGATAAAAATGCAAGAAGAAATCATCAAATCCACTCTTAAAGTTGGAGACTTCAACATACCTCTACAAGTGGGATAGATCTATCAAGCGGAAATAAGCAAATATATAGTTGAATTGAATAGCACTATCAATCAACTCAACATAATTGAAAGTTACAGAGAAAGGAGTCTCAGAATCCCAATGGAAACTGGAGATTGGAGCACCTCTTAATGTGAGTGTGTATGTGTATGTGTCTGTTCCTACTAGTGAAACAAGATATGGCTTGACTAAATATTTAATCTAAATATTGAAAATATTCTGATGTCTTATCTGTAATTATTGGTTAAAAGTTCACCCTGATTAATGTGGCTCAGTTAGTTGGGTGTCGTCCCACAAAGGGAAAGGTCACTAGTTTGATTACCAGTCAGGATAACCAATCGATGTTTCTCTCTCACATCGATGTTTCTTTTCCCCTCTTTCTCCTTCCCTTCCCCTCTTTCAATAAATAAATAAGTAAATAAATAATAAAAGCTTAAAAAAAATAAAAGGTCCTCTTTAATCAACATAGTGCTAGAGAATTGATCATAAACCTTGGCCTATTTTCTGTTGCACACTATCCACTGACAACACTACTTGTTGTTTACATGTTTGGACTTGAAAACACTCACTACTTAATTCAAAGGATTCTGCTGTGTACACCTGCTGCCTAGGCTGTGCACACCAGACCGTCCGCTCAGCTGCCCTCTGGTTTTAGTTGGCCCCTCCATTACTTCTACCTTGGGGTTCACTATGGCCCGACAGATGTATCCAGTTCCCAGCTCCTAGGGGGCTTTTATTTTTCTAAGCCTTTCATACTTCATTCTTTCCTTCAAATAACTTACTACTTTACCACAATTTAAAAATTAAGAATCTTAGAAACCTACTTTGTACAGAAACTTTGTGGCCCAATAATTAGTGTCTACATTGGTCAACATTGGATTGAGAACTGTACAGACCACTGGAAGTAAGGACTGATCTGTCATTCCTATAAGGCTTTTAGTATCTTAATAGAATGCATTCCCTCTGAAGATATATGAGCAAGTTTCTTCATCTTGTGCCAAGTCCAACAACCAAAGAAAATATAGGCAGTGAAATCTTGTTAGTAGAAAGATTGAATAAACATAACTCATCCACTGCCCTGAGAAGGAGAAAACTCTTTTCTTATTTTTAATTCCTTAACCAACTATAACGTAAAACATCATAGTTATGTTTATTGGTTTGTAAATAAAACAAACTTGGAATCTCAAGTTTCATATTCTCTCTAAACCTTAGGTTTTTACCTATAAAATAATTATGAAATGACTTATAGGATGTTTTGAGAACTTAATGAAATAGCTTGTGTAAAATACTTAGCTCAGGGCTTTGAACACAAAAAGTGCTCAAAAGACGTTCTCTATCCTATCATTTTCCATTTAGGACTCCAAGGCTAAAGATTAGAGGCCATGTGTTATAAAGCTCTGGATGAAAATTCGATTGTCATGTGTTACATACAGGCAAGTCTGGCTTAGTAAAATCTGTTCATGCTGCTGTATTAGTATTATCAGTCTGTCTTCCTCCCTTCAGCTTCCTCTCCTAACCCTGTTACTTCTCTGTGATACAAATTCCAAATCAATGTTAGCTTAACACTCCCGTTATCCCAGCAGGAAGAAAAACATAACCCTGCCCACCACTGGATCTTGTGTCTCTTTAAATCTCATGCTTGAGACAACTTGGTAAGTCACTTGGCTACTCAGCTTTGCTTCTATCAAGGGGCATTTAAAACTCTCCAGATGTGAATAAGCATTTAAAAATTTTTTTATCTTACCTGGTATTTTTCTTTTTTTGGAAACCAGACTAAAATATGGCATAGTACTATGCTAATCAGGAAGGGGAAAAAATCAGTGGCAAGGAGAATGTTTTCAGATGTCCACACAGCAAAAATGTATTCAGTGGCAATGTGTGCCAGACACAGAGCAGGTTCAGCTCTGTACTTCCTAATTGGTCAGACCACATATCCCCTGGCACCCTTGTGTATCATTTTATTTTATTCCTATGTTATATAAGATTGTGCTAGGTGCTTTAAAGGGTATGAGAAAAATTGTGTTCTGGCAACCCAGGCAAACCTAGATTCAAACCCCAGCTACACTAGCTGTGTTAACTTTGATTTTCCTACTGGAGCTTGCTTTAAAGTCCATACAATAATTTTTGTTTATTAATTTTACTCTAAATAGCTCTTATGCTATTGGTGGATGCTTATAATATAGTCTGGACCTGCTACACAGTCCTTTCATAATTTGGGCCCCACTCAAAAGCGACAACCTTTCATTGTCACCAGGTAAATGGGCCAGAGCAGTATTCTCAAGTGTGAAATATGCTATCTCCATAACCCAGAGGCCTGTAAAAGATTGCTCTTCCTTCCCAGTGGTCAAAATTGAAAATACATTAATTTACCCTGTACTTATTTCTGGGTGATCCCATTATGACCTCACCACCAAGGATTGACAAATTATAGGCCATAGGCCAAATCTTGCCTGCTGGCTCTTTTCTTATGGGCAAAGTTTCATTTTGACACAGTCATGACAATTTATTTATAAATTATCTGTCACTATTTTCATGCTACAATAGCAAAGTTGAGTAGTTGTGATAAAGATAGTCCTGTAATGCCTAAAGTATTTACAATCTGACCTTGTGCAAAAAGTTTGCCAACAACTGCCTTAACCCTCTTAACACTTAATAACTTCTCAAATTAGCAGAAATTCTAAATCTTTATGGGGTTTATGCACTATCATTTGGAGGCCAGGCATTTTACCAAACCTAACTAGACTTGTGAAATTCTGTTAATCTATTCTGATTAAATAAGATTCTGAACTGGCTAGGATACCCCCTGACTTTCAACCTCACCTTAAATTAATGATGAATCACACTTAGCCTTTCATCGTCTCTCTCCAATGCATCAATAAGACCTAGCAATGGCCATTCAATTCCACAGCTCTTCACTGACTACTTCCTGGTACCTCTCAGTCACCTTAGGTACTGCACCAGGAGAGCATTCTCATTCATATAGAGTGTACTTTCCCAGGCCTCCATCAGTGACATTGAACAATTGCACTGCAGCATGCCAAGTCTACCTGCCTTCCCCACCACCAGGTAGGGAAGCAAGTCTCACATTTGATCTTAGTGCCTGATTTCTGGTACTGCTCCTGGTACCAACTGTCTTGTTCTGGATTCCTTGGAAAAGGAGACAGTTTAAGATGGAAGAGCTGTTTTCAGTGTTGCGCACTAATGATCAACTCCCAGAACTGAGCGAGCAAGACTGGGCAGAGGAAGGAGTGGAACTGTGGTGCAGTCACAACAGAGTCCTCAGTCCACCCCCTGAGGAGATCAGAGGCTCTGGAGTTGGATGGCCCTTCAGACATGTCCCAGATGGGGACTAGAAGGCAGTTGTTTGTACCTCCACATTAACCAGTCTGGGACATGGTCTCCCTTGAGGGTTGGGGTGTACCTATGGGCAAGGCAGCTCTCTTTGGTTCAGAGTAATTCTTGGAGATGCTTATACTTGTGAACTTTTAACAGGCAATAGTTTCAGCAGCTGGTGGAATAAAAGCCTTGGTCCTGAAGGAGGATCTGGGAGGTCGTAGGAAAAAAATCTTAGTGTAGTGTAATTCCAGCTGTGAGATTGTTGGAACATCAGGCCACCGTAAATGCCTTTACAATGGGTTCCTTGGAATTGAAGACTATTTTGCATGCAGGGTTCCCTGTATACTGGGGATAGGAAACTCTGGAAAATAGTGTGATGGCTTCTTTAAAAAGAAACTTACATATAATTCAACAATTAAATTCTTTTAAGTGAATTTTTATTCACTTAAAAAACCTTTAGAAAAAATACATAACAAATTTACCTTCACAAAGCCAAAAAATAAAAAAGATATCTTTGACTTTGGCGGGAATGGGTGGGTGGGGAGGGGGACAGAGGGGAACAAAAAGGGGATGGATGTAATACAACAACAATAAAATTAAAAAAAAAAAAAGATAGCTTACAATAAATGCATGTTTAAACAAATTGTGGTACATCTCTAAAAAGGAATAAACTGTTTTTACACATAACAACTTACATGGATCTTTATACTGAATTTAAGCAGCCAATCTTTGTTCTGACTGGTGTGGCCTGACTTGGTTGGGCATCGTCCTATAAAGCTCAACTAACTGGTTCAATTCCTGGTCAGGGCACATATCTGTGGTGCAGGTTTAACTGGCAAAAGATTGATATTTTTCTCCCTTCCTCCCCTTCTCTCTAAAAATAATAAATAAAATCTTTAAAAAGATGATCTTAATGTTGAATAATGATAAGCCAATTCAACCCATTGATACAGCATTCTTGTAATAACAAAAGAACAAGTTAGTAGTGGCCACAGTTAAGGCAGTTAGTGGTGGGAGAAGAGAGGAGTGGGCTATGTCTATGAAAGAATAATAGCATGTGATGGAACTGTTCTCTATGTTGACTGTGGTAACACACACACATGCGCACACACACACACACACACACACATACACACACACAAATGGGTGCATGTAAAATTGGTGCTATCTGGATAAATTAAATTGTATGAATGAATGCTCATTTTCTGGTTGTGGTATTATACCAGATAATGCAGATACTATCAGTGGGTGAAGACTGTAGAAGACCTCTCTGTATTATTTCTTACAACTGTATGTGCATTTACAATGATCTCTAGAGTAGAAAGTTTAAAAACCTTGTTATATTTTTTACATCCTAAAAACTAAAATCATTGTTTGGAAGCAGTTTCAGGTGTTTTTGTTGTTCTTGTTATTATAGTGGTGTTTGCTTTTATGAACTTGAGTGTTAATTGGGCCAGGTTTTCACTCACTAGATCTGGTCTGGGGTTGCTTATGGACAGAGGACTCTCATGTTATCTGGGTAGAGGAGTGAGGAGTGAGAAGATTTAAAAGTTTTCTCCAAATGGAAGCATTGAGAAGCAGGAAGGGTTAGGGTCTCACATTCCATGTTGGTTTATTTATTTACACTTTCAGTGTTTGTCTCAAAGTAAGGCCAAACCCTTTTTAATTTCATTTCTGGTCTTAAGTTTACTTCTCAAGACATAAGTGTTACTTTACAACATTGATAGATACTGTAGCAACTTCAAGAAGTGGGCAGATAACTTCAGTCAAAGCTTAATGAATATCAGAAGGAGCCATAATGTTTTGTTTATTTCGTAAGAGGAAAAACAGGTATGTGTCCAGTTATTATTTAAACATGGGCTTGCACCCTGACCAGCATGACTCAGCTGGTTGAAACATTATCCTGTAATCAAAAGGTTGCAGGTTCCGTTGCTGGTCAGGGTGCATATCCTGTGGGAGGGAATAAATGGTTAATAAAACATCTTCCCACTCTTTGGCTGGGAGGTAGGACCAGCTGTCTAAATTAATATGAGATTCATGGGTCCAGGACATGACATAAATTAAATTGAGATAAAGGAGAAAGTGTAATGGAAAAATGAAAGTAAATGCACAGCATCTACACCGAGCTTGTTCACACAGTACCTATTCCCAGCTGCAGCATTATGTTGACTTTGTCAAGGGTGAACTGGGCATATTGGGGTTCTTTTGTGGGGAAGGGGAAGAGGCAAGTTGAGACATTGCATTGTATTTTTACTCAATTGACAGGAGATTAAACAATCAGTTTTTAAAAATCACTAAATTACATAAAAAGTCAATACAGTTAAGTCTATTTAATTAGAAAGGAAAATAAAATATTCTGGTGAGTAACTGAAATTATTCTATATTTACTTGTTTTGACTTCATGTTAGCTGGGAGAAAAACATTGGGTTATCATAATTGTGTCTGTATGGTTGAGAGACATTAGATGTGTGAGTATGTCTCTAGCAGTAGGAACCCCTAGAATTAAGTTTAGATTCTTGCTAATCAAAATGGTGGTTAGGTTAGAAGCATCTATGCCTCCTGGGAACTTGTTAGAAATATGGAATCTCAGGCCCCATCCTAGACTTGCTGAATAATTATAATCATTTTAATAAGATCCCCAGATGATTTGAATGGACTTTAATGTGTTGTAAAGCACTGATTTAGGCTATAAAATAAACTGCCTCTCTTTAACTGATTTGAAAAAAAAAAAAAATTTAAGTGATGGCAAGGATGTGGAGAAAAGGGAACCCTAGTGCACTGTTGGTGGGAATACAGATTGATGCAGCCACTATGGAAAATGGTGTGGACTTTCCTCAAAAAAACAAAAATAGAACTGCCTTATGGCCCAGTGATTCCACTGCTAGAATTATACCCAAAGAATCCTGAAACACCAATTCAGAAGAACCTATGTACCTCTATGTTTATAGCAGCATTATTCACAATAGGCAAGTGCTAGAAACAGCCTAAGTGTCCATCAGTGGATGAATGGATCAAACAAGTGTGGTACATTTACACAGTGGAATACTGCACAGAGGAAAGGAAGAAGGAAGGAACTACCTTTTGTGACAACATGGATGGAACTGCAGATATTATGCTTAGTGAAATAAGTTAGGCGGTGAAAGACAAATACCGTATGATCTTACCCAATATAGGAAACTGATGAACAAAGCAAACAGGTGAGAAAAATGGAACCAGACACATGGAAGCAAGGAACAGACTGATGGTGACTGGAGTAGGGGGAGGAGAGAGAGAAGAGAAGGGGAGGAGTTTAGTCAAGGAGCTAGTAGGAATGACCCATGCACATGGACAATGAGGGGGCATTGACTGTGGGAATGGGATGGGGTGGGTGGGGCAAGAGTGAGCAATCAGAAGAAAATTAAATAATTGTAATACACAATAAATAATTTAAAATTTTTAAATTTATTTTGCTGGACCCTAGGTGAATGAATGTGGTATCATGCCACAACATAAAATTATTTTAGAGCAGGATGGAATCTCTGAAACCATCTTATTTAATCTTTCTCTCTTTTTATTGATTAGGAATCTAAGAGCTCAGAAGATGAAATCACAAACTCAAGGTCACACACCTATTTAAATACAGAGCTATAATGCAAACCTAGATATCTCTAATTCCAATTCAAATGTGGAAGGAAAGCAAGACTCATAAAAGTAGCAGGGGAAATTTTAATTATTTTTATAAATATTATATACCAGAGAGAAAAAAATTGCAACTTGTTCTCACTTTTGCCTCACAAAAAATATACACTTTGATTTGTTTGTTTTCTCTTTGCTTACTATCATGTTAACTGTTGGTTGTTAATTATCTTGTGCCCACCTATGTAAAATATACATGTGCCTATCATATTATTTTTATCCAGTCTCACTTTGCTTTTCCCACTTTGCTTTCTCCCACCTCCCTAATCTATCACCAGTGGATGTCACATAACCCCTCTGCCTCCTCCTCCTTTGATTGTGATGTATAAATCAGGGTGCAGGCTGCCAGTCTCTGGGCCATTTTCTCAATCCACTTAGACTTTGCTTCCCAGCAATTGTCATCAGTTTGGCTCAAACACAAAAATTCTCTTCAGGTTTGAATATTTCTTATGTTGACAACTTAAAATAATTACCAGCATAAAATTTTTAAATTATTTTTTGTATACAAATTACACTTTAAAAATAAGGTAGACACCATAGAAGATGATAAAATAGCCGCCCCCATATGTGAATTTTTATCACTCACTGGTCAACTTAACCACCTTGCCTCCAAGAGACTCTGGTACTGGGAGATATAGAGCTGAGAGAGAGGTTGAGGGGAAGAGTTGGGGAGACAAAGGGAAGGGGAAGGGAGGAGAGGGGAAGAGGAGAGGACAGAAGAAGGACTGTAGGAAACTTTCTGAGTGGACATTTGGAATATTTACTCCAGGCTCAAGGCATCGGATTTCCCTTCCCTTTTCTACCAACCTTCACTCCCTTGGTGATCTCACCAAGGCTCAGAGCTTTCAATACCATTTTCTTAGTGAGAACCCCCAGTTTATACATCTCAGCTTGCACCTCACCCTTGAACTGTACATTTCAACACTCTGCATCTTCACTTGGTTAACTGATGTCCCAAACTACGATGTCCTGGATTTCTGATATTCTTCCCACCTCCCTTACCTGCATTCTCCAGTTCTCAGTAAGGCATCCTCAGCCTATCATTTGCTTAGGCCAAAAACACTTTTTCTCAAATCCTATATATTCTCACCAGATAATATATGTCCAGCCCTTCTTTTAAGACATAGCCTTAATCTGCTTATTTAGCATCCCAGACCAGCTCCATAATCTCCTAAAGAAGAGAGAGGGAGAGAGAGAGAGAAAGAATGAAAGTAGGGAAGGAAGGAGAATTAATGAACGCCAAAACATATAACCTGATTCTTAAAATAAATATGCAGATATGGATCAACTTATATATTTCCTTTCCTGACATCGTTCTAAAATTGAATTTGTTTAACTGATGTGTCATACTCTGTGCACTTTTTAAAATGGTTTATGAATATTATATTGTCCTCCAGTGAAGACCTAAAATAAAGATTTGGGAAATTGCTGCAAGTGTTTGTAAGGAGCTCAGTACTATAATAACACACTTGTTAATAAATATGCCTACTACAAATGAAGAGTAGTAAAAACTTCTGGACTGTCCCAGTGTGCAACAGGCGTACAACACACCACAGTGATTTTTAGATGGGCAGACAAGAGTGCCAAGCATGCCAGTCTCCTAGTGTCTCGTGGGTCCCTTTGTATGCACTACATCTTACAATATGGCGTATGTTCCCTTTCCATCCTACCTCAGTTAAAATAGTTTCTCTTTTCTCCTCCTCACTTTCTGACCCAGTCAAGAGTGCGGTGGCTGGTTGCTGAATGACTCTACAGCTAAACTCAGAGTGAATAGCAATGACGGTGACACCAAATCTGTCTCAGATATATCTAGAAGGAGGAAGTAGAAATGTTCCCATGGATGTAATTTTGTTATTGTTCTTTTCTCTCCGTTTGGTTATTTATCCATAGACTCATTTTTATTCTCCAAAATATAGATGACATTTTCTTTTTCTGCTAGAATGTAGATAACAATGTGGTCTTCAGGATTAAACCTCATCAAATAAGTGAAAAGTCGTAAGTACAGAGTGCTCTGGTTCTAGGAATGTAGAAGTAACCCCCGAAGTATTCTGCAAATGATCTAGATGTATGCTTTAAATTGTAACAAATGGCCCTGGTTGGTGTGGTTCAGTGGATTGGCTCTGGCCTGCAAACCCAAAGGTCGCCGGTTCGATTCCCCAGTCAGGGCACATAACCAGGTTGCAAGCCAGCTCCCCAGCTGGAGGCAGGTGAAAGGTAACCACACATTGATGTTCCTCTCCCTTTCTTCCTCCCTCCCTGCCCTTCTCTCTGAAAATAATGAATAAAATCTTTAAAAAAGAAAAAAAAGTAACACTAGTCATTTTGCGTACCTAGCTGAGTTTGCAAAGGTGAGTAATCCTAGGCAATAGAAGAAACAGGCCCATCTTACTAGAAGCAGTGAGCAATGAGCTGAAGGGCACTGCTGGGAGACCATGGATTGGCAGCACTGGGGCTTGCGCTTCCGTGGCTGCGCTGGGGAGCAGAGGCCTGGACCCTTGCAAAGTGAAGAATTAAAATGGAGATCTCTACATGACATCTGGGCTCATAGCCTCCTGACCATTTTGTAGACAACTAATCTAGGAAAAAGTTGCCTGTCTCTAACTGGCCTTGAACTTGGACTGAGGAAAATCTCTTAAGATTTTGTAAACAAAGGCCTATACCTTATACTTTTCTTCCTTCCTTTCTCCTTCCTTTTCCCCTCTCCGTCCCTTCCTCCTTTCTGTCTCTGTCTCTTTCTGTCTCTGTCTCTGTCTCCATCTCTCTCTCTCTCTCTCTCTCTCTCTCACACACACACACACACACACACAAATGATAAATTCAGATTGATGAGTACCTCAACAACAGGAAAGGACAAATAGGTTAGAAATTTAGTTGGAGCTTCCATGTTTAACAATTTCTTAAAACTGGCATTAATTAAAGAGGGAATTAAAGTAAAGTGTGTCTCAGACAGAAAGTACATACGGACAAAGGGCCCTGAGGAAGGAGGAAGCAGGACGAATTTTGAAAATCAAATGCGGTCCAGTGAAGATGGGCATGGGGAAACAAGCGAAAGATGGGAGTTGGAGACAAAGCATGAAACCATGAACATAAATAGCTACTGATAAGTAGAGATGCACGTAGTGAGCAAAATTTAAGTAATGACGGATTTGTCCATTATTAAATAATTAAAGACTAATTATTAAAGACTTTTAATGAATTCCTGTATTTTGCTAAGTAAAAGCTATAGCTAAGGACTACATTCATATCAGTGTCATTATTTAACTCAAACAAAAGGTTTGGAACTAATACTAATACTGTGTATGGTTATTAGAGAATATTCTAGACTTCATCTCACTTTGAACAAGGCTGTGTACTGCAGTAGGTACACTGCCTCCCCTATATGTTTATTTCTTCATCCCTGAAACCTGTGAATATTTTGCCTTATATGGAAAAAGAGAATTTGCCAGTGGGATTGAGTTGTTAACTATTAGGAGCATTTTGAGATTATCCTGGATTATTCAGATGGGTCCAATGCAATCACCAAGGTCTTTATAAGAGAGAGAGGCCTAAGAATCAAAGTCAGAGAAGATGCGACCACTACAGCACATCTTCTCTGTGCTGTAGAGGGACACTGTCGCAAACCAAAGAATGTAGATTCCAGAATCTAAAAAAGGCCAGGACCTGATTCTCCCTGCCAAGATCCAGAAAGAACAAAGTCCTGCTGACCTGATTTAAACATGCGGTCTCATGAAATGTAGGATTAATAAATGTGTGTTAAGTCACTATTTTTGTGGAAGTTTGACACAGCAGCCATCAGAAACTAATACAAACTGAATGAAGGCATAAAGGTAAAGCAATTGTAATAACATTTTTGTTGGATAATATTGATAACAACATGCAACTCCACAATTTATGCAATTCAACTACATAGACCTGTGCTGTCCAATACAGTAGTCACTAGTACTATGTGACTATGGAGCACTTGATGTGTGACTACCTCTGAATGAGAATAGATAAAGGTATAAAACACAATGGATTTAGAAAACTTAGTATGAAAAACAGAATGTAAAATATCTTATATAATCAATTTTAGATTGATTATATGTTGAAATGGTAATATTTGGGATAGAGTTAAAATATGCTGTTAAAATGTGTTTCACCAGTATTTTCACTGTTAGTGTGGCTAACAGAATATGTAAAATATTCTAGATAGCCATATGTGTGTGTGCCTATCATCATTTTCCTATTGGACAGCACTGATATGGACATTTCCATAATAGCTCTACAATTTAGATTTCTTCACATATTGAGAAATTCTATAATCTCAGAGCCAAACTCAAAGTTAAAAATTATTAATACTTAATATTATTAAACAAATGAGCTCAGGTAAGTATATAAATATGTGGTACCTCATGCTGTACATATGTTTTTTACTTATATTAAAATCACCAAAGTAACCTGCAAGTATTTTCTCTAATATTCCTCTCAGCATCAATTTTGAAGTCTAACGTTCTCTGAAATTTTGTTATAAAGCATGTCTATTGATCTCATCTTTTATTTTGCTTCTCTGAACATGGCATTATTTTTCTCTTTCCCAAGCTATCTAAACCTTCATTGGATTAGAATAATGTATCTGAAAGAATGAAGAATGGTTGTGATCATCTTGGCAAATACTTTGCATTGATTTTAATAATGCTTGCTGTCACACATGTGGCAAGAGAATAAATTGAACACTAACACAAATCAATAAACTAAATCTGTTAACTGAACAGTAGAAATATTAACAGCTATGAATTTTAACAAGCCCCTTAGAGTTTCAAGTTTCTAAACCTCTACCAATTGAAATAGTCTTCAACATACTTCATAATTACTTAAAGCTTATTATAATCAGGCTAAGTTATTCTTACTGTACTGCTTCATAAATTTTACTTTTCACTTAATTAGGTAAAGTATAAATGTACCCCCCCCAAATAACTCACCATATTTTGGTGATAATGTTGCATAACTATGCAATTTTTGAGTCTGAATCATAATGAGGAAGTTAAATGAAATCAAAGGTGAAAAAAGAAATTATGATTGCAAGCAAATCATAGTTATAACCTTGAATAAATGAAATGTGGGTTTGAAAGTCACTTCCCTGGCAGCCCATTTGTCGATTAAATTTATCTCATCTGTAAAAGTGTGGCACCACAATGATCATTATTCATGCAGTGTACAAGGATTCGTTCTAAGCACCATGTCTGTCTCCTCTGCATTTATTCCAAATGCACTTAAAGGGCAATTATTCTTAAAAGATAACTTAAAAATTATCTTTCAACTCCTATTTTCATTTGTAAAATCAGATTAGAATCCAACTATCTTTTGTTCATAAAATAAGTCCAGCAATGATGAATAAGCCATATTTAAAGTATTTAAATCTTAGTTGAAATTACTATAAAACTTGATCCTGTAATTTACTTTCATTTTTATTAAAGGCTCCAAGTATTCCAACTAACCTTTATCTAACTACGAATAATCTGCTATAGAAAAACGTTGGTCCATAAACCAAAAGACAATTTTTAAAGTGCTCCAACGGTTTTGCATCTGTTAGTTTTTGTTAGTTAGGCAAGTAATAAATTATAACTGTTATATTGGTTCTAGTGAATAATAATAAATTAAAGTGTATTGATAAAACAAGGAAGCACAAGCATGAATATTGAAAAAACAGATAGCACCAATGGGTGAATTTAAGAGCACCATGGCTTTGAAAGGATGATAGAATAGGGCCACTTAAAGGAAATTAAGGAAAAGCAGCTATATGGAATCTAATGAACAGACTGAACTAACCAACACAATAGAAACACATTCATGGGGAGCAGGCTGACAGCTCTAGGGAGAGTCATGGGGGGTTGAGGGTTGCGGGTTGGGGAGCATTAAAGGTTGAGCAAAAAGGGGAAAAAAAGAGAAAAATCTCCTGAACATGAACAGCAGTGTAATAATTGCCAGGGGTATACATGGTAGATGAAGGTGTAAGAAGGTATAGGGGTGATAAATGGTGATAGAAATAATAAATAAATAAAAATAAAAGTAAAAAAAGGAGCCAAACTAATGGGAATAAGAAGCCCAGAGAAAATCAGTTGTGTCATAGAAACCCAAAAAGCATAATATTTTTATAAAGTTGAGTCTGGTTAATGTCAAAAAAACATCAAGTAAGATCAGTAAAAAGGGTCTAATAGGTACAGAAATTTGAAAGTGTTTAGTGGACTTACTGAGAATGATTTTTGTTGGAAATAAAAAGGAATGAAATCAAATTGTAATGAAAAATTTATAGAATATTGAAAGTTTTAAAAGCATATTTATTTGTATAGTGTATGTTTATTTACATAAGGTTTATTATGTTAATTTCCAAAATTACAGAAGCCAAAATAGCTAAGAATTATACTCCTGTTTCACTGTCTGCTTTTATTCCATTTTCTCTACAGAAACTCACTCGGGGAAAAAAAAAATGCCATTGAGCCAGCTATACCTCAATATATTTCAATTAGTTTCAGACTCTCCTGATCTTTCTTCCATTCATCAACCTTCTCCAAGATAAAAGAGCAATGCTAAATTTCACATGCAGGCTTATTAGGATATGTATTAGGATATGTCACTTGGTTGAAGGCTATATTTTAGAAGAACATTATAGGTTGTAAGTAGCTTTGTGAAAACTCAACAATAGTGAAGGGAGGTCTTGAAATATTGTATTGGAATCAGAAATATCCATTTAAAGCTTATTGTTTTTAAAATATATACTTAGTTTTATACACTGAGAGAATCTAGAAACAAAGATATCAGGAGCAATGATCATACTTAGAACAGATTTTGGTTTCTAAACACCATTTTCCATGTAAAGAAATGAGGATTCTTGAAGAAATGGTGTTTTTTTAGGCAACATTTGGGTGATGTTGGGATGTCTTATTTTTCCAGGGAGAAAAAATGTGTTAAAATTAAATGGGATGTGTCAAAGAGATACAGAAGTCATTTAGAGGAGTTCCTTTAAGGCAGATTTTGAAAAAGCTGAATATATTAAAAAAAAAAAAAAATGACAATGTTAAGTATAAAATTGAGTAAATAAAAATGTAAGAAAGAATAGATATACTTAAAAGAAACTAATTTGCCATCATTGGAGTCAACTATTTCATTAAGACTTTAATTAAAGTAGAAGCATTTACCGTATCTTTATATAAAGAAGTTAGTTATTTCTCTTATGGTGACAATAAAAAGCCCTTTATAAAAATAATGCTAGTAAATATATATTACATATAGTCCTGCAAATTGAAATTACAATTTGCCACCCACAGTAAAATAATTGTTTCAGGCAGAGATCATCAATTGCTACAATCATTTGTTTTAAGTTGTTTGAGAAAGGATATTTATACAATGCAAAAAAAAATCATGCCTCCTTCTATAAAAAAACACAGACACAAAGGCTTTAAAAGTGTGTGAATGTGTCTTCCTGTGTGTATATCTTTATAATGTAAATAAATGTTTATCACACTCCCTTGGAAGAGTGATTAAATTTGCATTACTAGTAGTAAAAAGAATAGAAATTGTATGCTAATTATGATATAAATTACACAACCTCATCAATGAAGCTATCTTTTAATGCATCTTTAACCCAAATGGAATTAAGGCATTAGGTTTAACTTTCACTTTACGGAAAATACAAGTGATATAAAAACAAGTCAATGCCATAATGAAAAAACAATTAGAAAAATATAAAAAATGGAAAGCAAACTGGTCTGGGCATTTAGAAGGGTCAATGTCATGGAAAAAATGTGAAGTAACTCTTTTTAAGTAAACCTTGACTATATTCTAATATGGAGAAAGAAATGGTAATAAAAATAGTATTTTGGATAAGTGGGAAGTATTAATATGGTTTCAATAAGTAGTATTGGGGAAATAGAAATTTTCTTACTTGTGAATTGATATTGTGACCTATATAGTAAAATGTCACTTTAGGAAATTGATGCTGAGTTACTAGAATTGAATTAACTTATGCAACAACTTTTCAGTATATTGGAAAATTATATAATGAAAATTTAGGAAGATGAATTAAAAATAATTCTGGCAGTTCTTGAATATATATCTTCAATCCTGATTGCTCACTTAGCTTCAGATGCATATTGTCAACTGCCCTTTCACAATCTCAATTTAAATACCTAACAGGGATCTCCAACTTTCCATGACCAAATGTAACCTAATGATCTTTTCTTCCAAAACATACCTATCTGTGACCTTTGAAAACTCATATGGTGAAAATTGTACCCTTCCAGTTGCTTATGCCAAAAGCTTAAAAAATATTAACACCAGTTCTCTCTTATTTCATAACCAATATATTAGAAAATCCTGTTTGCTCTAAAATCAAATTTAATCAGATTCTAACTACTTATCAACTCCACTGCTACAATATCTGCATATGCCACTGTGTTCATCTCTTGCTCATTTTCTGAAATAGCCTCTTAACTGCTGGTTTCCATCCTTGCCAATTTAGTCTCTTTTTTTTTCTTCAATGAAATATTTTGAACCACTGCTTTGATTTCTTTATTAGTTGATAATACTATGTTCTTAACTCAATATCCAGAGTGATCTATGTCAGAGTTCAGTATTCCTGGGCTAGCAGGGAAGTTTTACAGTCTTAAACGTAGCCTTTTCACTGTAACAACCATTTGTGTTATTTCATAGTTAATAAGGAGGGAGAAAAGGTCCAGAAAAAGAACCTTTAAGGAGATGACCTGAAAATTACAGACATCATATTCTCTCATCTGCTATTGGCCAAAATTTTATTATAATTAGTAGTAAGAAAGGCTAAGAAACATAGTGTGTTGTTAGATGGTAGAGTCTAGCTAAAAATCAGAGTATATATTCCTAAAAGAAAGCATAGAAAAATGTATAATTGGGGCATTCAGAATTACCCTAGGTAACTATTCTGGCTGCCTAGGTATCATGAATTTACTGTGTCCAGCCTGAAATCCAGGACTTCATAATATGAGTACCTTCATCATATCTAGAATTGGGTCTTTAAAAATCAAGCAATCTATAAACTAAATGACAAGATAGTTGTTTTCTTCTCTCATAATATATATTGAAAAAAGAGGAAACAGTGAAACTATAATAAAATGAACATCCAGAAACAGGAAAAATCTGGACAACACAGACTGAGAGTTCTTAGCAGCTATAAAAGCCTAATGGACAGACATCACAACTCAGTGGGGTAGGTAAGTTACTTTGCTGCCTACTCCGGCCTTTTGAGAATACCTCCCTCATCCATTGTCTGCTATGGTTCCTGCTTCTGGGCATCCTTTTCCTTAATCTTATGTGACCAACTCTGAAGTAGGATGAGTAGGAGATTGTTTCCTCATAGGGAGCTGGGTATCTTTCACAGCCTACTTTATGCCATTGAACATTTGGGAGCTCAAAGGTTGCTCTAGGGATCAGATATAAGCTCTAATGTAGAGAACCTTGGGGTTTCAGTGGCCATGCAACTTCCTCAGGGTCAGTACAATGAAAGGCAGCACTCCTGAAACTCTCAGTAGGTCACTGTTGTTAAAACTGAAATCTTCCCTCTTCATTTTCTGGCTTTTGTGCCAACTCCATCTTTCTTTCTTTTTTTAATTTAATTTTATTGTTGTTGTATTACATCCATCCTCCTTCTACTCCCCAACTCCACCCTTTAAGCTGAAAAAAATTTTTTTTTAATATTTTTCATCAAAGCTGCATGTGTTCTTTAAATTATTTGAGTTACTTTCTTTTTTTCTTCTTCAAAAAAAATTAAATTACCTGGGCAGCTTAACCTCCACAAACTATTATAAATATGACAATACTATGACACTTAACAGTGGATTTTTAATAGACTGCTTGTCAGAACTCAGGTTTTCTTCACTTCATGCAGAATCAGTTCTTACTATGCCTTCTAAAAACAAAGCATGTTTCATTTATTAAGAAAATGCACATTTAACAAAACCACTGAATTTTAATAGGATAAGAGGATTAGGACTCTGCCCTCCTCAAAGACAGACAAAACAAAAATGGTAACCTATAAACCTGCTAGCTCTGTAGCACTTTATCATTATCCTATGTGTGACACTTTTTTTCTACCTTAGGCCAAAAAAAAAATTTTTTTTTAACATTTTATTTCATTATTTTAGAAAGAGGGGAAGGGAGAGAGACAGAGAGGGAGAGAGACATCAATGTATGGTTGCCTTTCATCTGCTTCCAGCCACAGATCTGACTGGAGACCTGGTTTGCAACCTGGTTATGTGCCCTGGATGGGGAATTGAACCTGCAACCTTTGGGTCCACAGGCCACATAGGCCAAAATTTTTAAATGGCCCCATGAATATCATTGAAATAACAAAAAGAAAAAAAAAAATTTGATCTTTACATTTGCATCTTACCTCTTACTATTTGAGACACAGATATAATTAGATTTTTTAATTTTTATTTATTTTTTCCTTAAATATATTTTATTTATTTTGCTATTACAGTTATCCCAATTATCCTCCCTTTGATCCCCTCCACCCAGTACCCCATTTCCTCTAGCAATACCCCCCTTAGTTCATGACCATGTGTTATGCATATAAGTTCTTTGGTTTCTCCATTTCCTTTATTCTTCTTAACATCCCCCTGTCTATTCTGTAACCACCAATGTGTACTTTTATTTTTCTTTCACATCCAGACAAGTCACCATTTAAGCCTTCTGTCAGCTTCCCAAATCATATTAATACAAAGTTTTCTTTTCATTATTTCAAAATGACTATGTTAATTCATTTGTTTAAAGAATTACTTTTAAGTAATATGAATCACAATATTTTAATTTTAAAAGACCTCACTCTGTGAATTGGTCCCAGCCTGCAAACCCAAAGGTCACTGGTTTGATTCCCAGTCAGGGCACATAACCAGATTGCAAGCTGGGTCCCCAGCCAGGTCTGTGGCAACCATACATTGATGTTTCTCACCCTTGCTGCCTCCCTCCCTGCCCTTCTCACTAAAGATAATGCATAAAATCTTTTTAAATAAATAAATAAAATAAAAGACTCCAAATTGCTGGACTTCCCATGACTTTAACTTTCTAGCTACTCTAAATCTTTAGTGTCTTTCTGATGCCTATCTCCACATGAAACCTGGAAAGTCTTCATGTTAATTCCTACTTGTAGTCACTTGCTAAAAGCATAAGTAGCAACCAATACATGGAATCATTCTGAATTTAGACAACTAATTTCCTCAGAGCTACAGTTTCAGGAGTCTGTGGTCTGCTTCCAAGTTATAGCAACAACAGTTTTACTGAGCATGTTGCCATAGCATAATGACATTTTCTATTTTCCAACTCACAATATTTATGAATTTTTTATCTGCTTGTCCATGTCATACATAATCATACCCTTTATAATAGTGTCCCACTTCTCCGAAGTACCACTCTCCTGTCAAGAAATATTTCAATTAGAGATCTAGAAAGATATCCGCAAAGGTGGTTTTTCTAAGAAAAACATTTTTGTTTTCAAAGTAGTGGTTAGGAAGTGAGAAATCAAAAGCTGGTAGAAAAGTTTCCAAGTATGTCCTAAGTCATCAACATCAATCAGTTACCACAAAGGAGAAAACAGAGACCAGGATAAGCATCAAAAGGAGACATCCAGGATGTTGTACGCATTATTTTTACTCAGGTAACAAAGGTACAAAGTTCATCACATGGGCACACCTACTGTCAACAATAACAACAAGAATCAGCAGTAGGGTTCTCACATACTCACCTAAAACTTAGGTTTTCTCTTATTAAAAGTTGAAGGGAAGAGTTTTGATTATTTTTTAAAGATTTTATTTATTTACTGTTTAGAGAGCAAGAAAGGGAGGGAGAATGAGCGGGAGAGAAACATTGATTGGATGTCCCCTGTTGGGGACAGAACTAACAACCCAGGCATGTGCCCTGACAGGGTATCAAACTGGTGACCTTTCAGTTTGCAAGACAACGCCCAATCACAGTCAGGGCAACAGTGATTGATCTTTATTATAATCACCTATGTGTCACTTATTCTACTGGACACTAGAAATGTAATAGACAAAAATGATCAAGCTATAATCCCTAGCGTTACAGATCAATTCAGTTTAACCAGAGCTACCTCTCAGTTCTATTCACAATTACATGAAACATTGGTTCTCTTATAGAGTCATTGTTACCCTTGAAAAATACAGATGGACAAAAATATATAACCCTGGGAATAAAGGGAGAAGTCATTCTTGGGCAAGAAAAAATGAAGAAAAACAAATATTGCTAGAAAAGAGGCATGAGAATATAGAGGGGAGAAAAGAGACATTTGCCTAGAGATAAAATGATAAGTGAAAAAACAAGTCATGAATCACATAATGTTTCAGTTAATAGTTGACCACATATACAACAGGTCCCAGAAGATTACAATGGAGCTGAAAAATTCATATCACCCAGTAATGTAACCATCCTTGACTGTATCATTTTCTCTAATGCTTTATTTAATCTTACATTGTTTTGTTTATCATGGCCCCTAAACTTACAAAATCCATTGCAAATGTTGCCAGCAAGAGGCCACATCAAGTGATGGAGCTGGAACCAAAATTAAAAGTAAGTAAAGACTAAGAATATGGAGAATCAGAGCCCTGGCTGGTGGCTCAGTGGGTAAGCTCCAGCCTGTGAACCCAAAGGGTTCCCAGTCAGGGAACATAACCAGGTTGCAAGCCAGGTTTACAGCCAGATCCGTAGCTGGAGGCAAGTGAAAGGCAACCATACATTGATGTTTCTCGTTTTTCTCCCTCTCTGCCTCTCTCCCTCCCCCTCTCTCTGGAAATAATAAATAAATAAAATCTTTTTTAAAGAAGAACATGGAGAATCAGTGCTGATATTGTTTGCCAGCCAGGCATATATCATTTCACCATAGCTGTGATCTTAAAGAACAGAAACAAAGTGATGAAAGCTGTTAAAGGACCTGTGTCATTGAAGGCAATGAGACTAATATTCAAGAGGGGCCTATATCAAACATGGAGAGATTTCTAATGACTTGGATTGAAGACCAGACACAGAAGTGTATCCCTTTCAGCACCATGACAATCACAGACAAACCAAAGGTTTGTTTACAATGTTGAAAGAAAAGTCTGGGCCCAGCTATGATGTTGACTGTATTGCTAGCTCTGAGTGATTTAATTGATTCCAGAATTGTTATTCATTACATAATGTGAAAGCAAGTGGTGAGTCTGTGATTGCTGATGTGAAGGCAGCTAAGCATTTTTTTGAAAAGTAGATAAGCTCATTATAGAAGACAATTACTGATCAGAGATAATATTCAATATAGATAGAAACCTCCTGATTTTGGGAATAGATGCCTGATAATAATTTCAGTCATAAAAAGGCCAAGTCAATGCTAAGTTTCAAGACTAAGGACAGGCTAATTGTCTTGCTTGGGGGCAGTGTTGCAGGCTACAAAGTGAAACCCTTGTGATCAGGCACAGAGAGAATCTCAAGAGTTATCGACAAATCAATAAGGATACAAGGCCAGTGTACTATAAGCAATAAGAAGTTATGAATGGAAGATGGAGGTGTAAGTAGATACACTGTGTCTCCCTCCACAACTAAGGAGTAGTGTAACTACCTCAAAATTGGAGACAACCAGAAGTTCCAGAAAATCAAGCTCCATGGAAGTCCAACAAACAAAGATACAAAGAAGAAATACTCATCCAGACAGGTAGGAGGGGCAGAGCCAGGGTGGAGAGGATGAGGTGTGGCAGTGGTGACAGCAACTGTGGCCAGCCAGCAGAAAGCAGAGCCACACATTTAAAAATAGTAGGGAGGGACACCTGGGAAGCACTTCCAGCATCAGACCAGACCTCCTAGCTCATGGTTGCAGCACCAGGGGAAATAAAGCCTAATTGCTGCTGACTGTGAAAACCAGTGGGGGTTGGGGCAGAGGAAGAAACTGCCAAGTCTCTCAGCAGAGTCCATTTGTTCAGAATCCCCCACAGTTCTAGAACATCCACAGACACCCACTCTGAGAAGCACAATAAGGGCAACAGCTAGTAAGGCAACAAACCCATATGAGAAGTGCAAGATGTGCCTGGAAAAGGGGTGTGTGCTGTGCAAGTGGCATTGTTCCTTCTCAGACCCCTTCCCCACATATAGCACCACAAGGTGGTGAAATGGGTCAAATACCTAAGGCTCTGCCCCTTACAATGTAACAGGTGCAACAGCTCTACCTAAGACAGAGGCAAACATAGGAGCCAATCAAGTTGAGGAGCCAGAAAAGTATGGCCCAAAAGAGGGAGCAGATCTGAGTTCCAGTGGGAGGACTAAGCAATGAGGATATAGCCTAGCTAATAGACAGAGTTCATGACACTGGTGATAAAGATGCTCACAGACCTGACAGATATACTTGAGTATGACAAATGCATAGGAAAGAAGTGGAGATTATGCTAAGTGCAATGAAGGAAAATACACACAAAACCACTGGTAAAAGGAAGGAAACTGGGGTTCAAATCAATGATTTGGAACATAAGGAAGAAATAAACAGTCGATCAGCACAGAATGAAGAAACAAGTTTTTAAACAAAATGAGGAGAGGCTTAGGAACCTCTGGGACAACTTTAAATATGCCAACATCCAAATCATAGGGGTGCCAGAAGAAGAAGAACAAGAAATTGAAAACTTGTGTGAAAAAATAATGAAGGAAAACTTCCCAAATTTGGCAAAGGAACTAGACATATATTCAGGAAGCACAGAGACTCCTAAACAAGCTAGACTCAAATCAGACCACACCAAGACACATCATAATTAAAATGCCAAATGTTAAAGATAAAGAGAGAATCTTAAGAGCAGCAAGACAAAAGCAGATAGTTACCTATAAAGGAGTTTCCAAAGACTTCGAGCTGATTTCTCAAAAGAAACTTTGCAGGCAAGAAGAGACTGGCTAGAAGTATTCAAAATGATGAAAAGGAGGGCCTACAACCAAGATGACTCTTGTCCGGCAAAGTTATCATTTAGAATGGAAAGGCAGATAAAGTGCTTCTCAGACTAGGTAAAACTAAAGGTTCATCATCACCAAGCCATTATTGTATGAAATGTTAAAGGGACTTATTTAAGAAAAAGAAAATTAAAACTATGAACATTAAAATGACAAGCTCATAACTATCAACAGAGCCTAAAAAATAAAAACAAAAACAAACTAAAACAATAAGAACAGGAACAGAATCATAGGTAGGGGGATCATTTGGAAGGTTGTCAGCTGTAAGGAGGAAGGGGAAGCAGTGGGGAAATGGTACAGGGATTAAGAAGCATTACTAGTAGGTACAAAATTAACAGGGAAAAGTTAAGAATAATATAGGAACGGGTGAAGCCAAAAAATTTATATGTAAAAGCCATGGACACAAGCTAAGAGGGATGGGATTATTGGAGTGAAGCAGGGTACTGGGTAGAAGAAAGCAAATGGAGAAGAAATTGGGGCAACTATAACAGCATAACCAATAAAACATACTTAAAAAAAAGAAGTTACAAATGACCCATAGTATCTCCAAGATGCCTTTGTGAATTGGTATGCCAGAGAAATGGAGAAATACTGTTTGGAGAATAACGTATCTTTCAAGGTATTGCTTATTGTTGGTAATTATTCTCTTCATCCTCCTTTTATTGGTAGTCACCTCAATATCAAAGTGATATTTTTCCCTCCAAACACCACCTTTTAGATCTAACCAATGGATCAAGGATTTATAACAGCTTTTAAGGTCTACCACCCAAGGAAGACCTTTGCCTAGGCTATTGATGAAACTGAGAAAGATACTAACAAGGCACTGATGAAATTCTGGAAGGATTACATCTATGACTGAATTAAGTTTGCTTGGAATTGAGGGGATGTCACCAAGAAGTGTATGAATGACATCTGGAAAAAGTCAAGAAGTTTGTCCATGGTTTCAAAGGATTTGCCAAGGATCAAGAGATTGCAAAAATCAACAAGGCTCTGGTTGAGATGGCAATCAGCTTTAACCTAGGTGTGAATGAGAATGACATTGAGGAGCTGTTGGAGATGATTCTTGTGGAATTTGGTAATGGAGAGGTGTTAGAACTGTAAAAGGAAAGTAGAGCTGAAGGAAATGCAAGAGAAAACTACTTGAAAAGAAAAATATAAAAAGAAACTCCAAGAAGATTTTTACAGTGCAGGGTTGTTTTTTTAAGATTTTATTTATTTTTAGGGAGAAGGGAAGGGAGGGAGAAAGAAAGGGAGAGGAACATCAATGTATGGTTGCCTCTTGCACATCCTGAGCTAGAGACCTGGCCTGCATCCCAGACATGAGCCATGATTAGGAATCAAACTGGCAACACTTTGGTTCACAGGCCAGCACGCAATACACTGAGCCACACCAGCCAGGGCTACAGTGAAGGTTTTAGCAGAAGCTTTTGTAGAACTCAACAAGCTCTTTAAAAAGTTTGAAAACATGGACCTTCAACACCAAAAGCTTTTCTTTAATGAAGAGGAATGTTCACGGTGCATTATCTGCTTACCAGCAAATCTGTGATGAAAAAAAAAATAAACCAAGCAAACCACCATGCACATAGTCTCACAAGAGTGAAAGCCTCAGAAGAACCTTTAGGAGGTATTCCAAAAGGCATTATTATTGTAGGTGGTGCCAGCTCCATGTGTGTTACTGCCCTGGAACACCTTCCAGCGGGACAAGATGGGGAGGCACAGGACAATAATATTGATGATCCTGATCCTATGTAGGCCCTAAACTAATACATGTGATTGTTATGGCTGTTAACAAAAAATTTCAAAATGAAAGACTAAAATAAACAAATCAAAATTGAGGAGTCATTCTAGATTTCTCCTTTCATGTTAGTTTCAATATGCAGGTAGTTGTTAGCATTTTTCATTCTAAGTCCTGTATGTCCTTATAATGTATACTTTCCTCTTTCTTTACATTGCTGCTGTTTTGGTAAAGACCCTTACTTTAGTTAGAAATATGAAAATAGCCTCCTAATTAAATAGAGAGGTCATTGTAAAATAAATAAACAAATAAGAAGGTATAATGTCTGTGTGCTTTCTGTGAAGACAAAATTCTTTGCCTAAAGGTCAAGTCCCTTCATCTAGCGAGTTCTGCTTTCACCAGCACCTAACCTAAGCCATATCCTTTCACACCAACCACCTTCATCTCAAATGTGCCCATTTCTTTTTGCAATATCATTCTATTGCTAAACACTTCTCTTCTTTCACTTTTCCCTTATTTAATTCTTAATCATCCATAAACTGAACTATCACCCATTTTAAAGAACATTCTCTGATATGTCCCCTTGCTACAATTTTAAAAAGTCTTCTGTAATACTCTGGTTTCTTGAAGATATTAAATGATGTGTTTCATAGTTCACTAAGGAGTGATAGTCTAAAATTTGGAAAATAGAATAATAATGAGAAGAGAAAACCTTCCAATTTCAGATAAAGATAATTTCATTTATTGAGAGTTGGGTGGAAAGGTAGAAATGAATATTGAACTAACCCATAGAGGGAATGCAGACATTTTAGAACAAAATGTAAACCCATACATTACAGGAAAAAAGTCCTTGATGTGATACAGATATTGTGGGCTTCAAATTGTTTTCTGACCTCTTTTTTATGTACCTATAGCCAGTTCTCATTAGTTACAGTAGTTATATTCCATAAAGTTGCAGCAAACATTGAATTAGCACTGAATTGCTTTTAGGAAAAATATAAAGTTAGGTTTCCTGTGACTCCTGGTCACATTTTTTAGTAAATCAATACATAACCTTGTTTTATATGTGTTTCTGTTTCAAGACACCTTATTTAATATATAGTGTTGCTTTGGAAATGTTGAGCTAGCTATAACCCATGCATGAAAGAAGCTTATCTTCAGTGAAGCTTATCTAACACACTTAAGTTCTTCTCAAGTCCTTGGCAGCCTTCTTGAACTCAGGAACACTTGACAGCCTGCCAGCACTACCCTGGGAGGGCTATTTAAAGTGGTGAAATCACCAACAAAGCACAAAATGGAAAAGACATGGCACTAAATAGACCAAGAGAAGGACACTTGTTTACTACATGAT
>PVIW01002527.1:89917-213305 GCA_004026585.1 Noctilio leporinus | reverse complement strand
GGGGGACAGAGGGGAGCAAAAAGGGGATGAATGTAATACAACAACAATAAAATTAAAAAAATAATAATAATAATACAGTTTTCAGAGCCCTGGCTGGTAGCACAGTGGATAAGGTGCTGGCCTGCAAATCCAAAGGTCGCTAGTTCAATTCCCCAGTCAGTGTACATAACCAGCTTGCAAGCCAGGTCTCCAGCCAGGTCCGTGACTGGAGGCAGGTGAAAGGCAACGATACATTGATATTTCTTTCCTCTGCCTATCTGCTTTCCCCTCTCTCTGGAAATAGTAAATAAAATCTTTTAAAAATAAAATACAATATAGTTTTCAAGCCCTGGCTGGTGGCTTAGTGGATAGATGCCAGCCTGCAAACCTGAAGGTCGCTGGTTTGATTCCCAGTCAGGGCACATAACCAGGTTGCAAGCCAGGTTCGTAGCTGGAGGCAGGTAAAAGGCAACCATACATTGATGTTTCTCTCCCCTTCTTCCTCCTTCCCTGCCCTTCCCTCTAAAAGATAATGAATTTTTTATTTTATTTTATTGTTGTTGTATTTAGTTAATGAATTTTTTTTAAATCTTTTTTTTTTTTTTAAAGATTGTATTTATTAATTTTAGAGAGCAGGGTAAGAAGAGAGTCAGAGAGACATCAATGTGTGGTTGCCTTTCACCTGCCTCCAGCTACATACCTGACTGGAGACCCAGCTGGCAACCTGGTTATGTGCCCTGGCTGGGAATTGAACCGGCGACCTTTGGGTTTGCAGGCTGGCGCCTTATCCACTGTGCCACCAGCCATGGCTAAAAAAAATTCTTTAAAAAATAATAATAATACAGTTTTCCTTGTGGGTAAGTTTTTCTTCAGTAGATGTATCATTTTTGAGTACATTTTCTAGAAATTTGTCTAGTTTGCCTAAATTTTCAAATCTATTGGTGTAAAGTTGGTCATAATACCCTCTTGTTTTCTGTAGGATTTATAGTGATGTTCACTTGTATTTCTGATACTAATCATTTGTTCTACCCTTTTTAAAAAAAAAAAAATGATTCTCATCAGAAGTTTATCAATATTACGTGGACCAAAGGGGCCACGTGCTACATGTGACAAGCGCAGGAAGGCCTGCATGACAGCCTTATAGACTCTGAGACCTAAAGTGGTGGTCTGAAATGAAAACGTTTATAACTAAAATTAAGTCATGGTGGTTAGTCATGTCCTAGGCTAGAATCTTCCATGACAAAAGTCAGTCTTGACCTTTAATAAGTCTGTCTTTTGTCTTTCTGCATCTAGGGTAACATACCTCTGCAATGTCAAATGTCCTTTTTCCAGACCCCTGAAATGCACAGGCACCTACCAGAGGGAGACCACAGATCCTCTCATTGTTACTGTTACTGATAACTACCCCTGTACCCACCTATATAAAAGGTGTGTGCATCGTTGTACTTTTTATCCTGGAGGTTTCCCTGCTTTGCTAATCTTATCACCAATGGATTTCATGTAACCCACTTAGGTCTTCTCTTTTGATTGCAATGTATAAAATAAGGTGCAAAACTGCCATTTCCTGGAGCATTCGTCAGTCTGTTAAGGTTTTGCTTCCTAGCCATTGTCATCAGTTTGGCTCAAATAAACTCATAAAAATTCTTGCAGGTTTGGCCATTTCTTATGTTAACAGTTATTAGTGTTTTCAAAGAATAGGCTTTTGACTTTGTTGGTCCTGTCTTCCTACCCTTGCTTCCTCCTTTCCTCCCTTCCTTCCTTTCTTCCTTCATCTAACCACTTTATTTTTTACCTACCTACCTACTTTTAATACATTTGTTCATTTCTTTTACAGTCATCTGCTGCATGATGTTTGGGTCAATGATGAGCTATGTATATATATGACAGTGGTCGCAAGATTATAACGGCAGTGAAAAATTTCTGTCACCTAGAGGCAAGGCATGGCACAAATCCTGGTGTTAGAGTTGCCGGCAAGTGTCAGTGCAAGAACATGCTTTACAGATTTGCAGCCTAGCGGGAAACAATTTGTTACCCCAAAATACATCTCTTTGGCATAAGGATTATTTTAGGCTGATTAGTTTTTAAGAAACAGACATGGGAGAAGCTCTGAAAACCACATCCAGGTTACCCTGTGTAGAGGGTAACATTTGTGAGGAAAACTTTGTTTGTTGGGGGGCCTTCCTCGTACCTGCAAGAAGGGGCTGACCTTGGCTCTAGAACCTTACCCTGTTTACTGCGCTTTTTTCTCTAGTAATCTTTGATAACTGACACCCCCATCTCCAAAACCTTTTGTCTTCAGCTGAAGGTGGTATTTAAGGTACTGGCTTCAGCCATTTTAGCAAATTTACTCAGTTTTCCTGTGTCTCTTCCATGTGCATGGGAGGTACACATATTATAAACTATTTGTTTTTCTCCTGTTCATCTTTTATCACAGGATGTCTCAGCCAGAAAACCAGTAAGAAAGAAATTATTTTTTCTCCTCTACAGAGCAGTAGGCTATACTGTGTAGTAGGTTATACCACCTAGGTTTGTACAGTTACACTTTGACATTTCTCAGATGTATCCTTCTCGTAAGTGGCCACCTTGACTGTACTGTTAACCTAAAAATAAAAGGCCAGAGTGAGAGACAGCAAGCATTTATTTTGAGATTTTAAAAAATAGCTATTTGGAAAGCACAGATATAGGCAGATGCCTAAATATTGTACCGTATTCCCATTAGGAGACAAAGGCAAGGGGCATTTCTGAAAACGGCAAGGAGACAATCACATCAATAGATGGAAGGCATTTCTATAGCTGCAGAAAGCCTCTAATACTAAAAAATGCTTTTTAATTTTCAGTCTGGCAGTCATCAGTCTAGTAGTCATAAGACTGATTTCTTGTTATCTTTACAAACAACTGTTTGTGATATGGTGCTTTTTAGGTCCAACCCAAAGATTATTTTTGCTGTTTTAACATGTTGAAGGTTTGAGGCATAAGATGTGCAAGGTGTTTCCTCTGGGATGCGGCTCTGACACCATTTTAAGTATCTCTTTCCCTCTGTCTGTGTGCGTGTATATATGTATATATATACCTCTCCCTCTCTCTCCCCCCTTCTCTCTCCCTCTCTCTCTCTCAATCTCTCATACACACACACGCACACACGCACACACACACATATATATATATATAAAATTGTACTTTCTATGGTTTAATTTGTTCATTATCTAAGTTTTGAGATGGATACTTAGATCACTGATTCTTTTTTCATCTAGTCATTTTCTAATAGATTCTTAGGGCTATATGTTTCATTCTAAGTAAAGAGCTTAAGCAGTATTCTGCAAGTTTTACTGTGTCTTGTTTTTATTGTCATTCAGTTCAAAATAATGAGAATGTCTTTGTTGCCTCCAGGGGTTATTTAGTAGAAGTAAATTTCTTAACTCCAAACACAAGAGGATTTTCAGGTTTATTTGGTTATTTCTGATAATTCCCCCTTGGTCAGAGAACATGCCCTGAATGATTTTAGTCCTTTGAAATTTGTTAGATTTGCTGTATGATTCATCATATGATCCATTTGGATAAGAGGTCATCGTGCCTGAAAAAAGAAGTATATGCCATTGTTGAATGCAGTGTCTCTTACATGTGCAGTGTCATTCAGTCTCCATGTTCTTATGGTTTTTTATTTTTATCTGCTTGTTCCATGCTACTTTTAAAATCTTTGTTTCTCTTTTTAGTTCTGTCCATTTTTTTTTTTTTTGCTATATACTTCTGAAATGATGTTATCACATAACGTACAAATAAAGAATTTTTATCTTTCTGGTGAATCATCATGATCTTTATTTTTAGTAACGCAACTTCGTCTAACATTAGTGTTAGCTCCGATCTCAGCCCTTGAACTCCATTTACTCCTCCTGCCCAGAGTTATGTGCCACTGCTGTTTAATTCTCTGTGTTTTACAACCCATAAGATACCTACTTCTTCTTGGTCAGTACCCATTTAGTCTTACCCATTTACTTTCTCTTGCTTTTAATTTTTTTCTACATCTCTTAGCTTCCATCTCTTAGAAAGGGTCTCTTTATTTGTGTGACAATGTCTTTATTCTATCTTCATTTTAAAGTTTTTTTTCTCCCTGAATTTAGAACTCCAGGCTGGCAATTGGTTTCTTTTAGCCTATGAAGATACCACTAAAGTGTTACCCCACCATTTTTTTTTTTTTTCTGTTGAGAATTCAGCTTATGGTTTTTTTGCTGTTTCTTTAAAGATCACTCCCCCTCATTGGTTGTTTATAGAATTTTCTCTTTGCCTTTGGCTTTCAGCAAGCAGTTTTGCTCTGAGATTCTGGTGTGCTTAGATAAGGTGGGGTTTTTGTTTGATATATTCTTGTTAGAGTTAGTAGCATTTATGAGTCTTTGGCTTTATGTTAGTTCCAGAAAATTCTTTGCAATTATCTCTTCATATAGGCTTCTGCTCCATCCTCTTTTCTTTTTGGACTCAAATACCTTGTGTTTCAGACCTTTTCATCATGTCCCATGTAGCTCTCACATTCTTCTATATTTCCATCCTGTTTTCTTCTATAGATACTTGCTTCTAATTAAAATGTCAAGAAACTAATTCTTTTTTCAGCTGTATATAATTAGCTATTATACACAGCTACTAAATACTTTTTTTAAAAGATATTATTTATTTATTTTTAGAGAGAGAGGAAGGGAGGGAGAAAGAGGGAGAGAAAATAGAAACATTGACCAGTTAGTTGCCTCTTGCATACCCTCCAACTGGGGATGTGCCCTGACTAGGAATCGAACCAGTGATCTTTTGATTCATAGGCTGGTGCTCAGTCCAGTGAGCCACACCAGACAGGGCATGAATTAATTTCTGTTACTCTGTTTTTGTATTTTTAGAATTTTTGTTTAAATTTTCTTTTAATAGTTTCCAATTCTCTGTCAGAATTCTCATTCATGTCTTTTAATTATTTGAAAATACAATTATCCAACATAATAAATAATACAAGGTAATAAAAATAGATTCACAGGACATCCAAATTTTATCTTATATTTCAACCATAACTGCTACCTTACATGCTGGTTATTATATATAAGAAATTAGCCCTGGCTGGTGGCACAATGGATAAGGCGCCAGCCTGCAAACCTAAAGGTCGCAGGTTCAATTCCCGCCAGGGCACATAACCAGGCTGCAAGCCAGGTCTCCAGCCAGGTTCCTAGCTGCAGACAGGTGAAAGACAACCATATGTTGATGTCTCTGTCCCTTTCTGCCTCTCTCCCTACCCCTCTCTCTAAAAATAATAAATCTTGAAAGAAAGAAAGAAAGAGAAAGAAACTGTTTACTATAGTTGATGTATTCGATTCAGAATCCAAACCAAGTTAGTGTATTGTAATTGGTGGTCATGTCTCTTCCAATTTACGTGCCCCCCACCCCTTTTAATTTGAAGGAACAAGGTCAGTTTGCTATAGGATTTCCCATATTTGGGGTTGATTGCATTCCTGTGGTGCTTCCTATAAAGGGGTTATCGGTTCTAGAAGCTTGATCAGGTTCAGATTCAGAGGACACATAATGCCAGGTTGTTTTTCACTTTATGATGTGCAGATTGATCAGTGAGTCAGTTTGGATTTTGGCATCCTTGATTGTTGTGCAGTGGGAGTGTCCTTGCCTGCCTCTCACCTAAGGGTTTTAGCAGCCAGGGGTGAGCACTGTTCACACCTATTATTTTAGTAGGGGCTGCAAAATGGTGACAGTCTAATGTCGTTACTCCTGCGTTGATTGGCTCCATGAATTCTTCTTAACTCAAGATACATACCCTTCCTCCCACATACACACACACACACAGTTTTGAATTTGTTGTTATTATTATTTTTACATAGTTTTAGCTTTTTTTCCCCAAAGGAACAATACTAATTCATATTTTAGTTACCCTTTCTCTTCTCTCCATATTCCTCTGTCCTCTTAAGTATTTTTATTGGTTTTACCTATCTACCTACCTCTTTTTATCATCTTACATTTGCTCTATTTTTCTTTAGGAAGGATGCTCTCTCTAAAAATAATGAATTCTTAAAAAAAAAAAAACACGTGAATTATATCTAGGTGTGGTGTTCGCAAATGGTGTTTGTGAATTGTTCTTTATTCTCTTTCATTGTTTTCTTCTGAGGACTACAGCTGGGGTGTAGGTTTATGTGATGCTCTGAGTTCAATCTTCTGTTCTTGATTTCTGCTCCATTTCACTGACCTCTGCAACTGCTTCCATGTCCTGGTTCTCTAATCCTTTAAAGCTGTAATGTGTACACATACCCCTGCTTCATTACGCAGAGTTCTGCCACTTAACAGAATTGAGTAAAATTTCCCAATACTAGGCAAGAGATGGTCATTCCAGGCAGAGTGATCAGCATATATAGAATCCTGAAGGCATAAAGCAGCATAGCCTGTTTGAAAAATTGCTGTCTTTGAGCAAATATGTTTATATTTCCCTTACGTATATGTTACTCGGTGTCTTAAAGCTACGCAAACTTATCCCTCAAGCTTTTGCTGTACTTCTGATTTTTCTCACAGCGTTAGCAGTTCAGTATTTCCAAGTGCTCACTAGGCATTCTACTGGCCTCACCTATTAAAATGAATCCTCGGCTAACATACTACAATCTCAAAATGTTAAAAGGAGATTTATTATTTTTACCACAAATTAAATTATTTTTCTTCTCCAACAGTAACTTTTCCAGTCTCTAAAGCTTACAAACTCTGGATTATTTAACTCGTATCTTAGTTTCTCTGTTCAGAGTTACTGAGTACTGTCAAGTCTCTGTCTAGCTTTCTCCGTGACTCCTCCCTTCTCTGTTCTTGTGTTGCCTTTTCTCTCATCCAGGCTCTTGGTGCCAGGACTGTTCTGCAGTTTCCGTTTCCTGCTTCTCACCTCTTGCCCTTCACTCTGTTTTCTACATGGCCGCCAGATTTATGCTGTTTCAAAAATGTCTCTTTCTTTCCATCACTCTTCTCTGCTGAACCTCTAATCACTTGTAGAGGACAACATCTAAACTGTTCCATTTGACCTTTTAGGTTCATATCTCCCACATTCCCTGGTACAAACAACTTACAGCTAAACTGGACTTCTCACTCTGCCTTGGATATAGCCTATCACCAAGTTTTATGCTCTTACTGTTTTAATACCCTTAGCCCTCCATTTGACCTAATAGTCTTTATAAAGAACATCAAAGACTATCTAGGTGTGAATTTTTGTACCTAGTCTTAGAGTTTCTGACAAGATGGCTGGGATTTTCAGTGCCCGGGGCTTATTCTGCTTCAGTAGTTTCTCTATAATTTCTATAATCTTTTTCTTTTTTTACCACTTTCCTTTTAGTGCCATATATTGCATCTTGTTTGTTTATTGTATATTTATTGTCTTCATGTCTAAAGTGGATGTTTTTAAATACTTCAGTGGAGTTTAATTTGAACTTAAAGGTCTCAAAGAAATTATTTTAACCTGCTACTCCTACCATGTGCCTTGGGGAAAGACAAAAGTGATACATACTGGTTATACAGGAGCTAATTCTCTAGATAGAAGTTACCTCTTTAAGCACTTAAATTTAATATTTCCACTTAAACATTTATTACGGCCTCTTTGGCAAGCACAGGATACTGATGATTATTTAACCTTGTTTTTTGATGACTTATTCATATTTGTGAGACTTACTCATTTTTGTAATCCTAGTCCTCAGAAAAGCACCCACACATGGTAAACACATGTTAGAATTATTTCTGATTAAAAATATCATTGTTAGGATTTGTTACCATGTCATACATTTAGAATGCATGTTTCTGGGAGCTTCTTTTTCATTCCTTTTTTCTTTTCGCCAGTCTGTAATTGTTTTCCTCTTAAAAAATACAGAATCTGTAGCTTCATAATAGACTATGATCTTAATTTTTTAATAAAAACATGAGATTATATATAATTCATTAAGATACATAGTTACGATTTGTAAACTTTATTGTATATAAATAAGCCCAACAACAAATTATTCAGAAGGCCCCTCCTCTCTCACCCTTAATACAGTCTTTGTTTTTATTCTCTCTCAATGCCTCTTAGTCCTATGGGTGGCAGAGAGAGGGGCTGGCCCATTAGGTGAGAGACTTGATTTGGGAGAAAGAGCTAGGTTGATGGTGTGAAAAGTCCAAGAGTTAGCCAGGACATCTGGGTTCTGTGCTATGCTTGAGAGAGCCAGCAGTCTGAAGACCTCCATGGTCAGCAAGGGAGGAGCAAGTACAACATTTAGTCTGGCTCGGACAAACAGGGACACATGTCCATCTGGTTGGTTCAGATAGATGTAAGGCAGACAGCCCAAATCAGTGACTTTACACGGCAGGGGCTCTGCCCTTTGTCCTGTCCTATACTCTGATCTAGGTAAGGAAGGGTAGTCCACATTAGAGCCTACCATTGTGAGTTAAGAAAAGATAGAGAATAGCTGTAGAGACAGTTCTGATCACACTTAACCTTTTCTGGCAGGCTTTTATTCCCTCATTTTAGCCTTAGTAACTGTCATATTCAAAATAGAGCAGTCTCTGGAGTGCCTTCTGGTGGCAATTGCCAAGGGTTCCAACCCTTCTTCCCAACACAGCTGTTTGTTAGACTCTCCTTTATTGTTTTCTGGGGAAGCAGACCACGGAGCTAAACACCATCAGTTCTCTTCCCTGTGTAGAATCCTCTTGCCTTTAGAGCTGGTTTACCCGATCACCCTAAAGGAAAGGTGGGCTTCATAATGCAACTGAGTGTGCTTCTCAGATACCTTCAGTCCCTCAGGAACTATAGCACCTGGCAAGCAATCCTAACTGATCTTATTCTTCTGTGAAATTGTCAGGGTCAATTTTGTAGACCATTCTCAGAAATCATTCCAGGTGAACTTAAAAAAACCCAGAAGTCAAAAGTGTTCATAGTTTCAGTTCTGCATACTGATTACTGTATGGATCTAGACTAGTGGCTGTTAAGAAATTATTGAGGATCCCTAAAGAATTTTTGTTTATGTGGGTTGTGTTTGTTGATATTTACTATACTACAAATTAGAGCAAAATTTTAAAATGTTAATTCATTTAAGTAAATCCACTTAAGTTGATGTAAATTATTTTTATGAAAAAATATATTTTCAAAAACATTAGAAGAGTGAAAAGTTTTCTGTTTTGTGAGTCTCTATAATAATCACCTCTTCAGCTAATTATGGATAGATATTCTTTTTAAATAGTATACCCAATTTAAATGGTATTTTCTTAAAGATTAGTTATAATATGTAATGTTAAACTATATTAATGAACTTTCCATACCTAGTGACTCTCAGGAAAGAATGAATGTGAGAAGACCATTGTTTGAACCTTCTAGTAGCCCAGTGAAGACATGAAGCATATATTTTTATTTCTATTTTATAGATGAGGGATTGAATCCAGGAGAGAATCACTTAATAATCCGTCTGTGACAGAACTACTTATGGTTTGGAATTACCTATCATGGACTAGATTTAAATTTGGGAATAGATTAATTACCCAAAGGATAGAGTCCCCCTGTTCAAATTAATGTGTTACTTCTGTTTTCTAATATATGCATTTTTTAAAATAAAATATATGTATTTTATTTTTATTCTAGACTTACTCTGGACTCTTCTGTGTAGTCATAAATCCTTACAAGAATCTTCCAATCTACTCTGAGAATATTATTGAAATGTACAGAGGGAAGAAACGTCACGAGATGCCTCCACACATCTATGCTATATCTGAATCTGCTTACAGATGCATGCTTCAAGGTAACTGGAAATGTTAGAATACTATATGCTGAAAAAATTTTTAATGTAGTTAGGTATTTTACTAGATCTACAATCTTTTCAAAAGTTAAAGATTTTTAAATATTTTGAAATAAGATTAAAATAATTTATTGTAAAAAATTATGATTTTTTAAAAGATTAGAATGGATAAAACAGACATTTTTATAGGAAGCTGGTGAGTTTGTTGCTTCATAAATACTCCATGTTAATTTTTATGTTAAAAAGCATCTGGTTTTTAGAGTTCTATTAAAGGTCAAGATGGAGCCATAGGTTGAAACACCTTGCCTCCTTGCGCAACCGTAGAAAGAATTACAACTAGATCTCAAAACAAAGAACACCCAGAATAATCAGAAAATCGAGCTGTATGGGAGTCTGACAACCAAGGATTTAAAGAAGCCACATTCACTCAGACCGGTAGGAGGGGCAGAGCCATGGAGATGGGCAGAGCAGTGTGGAGACATGGTGTGGCCACAGAGAGGCGGCGGGGGAACGTACGACCCCACATTCATGTACAATGGATGAAAATCAATAGGAATATCTTGGAAATGAGTGATCCCAGCCCCAGGCCAAACCATATAGCCCAGGGTTCTAGTTCTGGGAAAATAAATGCCCTTAATTTCTGGCTATAAAATCCAGTGGAGGTTGGGGCAGTGGAAGAAACTGCCAGATTCTCAGGAAACTTGGCTTAAAGGGCCCACATGGACTTAAAATATACACAAACCCACCCATTCTGGGATTCACCACCAGGGTAATAGCTGGAAGGGTACCAGTTGCATTCGGGAACTGGGTGAAGTGACAGGAAACAGGGCAAGTACCAGGCAAACCTCCAGAAGCCAGGCAGCCACGTTTTCCATTCTCTCCCACACACAGAGCCACAAAGCAGTGAATCGGGTTGTCCCACTCTGGTAATTACCTAAGGTTCTACCCCATGCAATTTACAAGTGCCTTTTCTACAATAGGCCACCATATTAAGACAGGGAGTCAAAGTAGCTCTATCTAATACACAGAAAGAAGCACAGGGAGGCTGCCAAATTGAGGAGACAAAGAAATATGGCCCAAATGAAAGAATAGAACAAAACCCCAGAAAAAGAACTAAATGAAACTAAGATAACCACCTATGAGCTGTAGCACTTAAAACACTAGTGATAAGGATGCTCAAATAACTCAACAATGTAAAGCAAGAAATGAACATGACACTGAGTAAAATAAAGAAAAATCACAGGGAACCAACATTGAAGGGAAGGAAGCCAGGATTCAAATCAATGATTTGGAATATAAGGAAGAAATAAGCATCCAACCAGAACAGCAAGAAGAACAAAGAATTTTTTTAAAAACCAAGGATAGTATAAGGACCCTCTGGGACATCTCCAAACATACCAACATCCAAATCATAGAGATGCCAGAAGGAGAAGAGGAAGAGCAAGAAATTAAAAGCTTATTTGAAAAAAGAAAACTTCCCTAATTTGGCAAAGGAACTAGATGGTACAAGTCCAAGAAGTACAGAGAGTCCCAGATAACTTGGACCCAAAGAGGACCACACCAAGACACATCATAATTAAAATGTCAAAGATCAGCCCTGGCTAGTAACACAGTGGATAAGGCGCCGGCCTGCGAACCCAAAGGTCGCAGGTTCGATTCCCCTGCCAGGGCACATAACAAGGTTGCAAAACAGGTCTCCAGTCAGGTCTGTGGCTGGAGGCAGATGAAAAGCAACCATACATTGATATCTCTCTCCCTCTCTGCCTCTCTCTTCCCCTCTTTCTAAAAATAATTAAATAAAATCTTTAAAAAAAAAAAAAACATTTAAAAAAAAAAATGTCAAAGATCAAAGGTAAAGGGAGAATCTTAAAAGGAGCTAGAAAAAAGCAAAGAGTTACCTACAAAGGAGTTTCCTTAAGACCATCAGCTGATTTCTCAAAAGAAACTTTGCAGTCAAGAAGGAGCTGATAAGAAGTATTTAAAGTGATCAAAAGTAAGGACCTACAACCTAGATTACTCTATCCAGCAAAACTATCATTTAGAATGGAAGGGCAGACAAAGGAGTTCATCATCACCAGGCCCTTATTACATGAAATGTTAAAGGGACTTATTTAAGAAAAAGAAGGTCAAATCTATGAACATCAAAATGACAATAAATTCACAACTATCAACAACTGAATCTAAAAAAATGAAAACAAAAAACCCAACTAAACAAATACCAGAACAGGAACAGAATCATAGGTATGGAGATCATTTGGAGGGTTATCAGCTGGAAGGGGGAAGGGAGATAATGGGGGGGAAATACAGAGATTAAAAAGCATAATTGGTAAGTACAAAATAAAAAAGGAGATGTTATGAATAGTATAGGAAATGGAGAAGCCTGCACATCCATGGATATAAACTATGTGAGGGGATTGCTGGAGGGAAGGGGATACCAGGCAGAGGGAGGTAAAGGGGGAAAAATTGGGATAACTCTAATAGCATAACCAATAAAATATATTTTTTAAACATCTAGTTTTTATATACATTTGATCACCACAAGCCAGTATAAGTATAATCAAAGCTTTATTGCATTAGGTTTTTTTTTTTTTTTTAATTTAATTCTTTTTTTTTTTTTTTTTTAAGATTTTTTTATTTCATCATCTTTAGAAAGAGGGGAAGGGAGAGAGGTAGAGAGGGAGAGAGTTAGCAATGTATGGTTGCGCTTCACCTGCCTCCAGCCACAGACCTGACTGGAGACCTGGTTTGCAACCTTGTTATGTGCCCTGGCTGGGGAATCGAACCTGCGACTTTTGGGTTCGCAGGCCGGCGCCTTAACCACTGTGCTACCAGCCAGGGCCTGCATTAGGTTTTAAAATGAACTGGAGGGGCCATCAAGAAAAATACTAGAAAAGGTGAATGCTTCATTGGGGAAATAAAGATTATGAAACCTTTCTGATTTAAATGTATTTAAAAGAAGCAACAAAGGTTAAAAAGTATGTATTAAATTGGTTGATTTTGATTTTCTTTGGAATTTAGAATAAAATATAAATTTGAGGAATCATTCATCTGAATCATAGCTTTAAACACAATGGCTTATGGAGAGACATGTCTTTTTAAAAAATATATAGTTGGAGGAGGGGCTGCAAAACAAACAAACAATAAAATATATACAGCAGTTTTGAATGCATTTAGAAAGACTACATTATACCTGGGAGTTCCTAGTGTTTTGTGAAGTCTTTCATAATAACTTCTCCTCTATCTCCTTTTATTTTTTTAAAATAAATTTTATAAGGTATATTAAATTTTATATGGTTCATATACAGTAGTTCCATGATCTTCAGAAAAGAGAATATGCTAGTAGCTGGTGTGGCTCCATGGATTGATTGATTCCCAGTTAGGGCACATGCCCAGGGTGCAGGCCAGGTCCCCTGACTGGAAGTGTGTGAGAGATGCCAACTGATGTTTCTCTCTCTCTTTCTCCCTCTCTTCCCTTGGCTCTAAAAATAAATGAACAAGAATATTTTTTTAAAAAAAGAAGAAGAATAGAGGATATGCTATATCCACCTATCCTCAAAGTTTGTAGGTCATGAAAAGGCTGTCTTGGTGACTGGGTCTGAAGGATAGTGTGAGAGAATAAAGTGCACTGCCCTTTTCTACTTCAAGTTTCACTTGGATATTTTTATATACCAGGTCCTCTGAGATAAATAGGAAGTACTTTTAGACTAGAATAATGTCCTAGATTGGTAAGGTTCTGTATCCAAAATCAGCTTAGGCCTAAAAAGAGATTATATTTTAAAACTTTCCTTGTCCTGGCTGGTGTGGCTCAGTTGGTTAGAGTGTCAACCAGTAAACCGAAAGGTTACAGATTCAATTCCTAGTCAGGGCACTTAAGAGAGATTGATATTTCTCCCTTACATCAATGTTGTGCCCCATCTCTCTCCACCCCTTCCCTGCTCTCTAAAAGTCAGTGGCCTCAGGTGACGACTTAAAAAATGTCTCAAAAACTTTTATTAAGTTCAGAGCCCAAAAAAATACTAAGAATGGTTATGGCAATGATACTAGATATTGGAGAAAGAAGTATTACCAGCTTCTTTGTTTTTGGTTTTATGTCTCTGTTAAGAATCACCTTTGTGCAAAGAAAAGCATTGGTATGCAGGCGCAAACTTTGCCTTATATGAGAGAAGAAACTGGAGAGAGTACACTTCTGCTCTAATTGAACCCATTGTTCCTCATTTAAACAAGTGCATTTTTATATTATTGACTGTTATCTTTGATGTATATAGAAAGGAAGTTTGCAAAAGACTGGGATGGGCTCACGTATATAATTCTAATTTTTAAAAGGGAAGAAACTCCAGGCTACTGAGCTTAATACACCTGCCAGGAAAGATTCTAGACTCTTTTGTTAACATTCTGAAAACAACATGAAAATATTCACCATGTAACTTTAGCTTAGTAGGTGGGGGAATACAGTAGGCAATGTAAACTGAATTAGGACTCATACATGCTATTTCATAGTCTGCCATGATATCCTTGTGGCTGTTTGCCAGGAAGTTGCACTTGAAGTGTTGTTAGTGACTGAGGTTGGTGGGGCTTTCCAGGGTCTGCACAATGGGCTTGTGCCCTTTTCAACATTCCTATCAGTATACTTAAAGATGTGAGGCACATGCCCATAAAATTTGTAGATGACACAAAACTGGGAGGGAAAATAAATACAATTTGATGAAACAGAATTTTGAAAAAAGCTTGTCAGGTTGAATGGGAATTAGATCTAACAAAGTAATTAACAGAGATAAATGTTAACATCCCAATACTGAACGAACAGCTCTGTGGCTACAGGATACCCAATGCCACCAGGACCCCGGGGGGCGAGCAGCTCGACTGTCCTCATCTTTCAATAATTGCTGTTGGTCTAAAAATAATAATAAAGGTGTGGCTTATTGGTATGCCATAGTATTATTAATGTCATTATTAATGCTAGAATGAGCATTTATTGACTATTACTGGGTGCTAGGCACTGAGCTAATTACTTTATATGTATTATTTAATCCACAACAACAATTCTATACAGTAAATAGGATCACTTATCACTATTCTATGGGTCACAAAAAGTTAAAAACTTGACCAAGAAAATGTGAATAGTGAGAGGTATGATCTAGGATTCAAAACTAAGTCAATGTGACACATTCTTACCCACAAAAATAAACTTCTATGTGAAAGGTAAAAAGAATTACAATAGTTGATAGTTTTGATTACATAATTTAAAACTGATACAGAAAATTTAAAAGCATACCAAACAGTTCTGTTGTATTTCATTCTGTAATTAGGAGGCTGCTGGCTGATGTACTATATACACAATGCAACTGGGCTGGGGCACCTGCTAGGGTGGTCAGTAGCACATTCAGTGGCTGATGAAGCTCATACTACCTTTTTTTTCCTTTAAGATTTTATTCTTTATTTTTAGAGTGAAGAGCAGGGAGAGATGAAGAAAGGGCAAGAAACATCAGTGCATGGTTGCCTTTCACCTGTCTCCAGCTACAGACTTGGCTGGAGACCTGGCTTGCAACCTGGTTATGTGCCCTGGCTGGGAATTGAACTAGTGACCTTTGGGTTTGCAGGCCGGCCCCTATCCACTGAGCCACTAGCCAGTACTTCATACTGATCAATCTAGGTTTTCAATTATAAATTTGAGCAAGTAGCTAAATATAACTGGGCACATGAAGAGGATTTGTAGCTGGAGAGGGTACTATGTAGAGAATTCAGAGCATACTGTCCCATTGAACAGTATGTTTGTTTAATGAAAAAACAGAAAAGAACTTATTTTTTCCTTAAGTTTGGACTCTAGAGGATATTGTATCAATAAAATGCTCAAGAAATAATTTGTTGAATGAATGAATGAAAGTTCTTAGACATAAATTTTATTTAAAAATCATAAATTTCAGTTTTTGTTAGATTTATACCTAAATATAATATATACCTTAGTATACCAAAGCATTTTGGTTTTAATTTTAAGCGGAACTTTATTTTTAATATCCAGTTGTTCACTGTTAATGTATAGAAATACTCTTTTTTTTTTAAGATTTTTATTTCATTATTTTTAGAGAGAGGAGACGGGAGAGAGGCAGAGAGGGAGAGAGACATCAATGTATGGTTGTGTTTCACCTGCCTCCAGCCACAGACCTGACTGGGAGACCTGGTTTGCAACCTGGTTATGTGCCCTGGCTGGGGAATCAAACCTGTGACCTTTGGGTTCGCAGGCCGGCGCCTTATCCATTGTGCTACCAGCCAGGGCCAGAAATACTCTTTTTTTAAATACACAGTATATTGCCATTGCATTTTGCAACCTTGCAAAGCTCATTTATTGTGGAAGGGTTTTTTGGTAATTCTTTGGGATTTTCTGTGTAGACGATCATGTCCTCTGTAAACAGATGTAATTTCCTCCTTTCCAATTCTATATATATATTTTTTTCTTGCCTTGTCATGTTGAATAGGTATGGTGAGAACAGACATCATAGCCTATTCCCGATCTTAAAGAGGACAGCATTCAGTTTCCCACCATTGAGGATGGTACCAGTGAAAGGGTTTCCTAGATGCCCTTTATCATGTTGATGAAATTCCCTGTATTCATAGTTTGCTGAGGTTCTGTTTGTTTAATCATGAATGGATGTTGAGTTTTGTCAAATGCTATTTCTACATCTATTCAGATGATTATATATTATTTTTCTTAGTCTACTAATGCAGTGAATTCGATTGTTTATCTTTTGGATGTTGAACCAGCCTTGAATTTCTAGGATAAATACCGCTTGCTCATCACATGCATTATTTTTTTTATATATTATTGCATTTGATTTGCCAACATTTTGTTAAGAATTTTTGTGCTTTGGTTTATGAGAGATATTTGTATGCCATTTTCTTTTTTGTAATGTCTTTTCTGATTTTAGTATCAGGATAAGATGTGTCTTTTAGAATGCGTTGGGAAATGTTTCTTCCCCTTTAGTTCTTCTGAAGAATTTGTATAGAATAAATATTATTTTTTGCCCTTAAGTGTTTTTTAGAATACACCAGTGAAGCTGTATTTTCTTTTTGAGAAGATTTTAAATTACAAATTCAATTTATTTTTTTATTGAGGTATAATTGACATACAATGTATTTGGCTCGCAAATTCAGTTTCTTTGATAGATATAGGACTAGTTGTGTTATTATTTCTTCTTGATTGAGCTTTAATAGATTGTCTTTCAAGAAATTGTTTCATCTTACCAAATTTTTTAACGTAAAGTGGGTCCTAATATTTCTTTATTATCCTTTTAGTGTTTGTGGGATCTGTAGCGGTGTTGCTTTTCATATTTCAGATATTGGTCATTTGCATCTTTTTCCTGATCAGTCTGGCTAGAAGTTTATCAGTTTCATTGATTTTTCTCAAAAAATCAACATTTGATTTCACTGTTATTTTCCCCCCTTCTTTCTGTTTCTTATTTCATTGATTTATCATTTTCTTCTACTTATTTTGGGTTGGATTTGCTTTTGTCTAGCTTTACTAAAGTAGGAGCTGAAGTCATTGATTGGAAATCATTTTCACTGTTAAAAATGTAATTTAATTTGTCATGGATTTATTGAGTACTTCCATAAATGGTAGATGATTTTGAGAAGGTGCTTTGGAAAATACGAGTTATCAGGTGAATCTCTGGTCTTCAGAAAGCTAGTTGCATTTTTGGTATTAAAATTGTTTCCTTTAAATATCAACCTAAGGCTGTATCTGGTCACATTTATGGGTTTTTAAAGATCATTCTGTAAACTTGCAGTGCTGAAGTTGGCCCTTGAAGGAAGGATGAGGATTGAGTGAAGTGGAAGAGAGGAGTGGGAGTGGTACAGTCATAGTTAAAGAGAATCTTGGAGGTCACAAAACCCATCTACTTGTTGTACTGAAAGTGACCCAAATGACCAAATGACAAGTAACAGAAACAGACTAGTCTCACTAGAAGAGGATTATTTTGTTTTATTTTTGGTTGGATGGGGATTGAGAAGCATGGGGGAATGAAGTATGGGGCAGATTTGAAAGGTGGGTTGTTGTGTAGGTCTCAAATTTCAGACAATGATACTAGCATGTACAGGTATGGGAAGAAACCCATTCTGAATGAATTTAAGTAAGAGTCAATTTTATTTTGGTTTTAATTTTTTGTCTCAGTTTCTTGAAATCTGTAAACCAGTTCACAAAAGCCATTTAAAAAAAAAATTTTTTTTTTTTGGTATAGTGGAATTCTATAGAAATTGCTCAGACCAGAAGCATTTATCAATCTGAATATGGTTCATATTTAGAGTGAATAAGCAAAGACTTGTTAAGACCTAATTTTATAGGTAAAGAAGTTGAAACCAGCAAGGAATCAATGCCCCACATACACACACATATCCAGTAGGTGCATTAGTTTGTGATAGAGCTGGAACAAGAACGAAAGATTCCGGTTCCCACCATTTTGCCAATGCCCAGTGTGGTACCTAGCACTGAATTTCTCTCAGCAGACCTAAGGCTAACTGGTAATTCTAATAATAAAGAACTAAGTTTCTGATCTCAGGCAGTACATTCTACTGGGTAGGCAATTGGCAATATTGTTTGCCTAACTCTGAAATATGGTTCAAGGAAGGGAGAGTGTTTGGGAAGTTTCCCCAGAGGAGATCCAGCCAAGCTGAGCAGCAAAGGACACATGGAGATATCCAAAGAGTTGTGGATCTGGGAGGAACATGTTGAAGAAAGAATATGGCATGACTTCTGGGAAAGGGAACCAACAGAGAAGGCAGATAGACATCACCTGTGCGTTGTGAAGGCTGCCTGTGACAACCAGAAGGAAAGAACTGGTTAGGAGCTACAGACATGCCTCATTTGATTGCACTTTGTAGTGCTTCACAGTTGCTGCTTTTTAAACTCTCTCTCTCTCTCTCTCTCTCTCTCTCTCTCTCTCTCTCTCTCTCTCT
The DNA here is from genome assembly GCA_004026585.1 of Noctilio leporinus. Taxonomy (NCBI): domain Eukaryota; kingdom Metazoa; phylum Chordata; class Mammalia; order Chiroptera; family Noctilionidae; genus Noctilio; species Noctilio leporinus. Next base: position 194,628 of record PVIW01002527.1, on the reverse strand, counting down.
CTCTCTCTCCCTCTCTCTCTCTCTCTCTCAAATCAAAGGCAAGAGCCTCTACCAGACAAAAGATAATGACTTGCTTAATTGCAATACTCATTTGATTGTGGTGGCCTGGAATTGAACCTTAATATCTCTGAAGTATGCCTGTATTAGGAATTGAATTAGGCTTGAGGAGCCAGACAGTAATGTAACTCAGTTTATACATAGAATAGATGAATGGATTTGCTTTTTGCTAATATTACATGAAAAGAGTATTACCTATGGACCATTTATTTCTGCTTCATGACATTTATTTGTGCCTGAACTACTGTGAGATTTGGCACCGAAGGGCACCCACTGGAGGGAAAGCAAGCACAGCATAAGTGAGTGACACAGAAGCTACCTGGGTGAAGTTGGTTGGTAGTGCTGAGAGCACAGGCACTAGAAGCTGACCTAGCTTGCTGTCACCCTGGCATCCTTGCCCTTCAGTAGCATGTATAGTCCTGCACCCCTTGGGAAACATTTCTCACCTGTAAAATACAGATAGTGATGCTCATAAATGATTTAGAAATCATACATCCTACACTGGTGTGTTTTATCCATGGCTAGATATGGATTTGAATTTCACCTTTTCATTTGAAAAATTAAATTGAAGACTTAAATCATTAATCTCTTTAAAATCATGTCAGACTTTTTTATTGTGTTTTCTTTCCTTATTTTTAGTAACATTTTGACTTGAGATAGTGGCTAAACTTTGTATATGTTTATCCTCCTTCCACCTTCTTTTCTACTTAGTGTTTGATACTAGTTTTTTTCTCCTTTAAGGTCACATTAATAATGGTTGTGGGCATTTTTGAAACCATTGTGAAAGTCATTGGTTTTTCCAACTTGGCCCTGCCTCAGAATCACCTAGGGAATTTATTTAAAGTGGGGCGTTTCCATTCCGACAGCTCCTGAAAATGATTTAGCCAAGGTGGCGCTCCGGGAAGCACATTGTTACAGGATTTCTGAGCTGGATTTGATAAGCATTAAGGCTTGAAAATCAAGGTTGATAAGGCATGTAAAATCTTCGAAGGCTGGATTGTTATTTATTCCCAGGAAATCTGGCCAAAGAATAAGTAAACTTGACTAGATTTAGGATGATATAATAGGGTTGGGGAAGCGTTAATTTGCCCTAAGAGGTATAGTAAGTCTATTACTGTAACTTTATTATATCAACTATCTTTAAAAACAGGCAAATGGTCACTTTCTCTTTTTTTTTGTTTGTTTTGTTTTCTAGATCGTGAGGACCAGTCAATTCTTTGCACGTAAGTAAATGTCGAATATTCAGATTTGTTTTTGATCCTGTTGGAAAGTAAAGCAATTGATTATTTTGTAGGGAGGGAGAGAGTAGAGTGGTAATTTTTAAGTGTTTGATGTAAACCTCGTAGTTATCATTTTAAGGCTAAAATTATATAAGTTGCTTATATTGTTTATTTGTCAAATTGGGCTTTTCACACATTCGCCATGTTAGTCTGTGAAATGTAAACGTCTTTGGTTTGTATGTTCAAATGTTGACTTACTAAACATTTCAATAAATTAGCCATGTTACCTAATAGACATTAGTTATTATGTGCCCTGTGTGCTTATTGTATGCTAAATACTAGAGAGCCAAGGTTGAATAAAAACAATTATCTACAGAAGGATATGATTAGATTTGCGCATTAGAAAGACCACTTTGGCTATAGGGTAACAAATGGGTTGGAGGAAGAATTAAAATGGGAAGGTCAGCAAGGAGGCTGGCTGTTCAGGTATCTAGGCAAGAATTGGTAGGTAGTAATCAGGTAGAGAAGTTGCCATGAACCTAGAGAAAAGTGGATGAGTTTAAGTGGTGGTCAGTTGAAGAGACACTCACCAGGGTTTGGTGATTTATATGCCTAAGAAAGTGGAGCTGGGAGAGAAGGTGGTGGTCCGATGACTTCAGGATGTTTCCTGACACAGGAAGGGGGGGAAAGAACAGATTTGGAGAGGAGGAGAATGAGTTTGGTGGAGGACACACTTTGACTTTGAGGTGCTTTTGGCTCATCTAAGTGGAGCTGTCCACCAGGGTGTTGGATATGTGGGTGTGGAGGCCAGGAAAGAGAGCACTGTGTCAAATGTCAGGTCTGATGAGGCAGCAGCCTGCACGGTGGTAGAAGCCAGGCTGGTGAGGGAGACTGCCTCAGGAGCATGTGCTAAAAGAAGGCAGGGCATACAATCTGAGGAAAAGTGACATTTAAGGGTCAGGCAGAGGACAAGGAGCTGCAAGGACAGCTAAAATGGTCCACTACAGAGGCATGAGGAGCACGAGGGGAGTGGTGACGCAACAGCCACAGGGAGAGAGTTCCAAGAAAAAGGGAGCAGTCCGAGTGTGATTAGATGCTGTTGAGATTGAATGAGAGCAGCAGAAACTTGTGCATGGGATTTGGTAGTAAATGAGGCAGGTGGTGGCAGTGGACCAGGGAGCAAGGTAGAATCCAGATCACAGCTGAGAAATGAAGGGGAAGTTAAAAGATTTTTTAAAAACATCAAAAAGCCCAGGCTAGTGGCACAGTGGATAAGGTGCCAGCCTGTGAACCCAAACATTGCTGGTTCGATTCCCAGCCAGGGCACATAACCAGGTTGCAAGCCAGGTCTCCAGCCAGGTCTGTGGCTGGAGGCAGGTAAAACGCAACCATACATTTATGTCTCTCTCCCTCTCTGCCTCTCTCCCTTCCCCTCTCTAAAAATAATAAATAAAATCTTTTTAAAAAAATCAAAAAGCCGTTTTCACTTAGTTTGAGAAACTAAAAGCAGTAATACAAGTATACCTCAAAGATATTGCAGGAATGGCTCCAGACCACCCCAGTAAATTGAGTCATAATCTTTTTCCTGATGGAGGGTCTTGCCTTCATTCGGTTTGTAGAAATCTCAGTAACAGTAAAGTGCAAAAAAAGTGAAGTGCAATAAAACAAAGTATGCTTGTAGTCAAATAGGCAGAGAAATTTTGTTGTTATTAGTGGTGCTTATAATGTGGGAGAGAAAGTGCTGATAAGAGGGAGGCAGTGAGCAGAAGGGAGAGCTGCAGGGGCAGGGAGGGTGACTCCTTCCGCAGCACAGGACCAGTGCCGGGCGGGCGGGGCATGGGAGGCAGGTGGGTCCTGGTGCAGGTGAGTGGGGGTAGGGAGGCTAGGAATTGAAAAGGTTCTTATCTGTTTCTCTCTTCTATGAAGTACAAAACATTTGTTATCTAATAGGCTGGGGAGGGGACGGGGCAGGATGGGTTTGAAGAGAGGAGAGGTAGAAATAGCTGACACTCGTCTGCTTTGTTGCATAAAATTTCTTCCAGCATTGTTTAGCTTTTCCTAAACAACAAACTACCCTGGAATTTAATGGCTTAAATCAGTTTTTCCAGCGATGGGATTGGGTTCAGCTGGGCATTTCGGCTGCTCTGGGCCAGGCTGAGCTGTTTCACTTGGGGCTCACTCCTACACCTCCGGTCACCTGCCAGCGCTACCTGGGGCTGGCCAATCATTAGCCGGGTGCCTTGGTTCCTTCTCCACATGTCCCCTTGGTCTCCACTGGCTAGCGTGGTATGAACATGACAGCAGGGTTCCAAGAGCAACAAGAGCAAGCTCCAATGCGGAACCTTGTTCATGTTTCTGCTTGTGTCACATGTACTTGCACGCCCCTTCCCAAGCAAGATACATGGCCAGGGTCAGGATGGGAACACTGCCAAAAGCAGTGGCTGCTGTGAGGTATGAAACAATTGGGGCCATTGCCTAGTCCACCTACCATGGGGGACAGTGGAACACAAGAACTGAGGACCTGAGCAAGAAAACTGTCACAGTGGACATTGGGGTATGGGCAGAGAGGAGGGAATTGATAGGGAGGAATTAGATGGGTCAAAGAACTAGAGGTCTGGATGAGATGGAACAGATGGTCTTGGGGATCCTGGAGTGTCAGCAGAAAGAGTAGGCTGTAGGGCCACACGAGATGATCTGGTAACATCGAGTGTGTGGCAGCAGGAGTGGGTAAGTGAAGAAGAGGGACAGGAGGGGGGCACAGGAGCCAGGCGGCCTGGGGTCGGGGCGTCATTCTCATGAGAACAGGGTTGGCAACAGACGCGAGAGTGAAATGAGAGCAGAGGCCCCTGGCGAGCACTTGGTGATGCTTAGAAGAATGTTCATTATTCCGAGGTAATATGCTTCTCACTTTTTTGGAATAAAAATGGCTTGCTTTTTTGAAACAATAATGGAAGGTTTCTGTTTTTAATGATCTTATTAGTCAAAATGAATCCAAATGGGAGAACCACTGCTACTACTGTATGTGACTTCAGCAGGAGGTGTCAAGGGGTGTGGGAGCTTTTATGGTAAGAGGGGCTGGAAACAGCATTATGGAGAATGAAAAGGATGCCACCCACCTTCTCCTGATTTCTGTGTGTGTGCATGTGAGTGTGTCATATAGGTAGGTAAAGGGTGGTGTTCACCCGAGAAAGCTGCTGGGGAAACCCCAGGGTTCAGTAAGGCCAGCAGGAGGAGGGAGAGCTCACTGACAAGGCTGAGGATGAAGGGAACCTTGCTCACCCTGTATGGGGGTCCCAGAGTACAGAGGAAACAGTGGGGGTGAGGCAGGAAATAACAGGGTTTGGTATTGGGAGAAAGAAAACACAGTCTGACAGCAGAGTGTAAAAATGAAAAGTGACCAGAGGAATTGACATTTGTAGCAGTGAACAAGGACAGTGGTGGGGGTGTAAGTCTGAAGGAGTCCCCAGAGTGTTTTTGTCTCTGCACCCCTGGTGGATAGCAGATGGGGACTTGGGCCTGGGGACTTGGGCAGCAGCAGCAGCACTGTGGCTGGTACTTACTGCCTTCCAGTGGGTTCCTAACTCAGGCGGGCAGGTATGCAGCCAGGTTAGCTTCTAGATCCTCTTCCTTCTCCCAGTCCCTGGAGACTTTTTAAAGAATCAGTGTGCCGTGTGTACAAGGTGGTCTGATAAGCCTTCCAGGTATAGAAGACAGCAGATGAGAAACAGTACCTGGCAACTTACAAGTAATTTGAGCACAAGGTGTGAAATAGGGTATAAATGCCAGTTTAAACTTAACATGCCTGAGAATTAACCTCCACAGACATGACACATCTCCCATATTTTTTTTTTATTGATTATGCTGTTACAGTTGTCCCAAATTCTTTTCCCTTTGTTTCCTTCCACCCAAGTCCCCTGTTCCCTTACGCAGTGCCCCACCCTCTTAGTTCATGCCATGGGTCCATGCATGTAAGTTCACTGATTTCATCCTTTCCTGTAATATTCTTACCTTCCCCCTGTCTATCTTGTACCTACCAATTATGTTTCCTGATCGCTACACCATTTCTCCATTTTTCCCTCTTCCCCCTCCCAGCTGATAACCCTCCTAGTGATCCCCATAGCTATGTTTCTGGGCCTATGCTAGTTTTTTGTTTAGTTTGTTTTGGTTTCCCTTTTTTATTTTTTAGGTTCTATTGTCAACAGTTGTGAGCTTGTTGTCATTTTAATGTTCATAGTTTTGATCTTTTTGTTAAGTCCCTTTAACATTTCATATAATAATGGCTTGGTGATGATGAACTCCTTTAGTTTTACCTTGTCTGGAAAGCACTTTATCAGCCCTTCCATTCTGAATGATAGCTTTGCTGGATAGAGTAATCTTGGTTGTAAGTCCTTGCTTTTCATCACTTTGAATATTTCTTGCCAGTCCCTTCTTGCCTGCAAAGTTTCTTTTGAGAAAACAGCTGATAGTCTGATAGGAACACCTTTGTAGGTAACTCTCTTCTCTTGCTGCTTTTAAGATTCTCTCTTTATCTTTAACCTTTGTCATTTTAATTATGATGTGTTATGGTATGGTCCTTCTCAGGTCTAGCTTGTTTGAGGCTCTCTGTGCTTCCTGGACATATATGTCTATTTCCTTCACCAAATTTGGGAAGGTTTTCTTCTTTATTTTTTCACACAAGTGTTCAATTTCTTGCTCTTTCTCTTCTTCTGGCACCCCTATGCTGTGGATGTTAGTGCACTTAAAGTTGGCCCAGAGGTTCCTAAGTCTGTCCTCATTTTTTTCAATTCTTGTTTCCACTTTCTGTGCTGGTTGACCGTTTATTTCTTCCTTATGTTCCAAATCATTGATTTGAATCCTGGTTTCCTTCCCTTAACCATTGGTTTTGTGTGTATTTTCCTTGACCTGGCCTTCACTTTTTCCCTTATGTGTTTACCATACTCAAACATATCTATCAAGGCTGTGAGCATCTTTATTACCAGTGTTCACGCTGTGCGTCTGTCAGGCTGGCTATCTATCTATCAGGCTATTTCTTTGTTGCTTAGTTCAGCCACTGGGACCTTGGCTTGTTCCCTAATTTGAGTCACATTTCCCTGTCTCCACATCTAGACAGGCTTCAGTCTGCCTGTTTCTTAGGTAGAGCTGGCCCACCTGTTACATTGTAAGGGACAGAGCCTTAGGTATTTGTCAGTACCTAGGGACCCAGTTTACCAAGTTGTGGCACTGTATGTGGGGGAGGGGTCTGAGAGGGAACAATGCTGCTTGCTCAGTACTCACTTCTTTTCCAAGCATTTCTCCCACCTCCCATATCAGACTAGCTCCTCTTTAGTTGTTGCCATGTCTGTGGCTCCCAGAGTGGGTAGGTCTGCAGACGTTTCAGGACCATGGGGGCCACCAAACAAACGGACCATTCTGTGAGTCTGATAGTTCCCCTGCCCCAACCCCACTGGTTGTCACAGTCAGAAGAAGCAGTGCGGCTTTATTTCCTCTCCCAGCAGCACTGGAACTGTGAGCAGTGAGCTGGAACTGTGGAGCTGGTCTGGTGCCTGGAGCATTCAACAGGTGCCCCTGCTGTGATTGCTCTTTCCACCAGCTGACCCCTGCTGTTCCCAGGGGCAGCTGCCTGCTCACCAAACCACTTCCTCTGTGGCCTGGCTCCACCCCTCCTACCTGTCTGCAGGAGTATTTCATCCTTCTGGCTTTTGTTTCTTGGACTTCCATGCAGTTTGATATTTGGGAATTTCTGATTGTCTCTAGTTTTGAGGTAGATGTACCGGTTTCTGGTTGTGAAGGGAAACACTGTGTCTGTCTACACCTCCATCTTGGATGTCCCAATTTTCTTATTTCTGTCATCAGCCTTGTGTGTTTCAGCACTCAGGGCTTAAAATCTTAACAGTCTGCTTTGATTCCTCCCTCTTTTTTATACCCCTGTTTCTAGTTGGTCACCTCATTTGATGTTTCTGCTCTCTGTCTTGTCCTAGCCTGGCCGATCACCTAACATCTCACTCATTTCTTTGGATCCTAGCTGACTTCCTTGCCTTGAGCTTCTTTCTCCCTCCAGGAAGGAAATATGCCCGGTTTGAATTCCACGTATGCAAGAAATTCCAAGCCACATTGATTTTTCTCTCATCAGGTCCTTTTTTATATGTACTACAATATATTTCTTATTTAGGTTGTTTATATTGTTAACAACTACATGGTGAGGGAAGAACTGATTTACCTTAATTGCTTTTTAAATATCCCTTGAGAACCTGACACAGTGTACAGAAGAAACAGTGGGGGTGGGGCAGACAATAATATATACCTAGGAAATGGATAACATTTCAAACAAAAGAATGAATCTCATAATTAAGTCAGAACCAAGAAAACAGGCTTCAGTATAGATTAGTTTTATAAACTAATGAGACTGTGTGTATTTTCAAAGGGTAAAACCTTTCTGTAACCATTTTAAAAAGACATTTTATTTTGAAACTGCAAACCTACACAAAAATAGAATAGCATGTAACCCCTAAATGCCCATCTCCCAGTTTCAATGTTGTAAAAAATTTTATCATCTTTTCTTTCCTTCATTTTTCCTTTTTTAACCTTTGCTGATGCATTGCCCCAAGTTTTTATTTGCAAAAATTCAAACCTGACTTTTACCGATAAGTTGAAAGAATGGTTCTTTAAATGCTCATAAAACTTTCACTTTCATTTGTCACTCCTCTCTCTTCTTCACACACACATGCAGTTTTTAAAAACCCATTTGCAAGCAATTGCAGACATTTGGACATCTAATCCCTAAATACTCCAGCAGGCATCTCAAGGACAAAGGAGAAGGGTGTTCCCACCTTACCACAGACCATCATCACACTAAGAAGGTTCACATTGATTCGAAACTTTCATCTTGTGTAGAATCCATTTTCAAATGTGTCACAGTCCTTCCTCAACATGCTTTTATAACTTTTAAAAACCCATGATCCCTTGCATTTGTTATGTCTGTTCATTTTGATTCTAGAATAATCTCACTTTTTCTTTTGCTTTAAAAAATTACTTTGGCTTGAATTGTTTTTTAAAAAAGTCACTTATTGAGAATCTGATCTGCAAATGTCTTAAAAATTGTTGCCATGCCAGGGCACACTTCTGCACGAGGCGACCACACTGCAGGCGCCAGCCCCAGGCTCAGGTTCGTAGGCCATGAGTACTTCTGACAAAACCACACAAATCTGGGGGTTACCACTACCTCTTCAGATTCAGTAATTCTTTAGAATGATCATTCTGAGCCAGCCAGAAGAAGAGACATGTAGGATGAGGTCTGGGAGGGTCCCAGAGACACAGCCTTTATGTCTCTGGACACTTCCTCACCAGCATGTGGTTGTGTATCAGCAACCAGGAAACTCCCCTAAACATCCAAGTCCCGAGTTTTTATTGGCATTCATTAGGTAGGCATGGTTGATCGAATCAATGGCCCACAAGGTTGAATTCATTCTCTAGCCCGGCCACTCTCCTCCTAGGAGATCTAGCTGATACCCTATGTATGGTTCATGGCCCAAACCTCTAATCACCCTTTTCATCTGTCAGCATGGCCAGTTTCCCTGCTGGAACTAAATTGGTGCCGGCTGTGAGTCACCTAGTTAGCATGAAAGATCAGGGTCCATGTGAATAACAGACATTCCAAGGACTTAGAGGCTCCCTCCCAGGAACCAGGGACAAAGACCAGCCAAATTCTTTTCTTTTTTTGCCTTTTTTTTTTTTCCTTTTCTTTTTCTCCCGCCCCCAAGTTTTTTATTATACACCATGAATTGATAGAGGAAAGTCACAACCTGAATCTAGTTGCTGAAACGCCACTTCTGGCTGTGAGCTAGGGAGGAACAGAACTCGTGTGCAGCACTCGCCTGTGTGCGGTGCTGCAATCATGTAGTCCTGCGCAGTCCGCAGGGAGTCAGGCCCCGGCCCAGGATAGCTCCTCTCCTTGATTTAGTGGTGTGGGAGCTTGAGTGACCATCATCTAGAAGCAGGAAACTCTTGGGGAGGGAATGACTGCCCTTTGGCAGCACAAAAGGTTAGTGAGTGCTAATTTACTTTTTTTAAAAAAATATTTTATTTCATTATTTTTAGAAAGAGGGGAAGGGAGAGAGGCAGAGAGGAAGAGAGGCATCAATGTATGATTGTGTTTCACCTGCCTCCAGCCACAGACCTGACTGGAGACCTGGTTTGCAACCTGGTTATGTGCCCTGGCTGGGGAATTGAACCTGCGACCTTTGGGTTCTCAGGCTGGTGCCTTATCCACTGTGCTACCAGCCAGGGCGAGCTAATTTACTTTTGTCACCAAAAATGACTATCACAGGCACTAGCACTTGTAATTAGATTTTTTTTTTTTTAAGATTTTATTATTTTTCAGAGAGAGGGGAAGGGAGAAAGGAAGACAGGGAGAGAAACATCAGTATATGGTTGCCTTTCACCTGCCTCCAGCTACATACCTGGCTGGAGACTTGGCTTGCAACCTGGTTATATGCCCTGGCTGGGAATCCAACCAGCGATGTTTGGGTTCACAGGCTGGCACCTTATCCACTGTGCCACCAGCCAGGGCTTAGATGGTTTGTTTTTATTTTAGACTGATGCTTGTCATCACTTAATAGGCTTGGGTTTATGAGGTAAGTCTCCTTAGCAGCTGGTTATCTCTTGGGCACAAAGCACAAAGTAGCAGTCAAGTACCATGTTTCTTTTGTTTTTTTCTTTCCCTCCTTCCCTTTTCTTCTCTCCCTTTCTTTCTTGCCTTTCTTTTTCTTTCAACTTCCCTGAACCTCTTACTTATATTTTTACATAAAGCAAAGTTGGAAGAACTTCACAGTTAAGACTCATATATCCACCACCTAGATTCTACCATTAATATTATTCTATACTTGCTTTATTGTCTATATTAATCTGTCCATTCCTCTAGCCAGCAATCATTTTATTGTTCGTGGTGAGAGGAAAACCAACTTTTGCAGCTGGGTCTAGTGGTTGGGGATGTAGCCTGCAAATTAACTGACAACAGATTAACAGGAGAAAAGGCAAGGTTTATTTACACATTTATGTGATGAGTAATTTGCTGAATAATCAGAAATAAAGGCTTATAAAATATACTGAACTTGGGCAAAAAGGCCAGAGTGGGAGGATTCAGGCTTGGAAAGAAAAGTATGGGGGGTTCTGTTGGACTTTATCATGCTAATGGCAGCTGAATTTATATTTCATGTTGCTAAGGGCCAGTCTGCTAACTCCCTGGGGTTGGGGTCCAATGGCAGCTATATTTTCAGGAGGTTTGCTTAAGGTTACATGTTTCTTTCTATGGCTGCTGATTGTTCAAATGTTTTCAGTTTAAGTTTTCATACCACTCTGATGGGCTATTAATCCCTGAATTTGATGTATTTCAAGTTAAATTGTAGACACTCGGACATTTCCCTTAAATAACTTCAGCATGCCTAACATTAACTAAAATCCAGAATTTTCTTCTTTAGCTTTTGAGATAATTTACATATAATGAAATGCATGAATCTTAAGTGTACATGTGCTCAGTTATTTGTGTGGCCTAAACCCCTATCAAGGTAGAGAACATGATTATTACTATCACCTCAGGGAGCTCCCTTCTGTATCCTTCTAGCAAATCCCTACCTTTTCTTCTTTAAGTATCACCATATTTTCTTAATTCTTAGATACTTAATAACAGCCTTTTGTGTTTATAGCTGTTATTAAGCTACATTGTGACTGAAAATATGAAAATGTGAAGCAGTGTACTCCAGGTTTAAGAAAAATACATTCTGTGGTACCTTTGAGAATCCACCAAATAGAGAATTCCAAGAGCGTATAACTAGGGTCCTTTTAAATTGAGTACATAGCCAACCTAAATAAGTTTTCTGTACAAGAATACTGTTTAGACAATTTTATTTAGTAGTTATTTCTTACTAAATACCTATGTTTGCATAGTATCATAAAGAGAAAATCCAATTGGAAGCAACATTTCCTGAAGTAGTGTAATAGCTTCTGTTTAAGCTTTGCTTTTGTAGTCATTTACTTTCTAATTTACTTTTTCTCCCCAAAATGATGAACATGTAACTTGTCCCCTGGCCTCGTCTGTCAGACTCTCCCCAAATAGGCTTTATTTTTGCAGGCAGTATGAGTTCCCAGTCAAGGATCCAAGCCCCCTGCTTACGCATTGTTCTAGTCTCCTGAAAAGTGCTTTGACAAGGACACTCAGGATTTCCTTTGTCATCAGAGAGCAAGTCTTTTGCACATGGCATTCCATCCAATTGGAAGTGTAAAATAATCCTCATGTTGAACTTCCTTCTCATGTCAGAATTAAAATTCACAAAACAGTCACTCTAGGTGATGAATTTACTTTGTTGTTTAAACCCCTCCTTTTACAAACACTTTCATTTCATGACTAACTTCTGATTTACTCATTTTTTTTCTTAAAAATACATTTAAATATAAAGCAACAATTGTAAAACAATGGTTTAACCTTTCAGGAAGTGACAATAGACATTTTTTGTTACGGAGTTTTATCTATCACATACAAATATTACATTAAATGGTGACGACTAAGCTCGTTTGGATTTAGAACAGTTGATTCTTGCCATGAGTAGCATACCTTAAAAATGTTAAGGTAATTATATCAACAGAATTGACCAGACAGCTAAAGCATTTCCATCACACATGCAGATGGGGAAGAGGGATGCTGCAAAGATTCAGGGAGTTAATACTTGCAAAGGTGTTGGTTCCCTATAGGAAAGATCCTATAAATGTCTATCATAGGATCAGAGGCAATACAATGGAGGAAAGGTAGTCTCTAACAAATTGTGCTGGAACAACTAGACATCCACATGCAAAAAAAGAAAAGAAATCTAGACCCAGACTATACAAAAATAAGCTCAAAATAAATCATAGGCTTAATGCAAAATATGGAACTGTAAAACTCCTAGAAGATAACATAGAAGAAAACCTAGATGCTATTTCTGAAACAACATCAGACATTCAGATCCATGAAATAAATAATTGATAAATTGGACTTAATTAAAATTTGAAAGTGCTCTGCAAAAGATATTAAGGGAATGAGAAGGTAAACCACAGATTGGGAGAAAATTTTTGCAGAAATAACATCTTATAAAAGACTATTATCCACAATGTACAAAGAACTCAACAATAAGAAAAAATAAATAAATAAAGGGCCAGAGAGCCCTGGCTGCATGGTTCAGTTGGTTGGAGTGTTGTCCCATACACTAAAAGGTTGGGGGTTCAATTCCTCATCAGAGCACATACATAGGTTACAGGTTTGATCCCCAGTCAGGGCATGTATGGGAAGCAACCAGTCAATGTTTCTTACTCACATTAATGTTTCTTTCTCTTTCTCTCCATTCCTCTGTCCCTAAAAATCAATAAACATGTATTTAAAAAATTTTAATGGCCAAGGACCTTTACAAACACCTCACCAAAGAAGCAAATGTGCACATGAAAAGATATTTCACATCACGTGTCATCATCATGACATACCTACTAGAATGGCCCAAATCTGGAATGTTGACAGCAAATGCTTGCGAAGGCGTGGAACAGCAGGAACTCGTGTTTGTTGTTGGTGGGAATGCAAAATGGTACAACCACCTACAGTTGGGTTGATTCTTACAACACTAAACATACTATTACCATATAATCCAACAGTCACACTCCTTGATATTTACCCAAAGGAGTCCACACACAGATCCTTCCAGAAAAGTTTATAGCAGTTTTGTTAATAATTGCCAAAATTTGAAAGCAGCCAAGATGTCCTTCAGTAGGTGAGTGAATAAACAACGTCTGGTACTCTGGTACATCCAGACATTCAACGTTAATAATAAATGAGCTATCAAGCTGTGAAAAGACACAGAGGAACTTCAAATCTATATTATGGAGTGAAAGAAGCTAATCTGAGAAGGCTGCGTACTATTACGATTCCACCTATGTGACATTCTAAAAAAGGCAGGACTATAGACAAGCTAATGAGTGGTTTTGGGGAGGGGGAGGTTGGAGGAGATTTTTTGGAAAGTGAAAACACACTATTATACTATAATAGTAGATACATTATGCATTTATCCAAACCCATAGAATATACAACACCCAGAGTGAACCCTAATGTAAACTATAAACTTTGATCTTATCCTGAGTTTAAAAAAAAGAAAAAAGGTACTATTCTGGGTGGGGGTAGGATGCAGGGGTATATGGGAAATCTCTATAGCTTCCTTTCAATTGTGTTGTAAACCTAAAACTGCTATTAAAAAGTTAAGTCTTAAAAAAAATAGCTAAGGCAAAAGTATGGTATAGTTGAAATATTGTGTTGTCAGATAGGAATCTATATCCTTTCTTGTCATACCTTTACCATGAACTAGCTGCGTGACCCTAGGTCAGACAGTCAGCGTTTTCAGACCCCAGCTTGCACATCCATGGTCTGGAGGAATTCAGAGACAGATCCCAGAAGTGGTCACTTTCTAATGATCTGCTTTACTGCTAATTACTGCATTTGTTTTTCTTCTCCTTTTTCTTTTCTTTTTTTTTTTTTTTTTGGTTTTGTTTTGTTTTGGATTGCACATCCCCAATGCAAATACCTTCAGATTAGAAACTCCTGATCTTCTTTTTTTTTAATCTCCAAAAGTGCTACAACAGACACAGGGGACCCCACCTAGCAGGCTCCTTGTTTTGCTCTCCCATTAGCCTTGCCCTTGTACCACAGAGACGGCAACGAAACAAACATTCGCTCATGGGTACAACTACTGTATCAGCAGATGGTGTGTTGTTGGTGAAATGAGGTCAGATTCCCTTTGTCCTCCTGCTCTTTGAGATCTTGTCCTGTTCTCCTCTAAAATTCTTCTTGTTTTCTTCAAGAGAAGTCTGCTGAGTTTTCATTTTGGTTCCCTTTCCCTGTTACTTTTGTTCAAGTTGCTTTATTTTCTTTGTTTCCGTCTGGGACAGATGTGCCATTGCCCTCTTTAAAATTTTTTATTTTTTCCAAGAATTTTATTTCTTTGATCCAGCCATCTCTTTCATATTCAAATCAGAGATTTTTATAAAACTTCTGTTAATAAATATCTTGATTATCATCATAGCTGTTACTACTACAGCCCTTTATTGAGACTTTTGGCCAGGTGCAACGCCAGGTTCTTTACATGCATTATCTCAGTCCTTAGATAAGTCTTAGTAACTTAGTGTCATTTTAAAGGAGTATAAACTGAGGCTCAAAGAGCTAAGTAACTTGCCCAAAGCCCCATAGCCAGGGAGTGGTAGAGTGGATTTGAATATAGATAGGTCATTTTGACACCATAGCCCATACTCTTAACCACTATACTAACACTATCTATTCAAGAAGTAATTGAGAGTTAGGCAATTCAGATGATCTCATGTATGGTAAACGAATGAACAGTGGAGCGGCCAATAATGGTAATGTTGATTGAATAATAATTATGTACTTTAGATGAACTGTACTTTTTCTTCACAACAACCTCATACAATAGAAGCTATTATTATCCCCATTTTACAATGGAGAGTGTAAAACTGATTATCAGTAAGGTATTGAAATGCATCTAACTTTGAAACAAAATCTTCTATAGTGAAGCTACCTTAGACCTGAAATATGTATCGGAGTCCATAAACAGTTGTAAGCCCAGAAAGTGTGGTGGGGGTGGAAAGAATGCTTTAAGGACAAACTGAAACATGTCCAGTTGAGAGGGCTTAGCTGAGAAACCACAAAGGCCAACTAAGCTGAAAAGTAACAATCACAACTTTTCAAGATGAGTCATCAGTTTAAATGAGAGGCTTATTTCTTGGCACAATAAAAATTACCTGTTAAAACCAGCAGCCAACGTCATAATTAACTTGAAACACTAAGTATTTTGAATAAAGTTAAGAGAAAACCACTACCATAGTTATTAAGAAATTGCACAAGTAAAATCCAAATTCTTCACCTTGGCTCCTGGATACATCACATCCACTTGGGTCCTACTTCAGTCTCTCCTGCTGCTCTCCACCTTGCTGGGCATTTGTATCACATCCTACAGTCTGGCCGCTTTTTTCTGCTCTGGGGCACTTGTCTTTCCATCAGCCTAAACTCTCTGCCCCCAGCTCTTCACTCACAAAGTTCCTGCTTATCTTTCAAGAAACTTCCCAGACCCTCATATGCAGGGAGGGGTGCTCTCTTCTCTGCTTCTTCCCCCTCCTCCTGGTAGCATTCCTCACATCCTGTAATCAGCTTGTCTCTTGTTTATTTTCTGTCTCTTCTCCTAAACTTGAGCTCTCTTGAAGACACTGATACTTTTCACAGCTGTATCTCTAGCACTTAGAAGAATGCCTAGCACAAGTTGACTTGTGTAAATATTTGTGGAAGGAATGAATGAAAATTATTACCTCATCTGTGTACCAGCGGTAGACAGATAGAAAATAGAATGGTGATGAAAGTACATGGATGACAGGAACAAAAATATTTAAAGAGCTTAGGAATAAACATAACAAGACATGCATAGGACCTATATTCATGTATTCAACAGCATTTACCCTGCTAGGCACTGTGATTTTAGAGATGAACAAGGCAAATGGCCCTTGCTTGTTTTGAACTTAGAAAAATACAAAATTACCTCAGAGATGAAAGCATCATTTCTCTTAAAAATAGCATATATTACTTAACTCAGAATTCCACCTGTTCTTTTATATTGAGCGGGGCAGGAGATGGGGGAAGCATAGCAAAACTATATTATTTGAAGTTTATTAAATAGACCTCAGAGACTACCTGTTTTTTGTTTGTTTGTGTTTTGGTGGTTTTTTTTTTTTTTAAAGAAGAAATATGATGGCTACTTTGATTAGTTATATTTCAAAACTACTGCAATGTGGCATTGACTTAGGAATAAGCCATATGTATAAGAAGTGAGTATAAGATAAAGATAACATTTCTTATCACGGGATAATGATTGTGAATCACTGTTGTTGGGATATAGGCTAAAGCATTTGAAGGGAAATTAGATTAAATCTATACCTCCAACCATAACTTTGTTTCAGATTGCTTAAAGATTTAATTATGCAAAGTGAAATCATCAGTTTGTGTGTGGAAGAAAATACAGATTTAATAAAGTAGATAGTTAAAAATGAAACGATAGCCCTGGCTGGTGGCCCAGTGGATAAGATGCCAGCCTGTGAACCCAAAGGTCGCTGGTTCAATTCCCAGCCAGGGCACATAACCAGGTTGCAAGCCAGGTCTGTAGCTGGAGGCAGGTGAAAGGCAACCATACATTGATGTCTCTCTCCCTCTCTGCCTCTCTCACTTCCCCTCTCTCTGAAAATAATAAATAAAATCTTTAAAAAAAACATGAAACTATATAGATGGACACAATCTTTGTGCAGAAAAGACTACCTTTTTAAATATGACTAGCAGACAGAACTCTTACAAGAAAGTTTGTAAATTTGAGTATCTAAGAGTCAAAACTGCTACATGGCAAAACAAAGTGATGAATTTTAGTGTAATAATAGGTGGTTAATATAATAGATGGTTAATAAGCTTAATAGATAAAATATTCTCATAAAGCAGTAAGTAGGTTATATCTAGAATCCTCATATCTTGGAGCTAGAAAGGCTCTAATCCAATTTGTGTACACTTTACAGATGGGGATACTGAGGCTCAGAGAAGGTTATTTTCTTATTCAAATCTGTAAAGCAAATGGGTCAGTAGGATTCCTTTACCCAATCCCTCTGCAGCTGAGATTGTAGGTACTGGGTGCAGCGAATTGGGAAGGCAATGCAGCCAGTAACCCTACTGAAAATTTTAAGTTGTGGGCAGTTCAACAAATAGTACAGTTTCAAGAAAGGGGTTAGAGTTTGTTAGAAAACTTGTATTTTTCATGCCTTAGCTAAAACAGGCTTAGAGGGTTATTAGTTGGCATTATGTCAAAATATTTTTGAGTATCTGGTTTTAAAAAATAATTATGTGTTAAATTTTTATCTAAATTGAGATTTTGATTGTTAAGGTAGGTTTGCTTAGATTATGTCTTAGGGAACCTTAAATATTTTGAGCAGAGAGACCACAATTCAGGCATCATTGCATGCCAGCAGCTTACCTGAATTTCAAGCTTAGCACTAGGTAGAAATAAGTGAAATATGCCAGTCATGTTTAAAAATATAAATCATATAAGATGATAGCATTTGCCCCACCTCATTCACAATGAAATTCATAACATTTATTCATTTTCTCTACAAATTGCACCCTGGCCGTGTGTCTACACTATAAATGGTTATATAGGTTAAAAAGAAACCCACACAAATAAACACATACGTATAAGTAAACAGATGCACAGCCACGTTCCTTGCCCAGGGAGCCCAGTGCGGGAGGCCAGCGATCACTGTGAAGGTGTTGAACTGAGACGGGTACAAGGCGTGTGAGGTACAGAGGAGAGAAGCATCTTCACCGGAACAAGGGAGGAGCTAAGAAAGCTTTGACTGGTTTACAGGATGAGGGTCAGTCGTCAGTGGGCGCCCCAGTGGGCGTCAGTGGGTTCTTTCTGATTAAATCTCTTCACTTACTTGTTTTAGGAATTTCATTTCCAGTGCTGGATATGTATCTTCTGGTACTAAGGAATTTCTTCACAAACATTCTAATACATTTCACTTCTGTGGCAGAACACACAATGCCAAAAGAAAAAAAAATGTGTTTATGAACATTTTCCTGTGTCCACTTACTGCCATCTACCAAAAAAAAAGTTTGGATTAACTTAACACCACTTAAAAGTAATGTTTTAACGACTGTTGATCATTTTTTTTCACTTCCCTTTTATTTTCTAGTAATTCTTGTTTCAATTTAGTTTAATTTTGTCAAGTATAATTCCAGAATGTGTGTGCTATGCTTTCTTTAAGACAGCCTGTGTTCATATTTTTTCCAGGGGTGAATCAGGTGCTGGGAAGACAGAAAATACTAAGAAAGTCATTCAGTACCTTGCTCATGTTGCTTCTTCACATAAAGGAAGGAAGGACCATAATATTCCTGTAAGTTTTTGCCCCATGGTGGTTGCTTTTAGTCTTATATTTATTCTTCTATAATTTCAGAAAGTAGGAAGCAGACCTAGCTCAGTTCTCCCTTGTCTCCACCACTCCCCAACCAGCCACTCCTTTTTCACTTAAAAGGGAGCAAACTGATCAGGAAATTGCTCTCAATTAGTCATTCTAACAGGGGAAACTAGTATTATGGTTGTGGTTTGAAGCCTAATTTGTTGCCAAGGTTTGGTGAGAATTGTTAAAAATTGATGAGCAATGAGTGCTTATGAAGACTTATTTTCCACCAAAAGAAGATCCGTAAATATTTTTTAGCAGTTCTTTGTGAACTTTGCAGAGTAGCCTGTTGCTGCTGCCCACAACACCTTGCGGGGAGGGTAGAAATTTGGGAAGAATTAAAGGTAGAAAATGAGTAACATAAACTAACATGTTAGTTAACATGGCATGAAAGTATGCCAACCAAACCAGAGTTCACAGTTCTAACTTGCTCGGTGACCGGGTGTCTGGATGTGGCTTACTGCTGGGGAAAGACCCAGTCTTGCTAACATTTGCATTTATCTGTTTGTGACAAACAGCAGGAATCGCCTAAGCCAGTGAAACACCAGGCAAGTGCTTTCCGTGTGCTTCTTAGTCTTGAGTGTTTGCACTAATTTTTGTCTTTTGAGTGAGTCTTTATGCGAAACAAATACCATTAGTTCTGAGTAAAATCTATTATGAAAAAAATTTTAATTTTGAAAATGTGTTGCTTAG
Organism: Noctilio leporinus; assembly: GCA_004026585.1. Classification (NCBI taxonomy): domain Eukaryota; kingdom Metazoa; phylum Chordata; class Mammalia; order Chiroptera; family Noctilionidae; genus Noctilio; species Noctilio leporinus. The sequence continues at coordinate 175,597 of PVIW01002527.1, read as the reverse complement.
AGGCTTATTCTTTTCATGAGAAGCAGCATGCCATTTTGCTTTTAAATTTGTTTTCTAGATGAATTTTAATTATTTTCCCTTTTATCATGACATTGAATCGTATGTTAATGTAGCCTATAAACTCAAGGTTTCATATGCCAATTATTAGGTGGAATTATTTTAATATTTAAACACATGGAAACCTGACCTTGTGCCATATATTAAATTTTGAATTTGAGGCTGCAACTTTAAAGATAGTACCTTTTGGGTTACCAAATTTCTAATCTTAAAATTTTATGGCCATTTGTTTTTTCATCTGAAGGCCTTCTTGGATTTTATAAAGTAAGAGTATTTTAATCTATAGCAAGTAGTGGAGGAGTGTTACTCTTCCTACCAGATGCGCACCTTTTTAGCGCTGTTGAGTGGAGCAGTGAAAACCTTGAACAGAGCATTTGCTGCTCCCTGGGGTAAGAGGGAGGGAGGGCAGAGCTGAGCCAGGTGCCTGAGGCGGGATGGGTCCTCTGTACTGGACTCAGCCCTTTCCCTAGCATTGGAATGGTTTTGGCTTGTCTGTCTTCCACAAATGATGATACAAAGCTAATAGAAAGCAAGAAAGGATGTCGAGTTATGGAAATAATCCATAATATTACTATAAAGAAACTACCATAAATTTCCATTCTAAGTAGAATAGAAGAAATAAAGGAAGTCATAGATACAAAGATTTTCAGCTCTTTCTTAAAATTGTAAGGAATTCTCAGATTCCAAAGCTGTGTACTCTACCTCTCAAGGCCCGTGGTGTTCTTTCGCTCTTTTAGCTGCACACTCATGCTAATTGGAAGGTTAATGAAATAATCATTATCCTAGAGGATATTTAAAGGCTTCTTTGCTAGCTAAAGAAGGAATCACTGGATCAGAAACCAGCTTTTCTTCGTACATAATAGATACACGCTAAACAACCTTTTAATATGTTCTTAGATCACTACTTTAAAAAAATACAGATTTCGTTTTCTAGTCCTCTGTGGAATACATAAATCATTATTGTTAACATTTTGTTTCGATGTCATTGTAAACTACCAAGTGGATCCCTGTTGTACGTGAGTTGCATGCCTACCCCTAGAATTTACTCTGGGTCAGATCAATCCCTGGGTAGCAAGTTCTCTCTAAGAAGGCACCTGCTTCTCAGGGCGGCGCTTCCCTGCCATTGTTGATCTGCATGTCTTTCTGCATGTACTTCCTGCGCACCAAATTGTCAGTGCTTCTTTTCCCAAGTTTATTTTAATAACAGCCTAGTTAAGCAGTAGCTATGCTTCTGTTGTTAGGAACATGAGGAGAGCACTGGTTCTCGAGTAATTTTTCTTTCCCAGCACACTATGGAACATGGGACACTCAGGAGTTGTAGGGGATGGTTACTGTCAGATTCTCTGCCTGCATACCCTTCTCCCTCCAGGGTGCCCCCACTCATGACTTCTGTGCCCCATTTTAATATTATATATTCAAGTAATAATTATAACATTGGAAGTCTATACTTTGTAAGTCAGTAGGGTGGTTTCTTTTTTTCATTTATTTTTTATTTAACTGGTTTGTGAATTTACATTGACCTTCATAGGCAAAACTTACTAAGGTTCTCAGAAACCATTTGTATAAATTTCTAGCATTTCATCATTAGACAATGGTCTGAATTGTAAAAAAGGAAAAGAAAGCCCTTCCAGGCTCCTAACATTGTGAGTCTTTTATTTACTTTTTTGTCTATTTGCTTATTCTTAAAAATCAGCTTTACTTATTGAGGTTTAATTCATGTATTATAAAATTTACTCATTTAAAGTATACAATTTAGTGTTCATTATATGTAATTATCACAGTTAATTTTAGAACATTTTCATCACTCCAGAAAGAAGTCCCTGTACCTATTAGGAGCCACCTTTGGGTTCCTCCCAGCCCCTGGAAATCACTAATCTACTTTCTGTCTCAATGAATTTGTCTCTTCTGGATATTTCATAGGAATAGAATCGTATAATCTGTGGTTTCCTGTGATGTGTTTTCACTTAGCATAACGTTCTCAGGGTTCATCTATATTATAGATGTATAAATACATCTGTATTGTAGGAATGTATAAATATTCCATTTCTTTTTATGGCCAAGTAATATTTCATTATATTAAATATATCATATTTTGTTAATGGACATTTGGATTGTTTCCATTGTTTGGCTATTATGAATAATTCTGCAATGAACATTTGTATACAAGTTTTTGTGTGACATGGTTTTCAATTCTCTTGGGTGTATGCTTAGGAGTGGAATTGGTGGTGGGTCATAACTTTCTGTTTAACATTTTGAGGAATTGCCAGACTTTTTCAAAGTGACTGTACCATTTTACATTTTCACCAGCAATTTCAGGGGGTGCCAGCTTCTCTCTGTTCTTGCCAACACTTGTCATTGTGTTCTTATGGCTATCCTGGCAGTGTGATACTTGCCTTTGAAACTTAATCTTCATTATGGAAATACGAACATATGTAAGAGACGTCAACTTTTTAAATTAAGCTCACAATATTTAAGTAACCATTAAAAAACATTTATCTATAAACTTTTGATGTAGTTTTTATAATAAAATTATATCTTATTTGGCTTTATCCGCCAGCTAGTTGAAAACACGGTTTCTGTGCCCTCCCCTCATCATGGGATTGTGTTAGAGACCCTCCAAGTCACTGTAGTTAGTTCGGCACCACACCAAAGCCTGGACACAGTGCTAATTCAGAGAAGATTTGAAAACAACTAATTTCTAAAACTTGACCATTCCCTAAGAATGACTCCAGGCCCGCTCACCTGGCCCACTGGCTGTTGAGTCATCCAAATCCAGGCAACCACTTCAGGCTGACTTTGTGTCTACCAGTCTGAACTGCCTTCAACTGAGATAGCACTGTGATAGGTCTGGAAATTGGAGCCTGCCAGTGGAGATTAGGGTCTGTTTCTCACCACCTTGACTAGTTGCCGCCTCCTTGTTTCATCCCTTCTCTTGCAGTCAGTGAGGCACCCCCGTCTTTGCCCTGTGAGGCCTGCAGGTACAAAATGATCTCAGCCTGAGTCCCCTTGATGGCTGACCTGAAATTTTGAAAGAGGTATTATTTTTACCAACTTTAAACTCATCCTCTATCACATAGCAAGTGTACATTTTACGCTATATAATAAACACAGGGTTTTCATTACAGTTGGTAAACCTTTAACACATCATATAATGCTAAATATTTAGAATTTTAAAAGTAATTTTTAACTAATAATGACTTTTTCTGCATTCCCAAATGACATTTCTCATTATATTGGATAGAAACCAGGGACGCTGCCCATCGAGTTCTGGCAGAAAGGCTAACACTTAGTCACTGCCCCCCTGATGGTTTATAAGTGGTTTCATAATTTGGTTGAGAGATCTTGGCTCTGTTTAAATATGAAATTGTTCAATAAGAAATGATCAAATTTAATGATAATTTCTTAATTTAAGACCATTTCTATATGTTTTATGGTATTAGCTTTGTGTCCAACTGTTTTTGATTCATTTATGAGTTTTTGAGATCTTTGGTCTCACTGATGCCACAAATCCATTAGAACAGAGGTAATGACATGACACTGTTAACATAGTGGCCCCAACAACACGGACATGGAAGTGCCCAAGTCTATAGTTACTACCGTGACTATGAGGACTCAAATCACATTACCACCTTTCAGCTCCCCACTATCCCTTCCCCAAATACTACTAGCATGTCTTAGGACCCCAGATTATACATTCATTCAGCAAATATTCCTGGTGCATCATTTTGACTTGTTACAGACTAAGCTCAGTACAGAGCATACTGCCAGTTACAATACACAGGTGATTTTCAACTGGCATGCCACAGGAATTTTTAAAACATGCAGTACCTGGCTGTTTAGTCAGGGGCACTGATCTCTTTTCCCTGAGATTGTCAAATTTTTAAAAAGTGACAACAGCCAATACAACAGGTATCCAGTGTGAATGAATCAAAATTATACCTATTTTTTGTCCGATTGGCAAAAATATATATTTTGGTGTTTAGAATTTTAGTAATAAGTTTGTATGTGCCATGAGATGAAAAATGTTGAGAATCACTGCTCTAAGCCAACAGGAAAAAAAATAGAATCATTAGATTCCCCCCCTCCCCCTTTTCTCTCTCTCTCTCTCACACACACACACATACACACACAAGGAAAAGAATCAATAAACATGACCCAAAGTATTCTTGTAGCCATGTTTAGGAAGGGTTTAGAATGGATATTTGTCAGGATAGTGTGAAATTTTGAGGAATCTGTATTCAAATTCTTTGATCTAACAGTAGATGTTTAGTGTTGTAAAGGTAACGCCCCACTTATCAGAAGTGAGTGCTTTCTGAACAATTGCTACATTCTGATTATAATTCTGGGTGAGGAGACAGTGGTTGCAGAGCCGGCACAGCAAGGGCTTTTGCAGGTTGTAGCCATCGGCACACCAAAGGAAGTAACCTCAAGGGGAAAGGCACTCTTATATCATAGAATGAAAACTAATGTTTTATTATTTTTTAAGATTTTATTTATTATTTTTAGAGAAAGGGAAGGGAGAGAGGCAGAGAGGAGAGAGACATCAATGTATGTTGCCTTTCACCTGCCTCCAGCCACGGACCTAGCTGAAGACCTGGCTTGAACCTGGTTATGTGCCCTGGCAGGGAATCTAACCAGCGACGTTTGGGTTCACAGGCTGGTGCCTTATCCACTGTGCTACCAGCCAGGGTGAAAACTAACATTTTTAATGATGACTTTCAGTCATTAAAATTGGTTCAGGATACCAACTTAGGAAATTTTGGTATCGTATTTTGAAAAACTTACACCAGAAACAATCTTGTGTTTTGAAGTTAGTAAACTAGAAGAGTCACTCACTGTACAGGAATCATATCATCTAATGCCAGAAAAGTGACTCAGTACTTCGTAGTGTGAAATTCATGTAGCTTGTGTTTCTTAAAAGGCCTGGTTCCTGATGGTCTCAATGGAACACAATTGCAGACTTTAATAAAGACCTTTGAAAGTCTGGGCAATCCAGATAAATGCTATCGAGTAGACATATAAGGAACATCTCTTCACTGTGTCACATGCCCCAGAAAGACTTCCTTACCCTTTCAGCTGAGTGCAGGATCCAAAGTAGGAACAGGTGCCGATACTATCTCTATACCATATAGTTGTTCCTGTTTTTGGATTTGATTATAGTATTGGGTTGGCCAAAAAGTTCATTTGGTTTTTTCCATTAGATGGCTCTAGTAGCACTTAGTTGTCTTTAACTTCATTTGAAACAATTTCATTAGATTTTATTGTGACAGCTGTCATATCAACATGCATTTTTTAAAGTTATCATAATTGGTAAATTTTTGTATAGCCATTTTAATATAGAAGATGGAAGAAAATACACAACATTTTCAGCATATTATGCTTTATTATTTCAAGTAAGGTAACACAACTGAAATGTAAAAGAATTTGTCCAGTTTACGGAGAAGGTGCTGTGATCAAACATGTGAGAAGTGTTTTGCAAAGTTTCGTGCTGGAGATTTCTTGCTGGACAATGCTCCATGGTCAGGCAACCAGTTAAAGTTGGTAGCTATCAAATAGAGACATTGATTGAGAACGATTAACGTTCTACCACATAGGGGATAGCTGACATACTCAAAATATCCATATCAGTAGTTGTTGGGGAAAATTTTAAATGTATCTTTTATTTTGTGGAGAAAAACTAAATGGACTTTTTAGCCAACCCAAGGTAATTAATCACATAGGAACTGGCAATTAACAAATCTTATGTAAAGTTTTTTATATTCTTTTTTTTCCTTAAAAACTCACTTTGCTAGTGGTGTGTATCCCTTTTGTTAGGTCTAGAGTACTGTGAGTGTTTTAAAACATAGTGGCAAGGTTTGTGTTTGGAAAAAGCAGATTTATTGAAATCATACAATATAATTCTAAAATTACATTCCAGGAATACAGCATGACTCTAGTGCTTTTATGGTCAGAAATTACATCATGCTTTCTCATACAGCTTTCTATTGTGTTTCATGATTAAAGCACATACTAGTATACTCACATCATTTTGTAAAATTGCCTTATATCCTAATTTGTATATATAAGACACTGAGTAAAACATACACGTGTCACATACTTTATATTTAGCCTTTTAAATTGGAGCAAGGAGTCAGTAGTATGGCCATCCCTGTCATCTCTGGTCAGGGAGACAGATGAGGGCATTGCCCAGTCTACATTATTAAAATAATATGTGAAACCCTTGGAAAAATGACAATCTCTGTACCAGTAATTATAACATGAAAGTATTAATATGTTCTTAATTGAAGTATCATGCTAAATTCATTTCATGAGAACCAGTTTCTTTGTTTCATCATCAGAACACTGCCTAATTTATATGCCATCCTTAAGTTATGTTCTCTGATTAATGTGACATTTGCTCTCCTCGTGATCACATTATAGGTGCTAATATTTTCCTTCGGCAGACTTTTATGACCAAGGATAAGAAGCTAACAAAGGTTGCTGGGGCAAACTGAGGGAAAGAAACAGTTTTTGTTTTGTTTTGTTTTTCCCCTAAGGACTGAAATGAAGACACTGGATTAACATACATCTGCTTTTATTTATGTGTTTGTATGTGTATGTGTGTATATGTAATGTCTTTTAGGGAGAACTTGAACGGCAGCTTTTGCAAGCCAATCCAATTCTGGAATCATTTGGAAATGCGAAGACTGTGAAAAATGATAACTCATCTCGTTTTGTAAGTGGAAAAGTATCAGAAACTTTTAATTTCTCAGATTTCTAGCTAAATGTCCACCAACTGTACTTTCTTGATTTTCAGAAGAGGTTAATGTAGTATGGAACAGTACTATCTAATACAAATATAATGCAATTCACCTGTAATTTAAGATTTTCTAGTTGGCACAGTTTAAAAAGCAACCAAATAGGGGAAAATGGGAAAGTAATTATAATCATGTTTATTCTATGTAAATATATAATTATATATTACCTTATGGATATATAATTATATAACCCCTCTGGACTTAATTTTTTTTTTTTTTTCCCCATAAAAATTTTTAAAGTCATACAGCAACTTGTTCCCCACCTAACGTGAGGGGGCTGACAATACACAAAACTACATATCAAGAAGACAATTACACATTTCAGGTCTGCAGTGGACCCTAAAATGGAGAGAGAATAGGTTTCTTTTTTTTTTTTAAGACTTTTTTTTTTTTTATATTTTATTTCATTATTTTTCGAAAGAGGGGACGGGAGAGAGGCAGAGAGGGAGAGAGACATCAACGTATGGTTGCTTTTTACCTGCCTCCAGCCACAGACCTGACTGGAGACCTGGTTTGCAACTTTGTTATGTGCCCTGGCTGGGGAATCGAACCTGCGACCTTTGGGTTCTCAGGCCGGCGCCTTATCCACTGTGCTACCTGAACTTAATTTTTTATCTCTGATTGGAGATGATATATAATACCTGTTGGGGGTTGGTGTGGAGATTGAAAGGTGCGTGTTCACTACTGAACATTGCATTGGCATAGGAAATAAATGCTCAGCAAGTAAGGTATTCAATGTAGTAAATTATCTTTTTTACACCTTGCTGTTTCTATAATATGGACTTAAGAATAATTGGTCATGACTATTACTTTTCTTTCAAAATTCTTTGGCCCCTGGCCAGGTAGCTCAGTTAGGTGGAGCATTGCCTTATGTACCAAAAGGTTGCGTGTTTAATTCTGGGTCAGGGCACATACCTAGATTGTGGGTTCAGTCCCTAGTCAGGACATGTACAGGAAATAACCAATTGATATTTCTGCCTCACATCAATGTTTCTTTTTCTCTCTCATCCATTCTTTCTCCCTTATTCTCTTTTTCAAATCAATAAAAACATCCTGGGGTGAGGATTTAAAAAAATTTTTTGTTCAATTAATTTATCGAAAACCTTTTTTTTTCTCTCTTTTTTTTTTAAAAAAAGATTTTATTCATTATTTTTAGAGAGAAAGGCAGGGAGGGAAGAAGAAAGGGAGAAAAACATCAGTGTATGGTTGCCTTTCACCTGTCTCCAGCTGTGGACCTGGCTGGAGACCTGGCTTGCAACCTTTGGGCACCAATCCACTGAGCCACCAGCCAGGGCCTAATTCATTGAAAGCTTTACTTGCTCCTTCAGTTTGCCTGAGAATATTATTCTAAGTGATAGCCAAATTGTCCTTAGCATGGAGATACCATCCTCCCCATTCCACCTGCTCAGAATCAACACTTGAATGGCAAATCATCTGTAAACCCATACTCAATAAAATGGTCATTCCTTCAGTAAACCTTTTGCCCTACATTATAGTCATCAAGATTCAGTGTGACCATTCCTATGGTCATTTTGGAGAGGGTCTTCAATTGCTTGAGTTAATTCTGTTTTTTCTCCCTCTTCTGGTATTAGAAATATTGGCAAAAGTATTGGAGAATCTAAGATCATTGCTACATACATTTTTATTCTGGGAATGTAAAGTCATGGTCTGCACATTAATTTTCTGATGACATGGTCTCTTTGCTCAGTGGAAATGACCAGATTTGAGATCACAGAGGACCTGTTAAACAGAAAGGTAGCCAGTTACTAGGGTGGCCATAGCATAGAGCACCACAGACTGGGATGCTTAAACCACAGAACTTAATTTTCTCACAGTTGGAGTCTAGAAGTCTCAGATTAAGGTGTTGGCAGGGTTGGTTTCCTCTGAGACCTCTCAACTTCGCTTGTAGATGACCATCTTCTCCCTGTGCCATCTTCCCTCTATGTATGTCTGTGGCCTACTTCTCTTACAAGAACACTCATCATTTTGGATAGAATTAGGAATCTCCATAGTGACCTTATTTTAACTTAATTACCTCTGTAGAGACCTAATTTCCAAATACCATGTTCTGAGGTACTGGGAGTTAGGACTTAAATATATAAGAGGGGTAACAAATATGTCTGTGACAATAGGAAGCGGGGCTGTGACTTTTGGATTTACAGAACATCTGGGGAAACTGACCTTTGTTCACAGACTTTCTATCCTTCCGTGGGTCATCACCATCAAGCCTGAGCCACAATTAAATCTTAAATTCTTTCTACTGAAAGCCCTGTGTTTAGTGGCTGTGTCATGGGACAGAAGACACAGTGAGCTACCAGCTTAGGTATGTGAATCTCCATGAAGATTTTCAAAGACTTCTTAGTGGAAAATATTTCATTTTTACCACATGAATTAAATTACCAGTCTATTCTGATTTTCTTCCACCAAACAACACTAAATTCAGGAGAAACAGTTTTGAGCCTATTTGTCTCATTTTTGCATAGAAAAGATAAATTGCTACTAATCAGTCATTTGTGTCTCTGATAAAGAATGTAGTGATTCTGTTATTAAGTGGTAACGGTTCATCTACTTGCCAGGATTTTTGTGTTTGAAACAGAAGTACAATTCTGTGTTAGTGACCTATTGCTCAATAACAAATTACTCTAAAACCTGGTGACTTAAGCCCTGGCTGGTGGCTCAGTGGAAAGGCACCAGCCTGTAAACCCAAAGGTCACTGGTTCGATTTCCCAGCCAGGGCACATAACCAGGTTGCAAGCCAGGTCTCCAGCCAGGTCTGTAGCTGGAGGCAGGTGAAATGCAGCCATACGCTGATGTTTCTCTTTCTCTCTGCCCATCTCCCTGTCCCTCTCTCTAAAAAATAATAAATAAAATTAAAAAAAAAAAAAAAACCTGGTGATTTGAAATATATTATTTCAGAGTTTCTTTGTGATGGGTGGTTGGTTCTGATTCAGGCCCTCTCATGAAGTTGTTGTGAAGATGTTGTTGGCTAGAGCTGCGGTTACCTGAAGACTTGATGAAGCTGGAGGGTCTTCTCCCAAGTTTACTGAGGTAGCTTTAGGCAAGAGGCCTCAGTGTCTCATTGGTTGCACAAAGGCCTTTATTCCTTACCTTGGGCTTCTTCATGGAATTGCGTGCTCCTGGAAATTGGCTACCACGAATCATTAGTGTGACTTCCTTATTGATGTATGTAGGTTATAATCTGTAACTTGGATTAGTTTAGAGTACTTCTCAACTGGGGACTCCCCAGGGGGTATTTCCCAGTCTCGGGGGACAGTTTTGGTTATTCACTGTGGGCAGCCGGTAGTGCCGTGCATCTGACATCTGGTGGTAGAGGCCAGGGATGCTGCTCAGCATCCTGTAGCACGGTACAGGCCCTGCAACCGTGAATTACCCAGCCCAAAATGTCAGTTATGTTGAAGTTGAGAAACCCTGTTTTAACTTGTTCTTGTAAATTACAGTCTAAATTAGGGTAACTAACTTTCGGGGGAAAAATTTAAGTATATTTCATTGATTATGCTGTTACAATTGTCTCATTTTTTTCCCCTTTGCCCCCTTCCATCCTATACCCCCTTCCCTCCAGCATTCCCCCCTAGTGAATGTCCGTGGCTGTGCATATAAATTCTTTGGTTCCACCCTTTCCTATATTATTCTTAACATCCTTCTATTTTGTTCCTACTAATTATGCTCCTTGATCCCTGCGCCATTTCCCCCATTCCACCCCTCCAGATGAGCACCATACCTATGGTTTTGTTCCTGTTCTGGTTGTTTGCTTAGTTTGTGTTTTTGTGTTTGTTTTTTAAGATTCAGTTTTTGATAGTTGGGAGTTTGTTATCATTTTCATGTTCATAGTTTTGATCTTTTTTTCCTTAAATAAATCCCTTTAGCATTTCATATAATAATGGCTTGGTGATGATGAATTCCTTTAGCTTTACCTTGTCTGGAAATCACTTTGTCTGCCCTTCCATTCTAAATGACAGCTTTGCTGGAGAGAGTAATCTTGGTGGTAGGTCCCTGCTTTTCATCACTTTGAATATTTCTTGCCAGTCCCTTCTTGCCTGCAAAGTTTCTTTTAAGAAATCAGCTTTTAGTTTTATGGGAACTCCTTTGTAGGTAACCCTCTTTTCTCTTTCTGCTGTTAATGAACAGATGGCTATAATTTGCTATACAAGTTAACTCATGTTTGCACTTGCATTAGCTTTTGTATAAAATTGCCAATCAACAATGTGTTAAGATTCTCTCTTTATCTTTAACCTTTGGCATTTTAATTATGATGTGTCTTTGTGTGGTCCTCTTTGGGTCCAACTTGTTTGGGACTCTGTGATTCCTGGACTTATATGTCTATTTCTGTCACCAAATTTGGGAAGTTTTCTTTCTTTTTCAAATAAGTTTTCAATTTTGTGCCCTTCTTCTGTTTCTGGCACTCCAGTGATTCAGATGTCAGTACATTTAAAGTTGTCTCAGAGGTTCCTAACCTTCTCCTCATTTTTTTCATTTCTTGTTTCTTCCTTCTGTTCCTGTGAATGTTTATTTCTCCCTTTTGTTCCAAATAATTGATTTGAATCCTGGCTTTCCTCCTATCACTGTTGGTTCCCCATAGATTTTTCTTTATTTTATTTTTTAAAGATTTTATTTATTTTTAGAGAGAGGGAAAGGCAGAGAGGCAGAGAGAGAGACATCAATGTATGGTTGCCTTTCACCTGCCCCCAGCAACAGACCTTACTGGAGACCTGGCTTGCAACCTGGCTACGTGCCCTGACTAGGAATCAAACCAGCAACCTTTAGGTTCGCAGGCTGGAACCTTATCCACTGAACCACCAGCCAGGGCCTATATTTTTCTTTATTTTTTAATATAACCTTCACTTCTTCCTTTATTTTGTGGCTGTACTCAATCATTACTTTGAACATCCTAATCACTAGTGTTTTGAACTCTGCATCTGATAGATTGGCTCTCTCTCTTTCATTTAGTTCTTTTTCTGGGATTTTGTTCTCATTCATTTGGACCATATTTCTTTGTCTCCTTAATTTGACAACCTCCTGGTGTTTGTTTCTGTCTATTGGGCTGGGCTACTTTGACTCTGTATCTTGGTAGCGTCGCCTAATGTAGTAGGTGTCCAGTGGCACAGCCTCCCCTGTCACCCATGCTGGGTACTCATGGTACAACTTTCCCATCGGCGCACCATGAGTACCCAGATTGGGTGATCCACCCTCCTCTTGTAGTTGAGCCTTGGTTGCTGTTGGCAGATAAATAGGAGGGACTTACCCAGGCCAGTCAGCTGCAAGTACTGGCTATAAACTGACCACCAACCTCCGCCCTCTGTGGAGGATCAGCTGTGCAGGGCAGGGTGGTGGTGCTCCGCATGGTCTGTAGCTGCCCACTGGGTGGGCTGGCCCTGGGGTTTCCAGGATAGTGCAGGCCAAGGTCAGCCCCGACCTGTGTTTTGCCCTGGGTACCCTGCCTGAGCCATAAAGCAATCTGTTACTTGTGCGGGGCTTGGAGATTCCCAAGGGAAGCCAAACAGTTCATCTAGGCTGACTGCTGGTAGTGTGGGGCCTGGAGCTCACTGAAGCCAGCTATTACTTGCTTGATAGGAGTTAGGAAGTTGGGAAGCAGGAGCCAAGACCAGCCATTCATATGGAAAAGCCCCTTGGGTGGGCCCCTGAGTTGAGTTGGGTGGAGGCTCCAAAGCAAGTCATACAGAGTTAGCCAGGGAGATGAAGTCTCAGACACAGCACCAGCCCACAGCCTCTGTGGGGGGAGGGCCTAGGAAAGAGACAGTGGCCTTGCTTGCCCTCATGCCAGACACTTCATTTCCTCCCTGTGTGCCACTGGGCCCTTTCAAGCTGCTACCCCAGCGCTGGAGCTCCGAGGGAGTGACTCTGAGTAGGTGAGTCTCTGGGTGGGTTCTTCAAGAGGAATTGCTTGGATCTCCATAAGTTTCTTCCACCAACTCAATCCCCACTGGTTGTTGCACTTAGAAGTTGTGGTGGAAACCTATCTTCCTGGCACTGGAACCCTGTGGGGCTGGGGCTCCGCACTTCTGAGGTATTCCGAATTTTTATCCACCACACGTGAGTGTGGGACCAGCCTGCCCCATGTTTGCACGTCTCCTACTCATCTCAATGGATGTGGTCTTTTTAATTCCATAGTTGTCATATTTCCATTCAACTGAATTTCTTACTGTTCTGAATAATGGTGGTTCTGCATTTTAGTTGTAATTTTGATGTGGTTGTGTTAAAAGGTGAGCTATGTCTGCCTATGTTGCCATCTTGGCCGGATCTCAACTTTCTGAAATTTATTTGCAAAATAGTTACTGTACATGAGTTTACTTAATGCTTGTTATTTAAACATCCTAGTTCACTGATTAACAGTTCTGGTAGGAACTCGTACGTTCTATTGGTAGGAATAATTCCTTAGATTGTTTTCTAGCGTGAGTCTCCCAACTAATCTAAATTCTCAGCAAACTCTGTTTTAGTTGATGTTCCACCTACTGTAGTGCTTGTGCTAGTGTATAATAATCTTTTAAGTATGCTCAATCTAATATATTAAAAGCTAATTGCTTTAGAAAAAAAGTATTTTGGTGAAGGTAATGTTCTTAAACGTAGCTGTTCATTCAACCAAGAAACAAAGGTATCTTTAAATTGTTGACTTTGGACTTTAATTTTTAGAAAGTCAACTTTATATTGATAGGTATAGTATCTTTTTAAAAGAAATAGTTTAGTGCCTGGCTACTACATAAGACTATGGCAAGTAGTTGATTTTAGTGGTTCCATAAAAAATAATGAAGTAATTAATTAGTTCCATTGATTGACTGATGTCCGGGTAAAACATCCCTCTAGCAGTTGTCTGTGGGTGTTGCCAACACTTTGGTTCTCAGGGGTTTAGATAGTAGCCAATATTGGCTCATTTTTAATTACATTTTATATAATTTATGTATTTTTGGTTGTACAGTCCAGTTCATTATTAAGCACCTATTCTTTGCCAGGCACTGTGCTGCTTACTTGTGATCTCCATTTGAATGTCTAATAAACTTCTCAAATTTAACATATTCCAAGTAGAACTTTATTTTTCTGTTCAAAAATTGTTTTATTAAGTCTTATGTTAATATATGATGCTATCAAATCAGCCAGTTGCTTAAGCATTAAAATAAAATAAAAGTAAAAACAAAAACCTAGAAAAACAAAATACCTAAGAGTCACCCTTGATTCAATTTTTTTTTTCCCCATGGCCCATGTCCAGGCCAGGAGTAAACCCTGTTGGTTACACTTTCGGCGTGCATTTCAAGTCTGTCCACGTTTCTCCTTTTAATTAAGCACCTAGTTAGTCTAAAACCCTATCAGAGGAATTTCCTTTGTTCTCTATCACAGTGTCCTACTGATCTCCCTCATAGCAATTAAACAACCTATAGTTAATTTCTCCCCTTATTTATGGCTTTCCTGCTAGAATAGTCTGACAGTAGGACTTTACCTTTTTTTCTGGATCCTTAGTTTCTGTCTGTGCCTCTCACGTGTAAGTACATAGTAGTTGTGGAATCCCTTAAGTTGAAAAAGGTGGTTGCCTGTTAAGTGCTAGGCACTCTTCTAAGCCCTGGGATATATCAGGGGATGAAACCAGAGTCTGTAGTCTCATAGAGCTCACCTTTATTTAATAAGCATTCAAGGACATGCCATGATGTGCAGCTGAGCTCAGGGAGCATATTGCATGTGCTAGACCCTCTGAGACCCAGTTTTTGAGGGACTGGCAGAAGATGTGTGGAAGGCAGTGGCTCCGTGGATAGGACAAGCCTGGGTTAGGACTGGTGTTATACCTCATACTGGAAGAGTAATGTGATAGCAAAAAAGTGAGTTGGGTGTACAATGGAATTCATGTAGTCAGTACTTAACAAACCACATGCTTGCAGTGAAAAATATTTGAAACTGTAAACTCTGTAAGCTTTAGTATCCATTTGTTTCCATTTCTTTGATCTGAAAAAGACAAGTAATTTCCTGAAGAGTATCTTTCTTTCAAAGATACTAACATATGGTTTGTGTTAAGGGGGATTCTTTAGGAGAGCATTACCCTTATGAAAATAATCGTTCACAGTTACTCCAGTTTTCGGTTTATGGAAAAGTAAAATGCACTCCAGATGAGGGGATCTTGTGTAAGATGAATCTCTTGTAATGAAACTTTAAAAACAGGGATTTCAATTTCAAAATGATTGTATCAGCAGATACATCTTCCCTCGGAGAGTTTTAGTAGAAATCACTTTCTGTATTTGTACAAATCTTCATTTTTTTCTAAACTTGCTTAAGCCACTTTGCCTATTCCCAAGTTTAGGTACCTTTTGGTAATCAGCCTCCAATAGTTACAGCAAGATCACGGCCCTGAGTATACTCCTTACACCTGACTATCAGATTACAATGAAAGCAGGTCAGAATTCTGCACCCTCGTTTAGTTCTTTTTCTGGAGTCTTGATCTGTTCTTTCATTTGGACCATGTTTCTTTGTCCTCATTTTGGTAGCCTCCCTCTGTTTTTATGTATTGGGCTGGGCTATTATGACTCCGTGTATTGGTAGTATGGCCTAATGTAGTAGGTGTCTTGTAGAGTCCAGTGGCACAGCCTCCCCTATCACCCAATCTCGGGACTCAAGTTGCACCCTTAATGTGGGCTGAGTACACCCTCCTGCTGTAGTTGAGCCTTGATTGCTGTTGGCAGGACCTGGGAGGGATTTACCCAGGCCAGTCGGCTGTAAGGACTGGCTGTGACCACTGACCGCTAACCTCCACCCTCCCTCCATACAGGATCAGCTTGTGCAGGGGCAGGGTGGTGGGCTCCAACATGATCTGTAGCTGTCCACTTCCTGCCCAGGCTTTGGGGCTTCCCTAGGTGGTGCAGGTCAAGGTCAGCCCCACCCTATGTTCTGTCTGGGGCCACCCTGCCTGAGCTGTAAAGCAATCTGAGATGCTGCTGCTTGTGCTGGGCTTGGAGAATCCCAGGCAAGGTCAAGCTGTGAATCTGGGCTGCTGCTGCTAGTGCCGGGCCTGGGGCTCACAGAGGCCACTGATGCTTATTTGATTCAAGAGGCTATGAAGCATCAGTGAAGACCAGCCATTCAGCACACAGCCATTTCAGAATGGAGCCTTAGACAGTCTTCCCAACACTACAGACTTCGGGCTTTCTAGAGTCTTAAATATACCTTGTTCACACCAAAGGGGGGGGGGGTCTGTATTTCTAATCAGTCCATGTCTCTTAATGTCACTCATTTTACCCCAGAAATTTTTTATATGCGTGATACTAAGTAACAAGGCTACTTAGGTCACATGAAACTCATTTTAGTAATTAACAGCTTCTGGGGTAGTTTGATGATTAGGATAGCTGAAGCAAATAAAATATTCATCTAGTCTTTAGGTTAAATCCTAGCTAATTACTCCTGTAATGGGTTTTCTCATTTAGGGTAAATAGCTGCCTCTGGAGTACAGATTTTTAGTGGAGTTAAGTAATATGTACAGAGCACAATATACTGATGTGTTTTAAAGTAAGTTACAGCCCTGGCTAGTGTGGCTCCATTGGTTGGAGTGTCATCCCACGGCCTAAGTGTTGCAGGTTCAATTCCCTATCTGGGTGCATGCATCCATGGTCTGAGTGCATATGGAAGGCATGCAATCAATGTGTCTTGCATCAGTGTTTCTCTCTCTCTAAAAGCAATGAAAAATATCCTCAGGTGAGGATATTTTTAAAAAGTCAATTACAGATTTTATTGTATAACATCTTTAAATACCAAGTTAGGAAGGAGAAAATGTTTCAAAGTGTGAAACAAACCTGCATTACCCCATTGTAAATTGCTAACAATCTCTTTTTAATTATTAGATACATTGTAACCACCCAGAAAAAATGTCTAGAAAAATCAGTGTCTATTCAAAAGGAATTAAAAAATTTAATTTAAATAAGATCATTTTCTTATTATTTTCTTGACAGTATCAATATATCCAAGTTGTCCAGTTACACCTACTATTTTACATAGAGGAGAGGATTTTAGTTGCCTTCCCTGCCCGGTGCCCCTGCTGGAAGCATGTGGTCCCCAGTGGCTCTTGGATTGGCATGTGTATGATGGCATTGGATGCATTCTCTAATTCATACATAATGTGCTGGCCATGGTTTTGGTTTTTTCTCTTTTTTTTTATAGGTAAAATTATGGTCAAATGTTTCGAGTACCTTAATCTGACATGTGGAAATCAAATAGATAGTGAGCATTTTTTCCACCAGTTTGTTCACACATTTAAAAGTTTGGAGGACCCACTTAAAAGTAAAACTTTGTTGTCCACTTTAGATTTGTATTTTAATAGAAATATTAATTCTGGAAGAATACTTATTACTGTGAGGAAAAGGCTTTTTTATTTCTTCCCTTTCCTTTACCCCAAGAACAAAATGATTTCACATTCCATGGCCTGCTTCTTACGTAGTTTATCAGGATAGTCAACATTCAGGGGAACATATGAATCCTGGACTGTTTGGGGATATTCAGTAAAGTGTTTTCTTCTTAGTTCTGATATTTCACTTTGTCATGTTGTTGAAGGGCTTGGTAGACATTGTAATATAACAATGTGAAAGTCACTTAACATAGTCGATGATTTTCAACTGTAAGATTTTTGTTTTGTTAAAATGTTTTCAAAATAAATCAATTATAGATGCTTTGCTTTATAACCAAGATTTATTAGTTACTGAATATGTTGTTTTGAGAGATACTAGTTTCCTTTGGGTATGTACAGAAGAAGTAAGGGTGGAGGGAAACCCTAATCCCCTTTGCCCCCTCCACACATAGCAAGCTTCTACCCTCCCATTTCTTTCATCATTCTACACCTTTATTTTATTACTCTAACCATTTTCATTTAGCTAAAAGATATCTCTGTGCTATACAATGGCCAGAACAACAGCAGGCAACAGTTATGAGAAGGAAAGGGAGCAGATTTGATTAGGGAACTGATAACAAAAGCCAAGTATGTTGGTGACTTTGTTTACCCAAGTTATTAACCACATGTATAAATTATTTTGAGGCATTTCTCTTTAGGTTACCTGTTCAAAAAGCCAAACACCTCTGTTTCTTCCATTTCTCCTTTGACTTTCTTTCCTATTTTATAATTTCCCAAGAAGTAAGGAAAAAATTAATTCACCAAATATAAAGTGGGTAATATTCAGTTTTATATTTTAAATTTATTAGAGTTCAGGATAAGCCGCCAGCCTGCGAACCCAAAGGTCTCTGGTTCGATTCCCCAGCCAGGGCACATAACCAGCTTGTAAGCCAGGTCTCCAGCCAGGTCTGTAGCTGGAGGCAGGTGAAAGGCAACCATACATTGATGTTTCTCTCCCTCTCTGCCTCTCTCCCTACCCCTCTCTAAAAATAATAAATAAAATCTTTAAAAATAAAATATGTTTATTAGAGTTCAAAGTTAGTAATATAATAACTTTGCCTTATTTCCCAAGATTATCTTATTTAATGAATTTGAACTTCTAATTTGGGTGGTCAGGAAAAATGAATAGGAAATAGTATAAGAAATAAAAGCGAAGATCCCCATTCTACGCAGGAGAAGAATGAGATAGAAAGGTTAAAACAGACTTCCGGCCAAGATGGAGGTGTAGGTAGACACGCTGAGTCTCCCTCCAAAACTGAAAAGGAATACATCCACCTCAAAACTAGAGACAACCAGAAATTCCAGAAAATTGAGCTAGCAAACAAAAATATAAAGAAGAAATACTCATCCAGGCAGGTAGGAGGAGCAAAGCCAGGACAGAGGGGACACGGTTTGGCAGTGTGGATTGGTGGCACAGTGGCTGTGGTGGGACAGCAGCTATGGTTATTGGTGGGGCTGCTGCCAAGCGCAGTCACATATTTTTAAAAAGTAGAGACACCTGGGGAGCACCCCCAAGGCCAGACCAGATTGTGCAGCTCACTCTTCCAGCAAAGGGTGGGGGGTAGGGGGGTGGATTAAGCCTCATTGCTTCTGACTGTGAAAACCAGTGGGTGTTGGGGTGGAGAAAGAAGGGGTCCGTCTCACAACAGAGCACATTTCTTTAGAGGCCCCCATGGTCCTAGAACATCTGTAGACCCACCCACTCTGGGAACCATAGCCAGGGCAACAGCTAGAGAGGCACCAGTCTCGTAGGAGATGCAGAAGCGGAAGAGTACTTGGAAAAGGGGCGAGTGCCCAGCAAGCAGCATTGTTCCTTCTCAGGCCCCTCCCCCACACACAGCGCCACAACCTGGCCAAAAGAGCTGCCCAGGACTGACGAACACCTAAGGCTCCGCGTGCCTCACAACAGAACAGGCATGACGGCTCTATCTAAGACAAAGAGGCAAACGCAGAAGCCTGTCAAGTTGGGAAGATGGAGAAGTATCGCCCAAAAAGGGAAATAGATCAAGGTTCCAGTGGGAGAATTAAGCAATGAGGTAAAAGCCAACCTAGCCAACGAACAGATGGCCTAACAGATACACTGTTCAAAATACTGGTGATAAAGATGCTCACAGACTTGATGGATATGCTTGAGTACGGCAAACGCGAAAGGGAAGAAATGAAGGCTCTGCTAAGTGAAACGAAGGAAAATCCTCACAAAACCAATTGTGGAGGGAAGGAAACTGGGGTCAAATCAATGTTTTGAAACATAAGGAAGAAAAATTCAACCAGTACAGAAGGAGGAAACAAGAATTGAAAAACCCAAAGAGAGCTTAGGAACCTCTGGTACAACTTTAGACATGCTAACATTCAGAAGGTGCCTGAAGAAGAGAAAGAGCAAGAAATTGAAAACTTGTGTGAAAAAATAATGAAGGAAAACTTACCAAATTTGGTGAAGGAAATAGACATACAAGTCCAGGAAGCACGGCGAGTCCCAAACATGACCACACCAAGACACGTTGTAGTTAAAATGCTAAAATTAAAAGATAAAAGAATATTGAAAACAGCAAGAGGAAAGGAGAGAGTTCCCTACAAAGGGGTCCCTTATAAGACTATTGGCTCATTTCTCAAAAGAAGCTTTGCAGGCAAGAGAGGACTGGCCAGAAAGAAGTATTAAAAGTAATGAAAAGGAAGGACCTACAACCAAGATTACTCAGTCCAGCAAAGCTGTCATTTAGAATGGAAGAGCAGACAAAGTGCTTTTCAGACAAGGTAAAGCTAAAGGAGTTCGTCATCACCAAGCCATTATTATATAAAGTGTTAAAGGGACTTACTTAAGAAAAAGAAGGTCAAAACTATGAACATTAGGCCCTGGCTGGTAGTTCAGTGGATAGGTGCCAACTTCGTACCCAAAAGTCACTCATTCAGTTCCAGTCAAGGCACATAACCAGGTTGTAAGCCAGGTCTCCAGCCAGCTCCATAGCTAGAGGCAGGTGAAAGGCAACCATACATTGATGTTTCTCTCCCTTTCTTCCTCCCTCCCTGCCCTTCTCTCTAAGACTAATGAATAAAATCTTATAAAAAAACAAAAACTATGGGGAGGGGGACAGAGGGGAGAAAAAAGGGGATGGATTTAATACAACAACAAAATTTTTTAAAAAACTATAAACATTAAAATAACAATGAACTCCCAACTATCAATTGAATCTAAAAAAATAGCAAGCAAACTAAACAAACAACCAGACTAAGATCAGAATCCTAGATAATGGAGATCGTTTGGAGGGTTATCAGCTGGGAGGGGAAAGGGGGACAAATAGGGAAATGGTGCAGGGATTAGGAAACATAATTAGTGGATAAAAGATAGATAGGGGGAAGGTAAGAATAATATAGAAAAGGATGAAATTAGGGAACTTATACGCAGGGCCCATGGACATGAACTAAGGAGGAGACTTCAGGGCAGAATAGGGGTACTGGGTGGAGAGAAGCGAAGGGAAAAGAAATTGGGACGACTTTAAGAGCATAATCAATAAAATTTAAAAAATAGAAAGCTCAAACAGCATGTTGACATATACATAATAAAGAAATTAGACATGTTGAAATCTGAAAACTTGTATCTCTATGTAACGAATCCTTTAACTATTTTCTTCAGTGAGAATTATGTGATACCATATGATTTTGATTAAC
This sequence comes from Noctilio leporinus, assembly GCA_004026585.1. Lineage (NCBI taxonomy): Eukaryota > Metazoa > Chordata > Mammalia > Chiroptera > Noctilionidae > Noctilio > Noctilio leporinus. Next base: position 154,696 of record PVIW01002527.1, on the reverse strand, counting down.
CTTTCTGTGTTAAAATGAGAAGTTTTAAAAAGTACTTCCTTAAACAGTTTGGTTGGCAATGTATTCCTTGCAACTTGGAAGTAATAACATTGTCTTTTGACTACTGCCTCTTAAAATAGCAGTTTTTTTATTAACTTGACAAGGTAGTAGTGTATAGATAATACAGCTGTTAAAAATTTGTAAAGCGTTTTAATCTTCAGTATAACATCAGGACCCGATTTTACTTTCAAAGTTTCTTTTTTGAGGAGTTTCAAGCATTTAAAAGGACCAATGATTTTTTAACTCTTAGAGTCTTCTGAGGAACACAGACAAAATTTACTTTTGGTGGGGTGACTTAAGCAACAGAATTTATATATCTAAGGTAGTTTCAATTTTCTCACAGTTCTGGAGGCTGGAAGTCTGAGACCAAGGCTCCAGCAGCTGGTTTCTGGGAGGACTGTTCAGTTACCTGGCACATTGTTGAAGATGAGTGGACTGTACATGTGTGGCCGGCTTCTAGACTTAGTTCTATTCCAGTGATCTATGTCTCCTTCCTTACACCAATACCGCACTGTCGTAATATATTTATAGCTTTTTGAATTTGGGTAGTTTTGAGTCCTAGAGCTCTGGTTCTTGTTCTTTCTCAAAATTGTCACTATTCTAGGTCTTTTCCATTTTCCTATAAATTATAGAATCAGTTCATTTCCTTAAAGAAAAGTCCTCCAGTCCCTTGACTATTCATGTGATGAATAATATTAGTATACTTACTAGTATCAGTCCTTCTTAGCTGTCAAGGAATAAGCCATTCTTAATCATTGTTGTTTCTTTGTTTTAAAAGTATTTAATTTGGTCTTTTATATCTACAGTATATTTATAAGTAAGATATTTGGTTTTATTTTGATTTCCTCTTTTAGTAATAGCTTTTTACATTTGGGTGGGTATTCAGTGTTATAAAAATTTTACCAAATGAATTATGAAATAATCAGTTTTCTGTTTCCCTAAAACAGTTATGTAGTAAAGCAGTTAAATATTCCTTAGGAATTTGTTAAATGGTTTCATTACTTTTTATGATTATTGGTCTGTTGGAGTTTTGTCTTTTTTTCTTGAATGGATTTGTTTTCCTAGGAAATTATATTATTCAGGTTTTTAAATCTGTTATTATAGGGCTAGGTAATAGCGTTCCTTTTACACTACTAAAATCTCCCAACTCTGGCCAGGTGGCTCCGTTATTTGGAGCATCATCCCATATACCGAAAGGTTGTGGATTCAATCCCTGGTCAGGGCATGTACCCAGGTTGCTGGTTCTATCCCTGGCTGGGGTGTATAGGAGGCAACTGACCAATTCATGTTTCTCTCCTCAACCTCTCCTAAAAATCAATAAATAATACCCTCGGATAAGGATTTTTAGAAAAATCTTTTTTTTTAATTTTTCATATCTCAGATTATTTAGGTCTTTTTTAAAAAAATCTGTATTATTAAGGTTTCATGTTTATTATGTTAGAGTCCAAAAGGACACCTATCCTATTTTGGAATTTATTGAGGCTTCTTTTTTCTTTCTTATTTGAGGCAACAGTTAAGGTCCATTTTTGTAACCAGAGCATGGATACTTGGCAGGGCACATTGGCTTATTATTTTATGATAGTGTTCAGAAGATCAATGTCCTTATTTACTTTCAATTTCCTGTTTATAATTTATTTTCAGGGCAAGTTTATTCGGATCAACTTTGACGTAACTGGCTATATTGTTGGGGCCAACATTGAAACATGTATCCTTTTTCAGAATAGTATAATCCAAAATAATCACTTAATCTTCCTACAGCCTCAAAGCAACCCTTTGTGATATCACTCCCATGATCAAGATGATAACACTTAAGCCCAGAGAGATTGTAACTTGGTCAAATACTTTGAACTACTGAATATTAACTCCAAAGTGGTGTTTTGTTGTTATTGTTTGTTTATAACGCTAGGTCATAATGTAATCACATGGCTGGGGAGGTGGAGAATCCACCTCCTACTGAAGCTGAAGACTACCTGAAGCTGAAGACTACCTGAATAGCATCAACCTGAGAAATGTTAGTGTGGCGTAAGGACCTTCAGCTGAATGTCGTTATATGGAGCTACTCAGTTATTGCTGTGTTTGCTTATTTTTCACCATCTGCTTCTGATAAGCGTAGGATGGGCATGTACCCATCAAAACAAGCCTTATACAATAAAAGTACAGAGCTAAAGCAGTTTTAGTCTGTGTTAAGCAGAGTAAAACTAGAGGGAGAAAAATGTCAAATACATAGACTAGTCCCGAGAACTAAGTCTACATAGAATTAACTTGAGTAAAGAGATAAAGTAGAAGGGCTTCTGAATCGGTAGTATGCCAGGCCACAGATGACAAATTGTCTGTTACTTGCTAGAATGATCTCTAGTGTAGAAATATGTTGTTTCTCTGCTTCAGGGAAAGGATAAATCAAAATTTTCTTGTGAATTCAGAACTTTAATTTATGTTCTAAGTAAACTCAGCCAGAAAACACAAGAAACACTTGAAAAGGACAGGGGAATGGAGCTCGAGTTTCTTACTGGTGTACTATGGCATCATTCATCTGAATGTGTTTTTACCAAATGTGAGGGATACATTTGGCATACTGTGATTTAAAATTTAGGCCACACGGCACATACCGAATTAAATCATTTGGTGGCCCCAGGGAAGATTGATTTCAAAAGTGGCTATCATCTTCCCAAGCAGTGAAACTTGGGGGCTGTGAGAGCCAGTGACACACCAGGAGCAGCAAGGCAGGGTGGACAAAAAGACCCAAACAGGTCGCAGGTATGTGCTTTGAATACACAAGCCGATGTGCAGTACTGTGAATGAAGGCGCTGATCGGAGGCTGGGTTGCTTGCACCATGGAAGCCTGGGCAGAATAGGTAGCAGCAGTACTGACAATATTGGGACTCTAGAGCATGAAGGGAAGGGCAGTAGCTCAGCCAGTCATCGATAGCTTAAGGCATCATTTAGAAAATGTACATGAGGTGATGGATGTTAAGTGGCTGGTACCACTTCTGTGAGGCTTTCAATAAAGGGGGGTCCTTGTAGGTAGCATAGTAGGTAAGCACGTACATTTGGATTTCAACCGAGCTTTGATTCTTAGCTCTACCCCTTACTAGCTTTGTTATTCTAAGTAATTTCTTTGTGCCTTGGTTTCCTTATTTATAAAATTGTGATAATTCTGAGATTATGAGGCTTTTCCTGCCTTCAACAACTCAGTATCATTTTTAATATACTTACAGTTCCTTGTATGTCACTGTGTTCTTTGAATATAATCGGGATTAGGAGTAGGGTGGGGTGGGTGGGTGAGGAAAGCACTGAGCTTCAGGTCCCCAATAGTCTAGTGAATCAAGTAGATTAATTAGAAACACGAGTTGCGTGTGTTTTTTTTTTCTTTGCTTACAAAGTTTATTGCAGGATAGTTGATATATAAATGTTTTACAAATTAAAGAGACATGGAAGGAAGGCCACCTTTTCAATGTAATCCTTAACCATCTTTGCTCAGACCTTCTGGAAAAATCTCGTGCTGTTCGTCAAGCAAAAGATGAGCGTACTTTTCATATCTTTTACCAGCTGTTATCTGGAGCAGGAGAACACCTAAAGTGTAAGTTACAAAGTTTTTTACTATTTCACATTCATTTTCATCTCTTTGTTAATGTTAATTTTTTTGAGAGACATTTGTTTCCCCCATTATCTAAATATCTCTCAAAATTCTAGCTGATCAGATTTATAAATGTGAAAATGAAATTGAATTTCAATGCCATAGGTTAATACTTTGATGTGGCAGGTATATGAGTGGTGTTATGTTATCTATTGTCATTTTGTTTCTTTTAAAAAATCTTAAATTAGAAGACAAATGATGCATTTTAGTAAAGTTGTGTTTTAACATTTATAATTTTAAAAATTAGAAATAATAAATTAATAAAATTAGGTTTAATAAATACTTGTATTATTAACTTAACAACTAAATACATGTTATGCTTCCACTAGTAGTAGAAAGAGCTTATGGTGGATATTTTTCTTTCTTTCTTTTCTTTTTTTGTCATGAATCACAAGGACTAGAAGCTTGAGCCTACACAGGATAAAATGTAGAATTTTGTTCTGGATCAGAAATTTGCTGGGTATATGAGGAAGAGGAGAAGATGCATAACTTTCCAATTTTTCCTGTCTCAAATTCACTGCTTTTGTATGACTGTTACATAGATTGTCTAAATTGACAAATAGATACATGAGCCACCATACTTTTCTCATCATAGGTGTAGGCTTTTGCAATGAGATATTTTCTCTGTACAAGCATTAAACCCAAAAATTGATTAGAAAATGACCTGCAAGAAAAAAATAAGCAACACATAGGTAGAGCCAACCCCAAACTAAAAATTCAAGATTATATATACAGCATGTGATGCAAAAGAGAAGAGAACCCTCAGTCTTCCAAACTGGCAAGATAACTTTAATAGTAATGATCAAAAAATATCAGGTCAAAGTGTTAAAGACAAAGAAAGCCATCCGTACCCAGTAGAAGCTAATTAAATGTGATGTACGTAGATAAGAATGAAGGATAGGAGTGATTGGAATTCTGTGCAGGTGAGCATTACAAAGAAACTGGGAGCGGGCATGAGATAACCTCCATTATAGGGATAAATAACCCTATCTGTTTTGGAACAAATTGATCAAGAGAGTAAGTTAAGTTCTCTCTAACTTAAAGTACAAGTAGGCAGTGAGGGATCTATTATGATATTCTGTCATGACATTATATGAGTTGCATGTTGCACATCACTTTTCGAAAGCAAATTTACCACTAACAGACTGGCTTGGAGAGAAAGGGTTTCGGGCTTTGGCTGGGCTGAGGATGTGCCTGGTCCATCTTCCATACGGTTTATACATGCGTGTTCATCTTAATGTCCACATAATCTTCATTAGTGACCCCATAGTGTTTGCTATTAACTACTTGCTAAGATAAGAATATGGAATATGGGTTTAAAAGCTTCTGAAGTATGTATAAAATCTGAAAACAATAAAGTTAGTTCTCTGGAAAAGTGATATCCTTTCTCCACTATCTAATTTCAAATATAATATTATACATATATATAATATATAAGCCACTGTCCCTCAAAGGTGAGACTTTTGCAGTTTACATTATTATTTTCCTTTCTTGATATAGATTATGGAAACCTGTATGTACTTGTGTTTTTAACATGAATATAAAGAAAGAGAAAGTATGTGGTGGTGATGGTTGGGTGGTGAGCTGCTATTCTCCTGGGCTATCAGTGCCATCTGAGTGTGGGCATGCTCCAGTCTATTGATGAGTATTTCTTTAATTGTATTCTGTTCTATTTTCTTTTAGCTGATTTGCTTCTTGAAGGATTTAATAACTACAGATTTCTCTCCAATGGTTACATTCCCATTCCGGGACAGCAAGACAAAGATAACTTTCAGGAGACAATGGAAGCAATGCATATAATGGGCTTCTCTCATGAAGAGATTCTGTGTATGTGGAATTTCTCTAAGATTCTGATAGTCATTTAGATAAGATAAATCGGGGGTAAATAACCTAAACTAGAAAAGGATTGAGGAACTGAGAACTGTATACTTTGATGAAATCCGAAGACATCTTACTTACTGAAAAGTTTTGTACAACTGACTTTTAGTTAAAATAAATTAGAATATGTCTTTGCTGTATGTTAATGCAATAATTTTATTAATCTTTTTTCTTTTTAATAAAGCAATGCTTAAAGTAGTATCTTCAGTGCTTCAGTTTGGAAATATTTCTTTCAAAAAGGAGCGAAACACCGATCAAGCATCTATGCCAGAAAATACAGGTAAGCTGATGACCACTGATTTTACATTTCTATTTAGATGGTTTGTTGTGTTCTGCAAAAACATGTTTTAGTGCAAACATAAAAAGCACTCCCGAGGAGGTGGAGAGGGTGGGGCAGAGGAGAGCATTGGAGGGAAAATGAAACGATTGTAATAAAACAGTAATAAATAAAATTTTAAAAAATTAAAAAGGCACTCCTGAAGCACTTCCACAAGTCTGTGCCTGCGTAAGGGCCAATCTGACGTCGTAAGTGAGGGAAGAGGGCACGTGTAGTGTGACACTAGAGACTGATGTCGCCCTGGGAGGCAGTAGGAACTGGGTGCAGGAGATGGAAGCTGTGGAAACCACGCAGTTGATCTGCAAGGGAGCCGCAGCTGCTGAGTTCCAGCCAGTTTTACCTTGGAATGTAGGCCTAGTCTTTGTCTTTCGTGGCTTTGACACTTTTGAAGAATGATCGCCAGTAATCAGTATTTGGAAAAATGTCCCTCCCTCTGTTTGGGTTCGTCTGTTGTTTCCTCCTGAGTAAATTCAAGTTATGTGTTTGGTAAGACTATCACAGAAGCGATGTTTTGCCATTCTTGATACACTGTATCCGGAGGCTTATATTGCCAATCTGTCTCTGTTGGTAACGTTAACTTTGATCACTTGGTTTTAAAGTAAAACCTACCAGGTTTCTCCACTATCAGATTACTATTTTCCCTTTGTAATAAGTGTTTGGGAGAGGAAAGGAAGGAGGGAGACATTTTAAGACTAAGAAATAAATCAAGTTTTTCATCAGACTCTTTGACTAACTAGTTCAAGCATCCATTTATGATTCTTACCTGAAGCCATACTGCTTGTGGTGTATGTCTTTCGATTTACATCCGTCTTTTATATTTATTCCCTGGAATTCTCCTGTAAGGAAGAGCTTTCACTTTTTTCTTCCTTTAATTATTTATATCAATTTAAACAGAAAGACTTATTTATATAATTGTATGGGTTTGCAATTCACTTTATTATTATTTACTTAACCTTATCCTTGATTTGGCCATTAGGTTGAAATTCCTTCAGGTTAGCTCTTAGGTTATTTTGGCACAACTCGTGTCACTTTTACTTGTAGCAATTTCTGACTTTATGTCACCACAAAACGTTCCAGACTCTGTATTTTTCCAGCCCCAGCTCTGGCACTAGCCATTTCTCTGCTGTTCCCTCACACTGGAGAATAGTATTCCACTACCAGTATCTAGGTACTGGTGGAGCTAGTGTCTTACTTGCTTCTAACTTCTCCCAGAGGATACACACATATACTCACAATCCTATTTTTATTTCTATGTGTATACACTATATATTAAAAAACACAGATTTATACTGATACCTCCAGTTTTTGGTTTGGTGGGGTTTTTTGGCCTTTTTATAATTGGTATTCTTTTACAGTGAAAGCCAATGAGAAGAGTCCCAATTCTGATACCTCTAGTTTTGATCCAACACTACAAGGCATCTCCTTTTCTTTATTTTAAACTCTTTTCTCTGACAATAAGAGATCTGGTTTATCTACAATATATTTGCTTATTTTTGTTTGATCCTAGAATACCCATAAAATAGCTTCAGAATTACTGATGTACACTCCTCTGAAAAACAAACCTGCTAATCAGTATACAGTATTTGGTATGGTTCTTCAGCATTCGAGTACATAGTCCAAATGCTGTTTCACCCTTCCTACCTTCTCATGGCTATGATTTTGTTCATATTGTAGGTAGCTTCATTTATTTGTTTGTATTGCATTCTACACCCCCCAACTACCATCTTTTTTTGCTTATTTTTTTTTTAGTATCTGCAACAAAAATAATTCTAAAAGAACTATAGGAAAATGTGTACTTCCCTTTGATTTTATTTCTTTCCATCCCCATCTCTTCCACTCCGTTCCTTTCCTCTACTCTTCCGTTTCCATCTACGTCATTGGAAATCATTCTCATTCGTTTTTTATTTATTCTTCCTTGAGTAGCACTTTTTAGCCCTGTAGTAAGTGTTTAGCCACCCAAGGTACCAGCCCTCTGTAAGATGAATAAGTTCTAATGTCTGTTTAAACACTTAGCCACATTCCTTTATAATAACATCATAAAGCCGAAGTTGTACTTGCCATGGCCCAGATGACCAGTAAGTTTTCTGTTTCCTAGGCTTTGGTTAATTACTGTGCTTTATTTTACTTCTGGAACGTTTTCCCCCAAGCTTGGCTCTTTGAAGTAGATAGTCTCAGGAAGGGGCATAAGAAGCAGACAGAAGAATGTGCGTTATGCAGAAAAATACATGCCTCAGCATTTGAGTGGCAAAAAAGGGAGCTACCTTAAAATATCCAACAGAATGAAGTAAACTAAGATTTAGCTACACTATAAAGTATTTTTTTTAGCTGCTAAAATGGCATTTATCATGATGCAAAGCAAAGGAATGCAGGCCATTTGCCTTTTGTACTTCTTTGTATTTTTTTAACTTCCTATTTAATACATATACACATGCATTCACACATTAGCTGAAAGGAACCAAGGCCTTGCAGTTCAGGCAGAGCAATCAGTGAGAGCCAGCGAGAAGAGTCCCAAAGCCAGGGAAGTGCTCGCCGGAGCCCAGCCTGCTCTTCCCAGACAGGGCCTCTGACCTGGCAGCAATGGGCGCCTGGATTAGGGCTTTGAAATAACCTGGGTAGGTTACACTTGTGATAAATATAATTCAAAATATGTTTACCCTTAGAGAATTTTAGTGTTTTAACACTTAATTCAAAAGTAATTAAACAGCAAATTTCTGGTGAGGCAGGTGCCCTGGTGCTGATCAGAGTGCTTCATGTGAGCCGTGTAGGCAAGTAGTTCCCTTTTTGTTTAAGTTTTTAGATTTCTTGCCTAGGATCATTATCTGAACATGACCAGGTAGTTATCTTAGTAACATGATGAATTCAACTATTATAAACACCATTTCTCTCATTTTGTGTGTTATCCGTGGGTTCTTAGACTCATTAACCTGCATTATTAGCCATAATGTGTCATTGTCGGCCAGCCACCTCTCATAGCGCGAGACGTGTGTTACTAACTTGAGAGAATGAAGCTATTTTTCATCAGACCTAAACCTTTAGTTTATTTCTTGATGTTGTTTAATAACCATTAAATTATATTATATTGAATTATATAGATATATAATTGAATGATTAGTAAAGGTTTTTCCACTATTTGTTGAGTGCGTGGTTACTAGATTAGAATCAGGAGTCTAGTATTTAGGAGATTTTTATACTCCAGCTGCACAGAAGCTCTGCCATCTCCTTGGGATGAACGTGATGGAGTTTACGCGGGCTATCCTCACCCCCCGGATCAAGGTCGGCCGCGACTATGTGCAGAAAGCCCAGACCAAAGAACAGGTATACTTAGCGTTACGACGCATTTGTTTGAATAACTTCTGATTGGCATGTAACAAACTCAATCAATTAACGCTGTATGATATGGATGTTTCTTGGTAGGAATTGAGTATTTTTTTCTCTTATATAGAGTTTTCTTTTTTAGAAAAATTTTAAAGGTGACTTTTTAAAAAACGAAATTTAAAATATCACCTTGAGTTTCCCCCAGGTAGATAGATTTCCCAGGAGGACAAAGCTGTACTTCTGGAGCCCACCCAGCAGTGGGGCATCCTGCCTCTTGTCCCTGTGTGGGTGGCACGGCACCAAGAATACAGGAATTCAGTCACTCATTTCCTGGTAGGCTCCTTTAAAGCTCCAAGCAGATAAGCTACACAGAACCCCAGGGACAAAGAAAGGGATTTATTTTTTACTAGGCATCTTCACCCTTCCCTTAAATTCATAATCTCTAGTGTACACTTAATTGTGGTAACACCCTTTTGTTGATGTGGAAAATTGAGCTGTAATTAAGCGGTTAAATGCCATTTTAGGGTGTTTTTTTTTAGTGCTGTAGTACATTAAGCTCCACATAACAGCCATTAATGCTTTGTTGAGATCATTTTCAGAATAAAAGGTTGGTGTTGTGTAATTACAGGCAGATTTTGCAGTAGAAGCATTGGCAAAAGCTACCTATGAGCGGCTCTTTCGCTGGCTTGTTCACCGTATCAATAAAGCTCTGGACAGGACCAAACGCCAGGGAGCGTCTTTCATTGGAATCCTGGATATTGCTGGATTTGAAATTTTTGAGGTATGTCTCTTCCCTCCTGCTCTTTTTCCAGCTTATTCTTTTAATAAATGTTAGACTCAATATGCTGTGCTAGGCACCAGGGATCTAATGATTGATAAACAGGTGTAGTCCCTGCCATTTTAGTACATAGAGTTGAGCAATGAATGACGAATAACCATTAAATTCTCAGAATTGTAAATAATGAAGTGAAAGGGGTGCTGGGATAGAAAAATTAGGGAGCCTGACTTTTGACAGCTGAGCCATGAAGGTGTCTGCAGTGGGAACATGAAGTATACTTGAAGAAGGAGAAGCCGGGCCTCTGCAAGTGTCCCAGGCAGCTGTCCTGTGTGGGAGAGAATTTGTCAAATGTTAGAAATTGCTAGAAAGCCAAAGTGACTAGATGTACCTGACCAAAGGGAACTTGAGTGTGGTGTGGGGCAAAAGCAGATGCAGGGAGACCATTGAGGTCATTGGCCACTGTAGTGGGCCAGGGCCAGGGCCAGTGGCTGCTGGGAAGTCAGGAGTAAGCAATGTGAGGCGGAGAAGTGAGGTAAGGGAATGATCTCTGCTTTGAAGGTACAACCATAGGTTTAAGGATGGATTTCAGTGTATTTTATTACTGATCTACTTGATTTTTCCAAATTTACACAGCATCAATCCATTAAAGGTTCATACAATAGTTATATACCTGCAAAAAAAAGTTAATAAAATTTTGGTCTCCTAAATATTTATATCTTTACCTCTCCTTTAATAGGCTGATTATATATATGTAAGGCACAGATAATAAATTAAGTACTTCTTGGGATCATTGTGCCAGTTGGGCCTCTATTGGATATTGAATTATCCTTTTTAAAATGAACCCCTTTAAAATTATGTCTGCTTTTATACAATCAGAACTGTTACTGGGTTAAGCAGTTTTGGCTGCTGAACTGCAGCTGCCACAATAAGAAATTGCTTTAATGTGTATTGCTCTGTAAATAACTTGAGAAATCATGAGAGGTGGCCCGGTAAGTGAGCAGAGTTCACAGCAAAGGAAACAGAAATGCCCATAACTTAGGGTTATAGTTTTAAATAATTGGTTACCCTTCTGTATATAAACAGTCAGAAGATACAATGAAAGAAGAGTCCTGTTTTCAGCTGCAACAAAAACAGATAAAATACCTAAGAATAAATTAAAGAAAAAATGGATAAGATTTAGTTGACAGTTTTACCATACTACTGTGAAATATAAAACACCTGAACAATTGATAAAACATACCTTGGTCTTGGAAAGGAAGATACAGTACTATAAACATATAAATCTTCAAGAGGGTGTTAAAGGATATAAAACAAAGCTGTAGAACTTCAAGAAGTACATAGACAGTAGAAAAACGTGTGTTAATGCAAGGTTGTTTATTGATCATTATTTGTCATGGGAAAAGAATAGAAAAGGCCTAAATGTCCACTATTAGGACATTGGTTCAATTAATCATGAGATACCCATAGAGTAGAATACTAGGCATCCATTATAAAGAATGGGGTAGCTTAATTTACTGCAGTGGAATGACTTCCAATACATTGTTAAGGTAAAAAAAATGAAACAATACACAGAGTGCATAGAATATTTCTGGAAGGATCATAAGAAGTAAGTGATACTGCTTGACTCTAGGGAGATGAAGTAAGGAATTGAAGTGAGACTTAGTGCAGTTCATTGTACAACTTTAATTTTATACCATGCATTGCCAATTTTTTTTTTCTTTTTTTTTTTAATTTTATTGTTGTTGTATTACATCCATCACCTTTTTGCTCCCCTCTGTCGCATTGCCAATTTAAAAATGGAAATTTATTGTTTTTTAAAAATGTATTACCATACATAGTAGTAAGGCTAACCAGAGAGAAAAGACAGAGCAAAACCATTTACATAAACATGAATAAGCACAGTTGAGTAATCTGCACCTATCTGTGTGGTTCACTAGAAACACAGTTTTTGAGCAAAAATGGCCCCTGCCTCCTAGCATGACCTCATTTCAAAATAGTGAGTATAACACCTCCATGGGGGTGGGAGGCAGGAATGCCTTTTCAGACAATAAATTATTTTTTGGAGATTGATTACACCTGCCCTAATTTTATAATTAAAGAAGTTATTTATGGCACATGCAACTTTAGTGAAGGCAGGAAAAAAAGTTGAGTGCTTCTAATATAGAAGGTGATTGTTTTAAGATTATACCTATTAATTCACCCCATCAACAGCACAATAGAAAAACAGGCAGAAAAGGAAACAGAACTGTCCGTAACTTAGGAAAAATGCTCAAGTTCACTTCATAAGAGCAATGCACCATCACTTTTGATACTGGCAAAGGCCAGGTGTGTGTGTGTGTGTGTGTGTGTGTGTGAGACGAAGAGATTGAGAGAAACGCCCTTGGTTCAGTCACTGTCATTAGATAGAAGCAATAATGTAGTTGATACCTAATTAATTTTTAACAGATTTTTTGATAATTAGGTGACTATTCCTGTTTTTCCTTTCCCTCCCTATGTTTGGAAAATCATGCTTTCAACATTTGTAGCTGAACTCCTTTGAACAACTTTGTATCAACTACACGAATGAGAAGCTGCAGCAGCTGTTCAACCACACCATGTTCATCTTGGAGCAGGAGGAGTACCAGCGCGAAGGCATCGAGTGGAACTTCATTGATTTTGGGCTAGATCTGCAGCCATGTATTGACCTAATAGAGAGACCCGTAAGAGGCTTTATTTGCTATTTGGCTTTCAGTTGCTACGTAGGCAGTGCCTTAAGTTTCTTCTTGGCATAATGTGAGACAAATTATCTCGTCTAATAAGTGTTAATTTTCTAATCTAAATTTTCTAGGAAGATGATACTTTGATAAAATACCTATTTAAAAATGAACATGCCAACAAGACCCTTCTTTGGCTCTCTTTTCTTACAGCCTTATTCCTTCGCTTGTGTGTGTGAATATATTGGCTGATGTTCTCTGGTTCTTCACAGGCTGCAGATGCCACAGAGGTCGTTGTCACATTCACCTTCAGCTCTCAGCACCTGTCACGGGGCCCAGGTGTCACCTGACTTACCTAAGCAATACAGGGAGACTTTGCTTAGCCAAAACTAAGACGTGACATATAAATCCATTTTTCTGAAGCTTATCCTTATAAGTACAAAGGTGTTTCTATTTTGACAGATAAATTTTTAATTTAAGAAATCCTTTTTAATGTCGAGGCAGACATAGTTTTATAGAAATTATAGCAAGCATCAGAGTTTATTTCCTCTTGGCTCCGTGTCATGTAGAAATATGTGAAACTTGGAACTCATTCACTTACGAAACTCTGTGACCTCAAAACAAATACCGATGATTCAGCTTTGTATACCCTCATAGCAGGCAGCTTGTACTTATTTTGCTAACAACCAAGATATAGAAAAACTGAAGCATAATTAAGCACTTGTACCGTTCATTTACATAAAGTTCTAATGTTAGTTCAGTAGGTGTGTTTGCACAGTGAGGTGTCTCCTGTGAGGTGCTCTAGGCTTTGAAGCAGTTCTTTCTTGTGCTCTCCGATCTCTGCCGCCTGAGCTCCGCATGTGTGAAAGGCTTGGAGGACTAAGGCCTATAGCCTGGATATTAACAGAATCAGAATAGAGGACATTCACCCTGTTAGAGATATACTTGTAGCACGTTAGGAATATGGGTGTAAGGCAAGTACAATTTTTGTTTGGTTCATACATAGGAGATCCTTCTACCTTTCCAAGGCACACTAGCTGCGTGTTGAGAGAGAACTCTCACACAAGTAGTGGTTGGGAGGAACCTGCCACATTATTTAGAAGTAACCGTCAAGGCATGCTACCAGTAACTCCTAGTGACTGCCCATGTATACACAAACATGTGACTATTTCCTTGCTGCTCCGTTGTCCAAAAAGTTGTTTGGAGATGTATATAAATAAATTGGAATATTTTGTATGACTGTTATCAATGATCATATGATTTATTTGAGTGTATATAACACTGGAAACTCTGTGGTTTTGGTTTTTGTTTTTGTTTTAAGATTTTATTCATTTTTAGAGAGAAGAGTAGTGAGGGAGGAAGAAAGGGAGAGAAGCATCAATGTATGGTTGCCTTTCACCTGCCTCCCTCCAGCCATGGACCTGGCTGGAGACCTGGCTTACACATAACTTTCCCAATTATGTGCCCTGACTGGGAATCGAACCAGCAACCTTTGGGTTTGCAGGCTAGTACCTCTTCACTGAGCTGCTAGCCAAAGCCATGGAAGCTCTGTGTTTTAAGAAAATATTAACTATGTATCTGCACTTATAATTGAGGATGGAAAAGAATTCATAAGAGCTGCTAATCCATCTCTTTGTCTAGTAATTATATCAAAACTCTTCCAAATGGAAAATTATCAACCCCATTTTTTTTTTAATGCCTACATTAGGCATAGTTTTGAAATAGATTTTACTTACTTATTTTTAGAGAGAGGGGAAAAAGCAATGGAGAGAAACATGGATCATTTGCCTCTCTCACACCCCCAGCTGGGAACCTGGCCTGCTACCCAGGCATGTGCCCTGAGTGGAAATCAAAATGGCAACCTGGGGTCTGCAGGCAGGTGCACAATTAGTCCATGAGCCACATCAGCCAGAGCATAACCCTATTTTAAAAAATATTTTTAGGGGGTTTTAAAATCTGATGGTTTTGTGACCTTTAAATGAATCTTAGGCATATATGGTTTAAAAAAAATTTTTTTTTTAAGCCTCACCTGAGGATGTTTTTTAAATGGATTTTAGAGAAGGAGGGAGGGAGGGAGACAGAGAGAAAGACATCAATGTGAGAAACACTGATCAGTTACCTCCTGTACACACCCCAACTGGGGATTGAATGCAAAATCTAGGTATGTGCCCTGAATGGGAATTGAACTCACAACCTTTTGGTGCATGGGATGACACTCCAGTCAACTGAACCACCAGCCAGAGCAGGAATATACAGGGTGCACGCAGTCAATTGGCAAAATTTCAGTAAAATAAACAACATACCACAAAAGTGTTATGTTTTGAAATAAATTTATCCTTATATGTAAATATATAAACATAGTCATTTTTTTAATTGTTAATGAAAGTCTCCATTTGCTGTAATAATAGACTCGATTTGACTTCAGAATCTTGAGCACACTTTCATTAACTTTTCTTTATCCATGGACACCATCATGTTTTCAGTCTTAGCTTTAACAGCCTCTTTATTGGAATGAGGTTGTTTATTAACTTCTCTCTCACAGATGCTGCGTACATAGTAGTCTAAAGGTTTTGCATTTGGTGAACTAGGTGGCCAGATTTCTTTTGACCAGAATTCAGGAACATTGACACAGAAATTTTTGCACCTTTTTGGCGTTATGTGCTGATGCACCATCTTGTTGGAAGATAAAATGATGCCCATTTGCCAACTTGCTTCATCCACTATATAACTATTTCTCTCAAAACATCAAGGTAAACATCCTGGATCTCCATTGATGATCTCCTGGATTCTGTGTACAATATCTGGACATGTGCGATCCTTGCGTACCTTACGCGTTTTCCTTGTTGGTGTGGCAACATCAGGATCAGCATCATATACCTTCATATTGTCAACTGTACTTAAAGGGATATTTTTGAAGTCCGTAATTTCCTTAGCAGTTTGTCCTACACACAGTCCAGAAATTATGGTTGCTCTAACATCATGTTCCTTTGACATGATGGTTGCTCTCAGAATTTAATACTTTAGATCTGAAAAAACAATGATGTTAAATCATAACCTTAGGAACATAGCTTTTCAAAATTAATAAACATGTAAAATAAGGAGATGCAAAGTTATTGCCAAATGATCGCGCACACCCTGTACATTCATGATGTTACTCAACTACATTTCTTTTGCTTTATCCTCTAAGACCAAGTACTTTATGTAGCTTTTTTTCTTCACTTTCAAATGATGCTTTTGTTGTAAAATTGAGAACGTTAGGGGAAAGTAAACATTTCAGCCTTAGTAATTAACTCAGGAAAAATAGGTGAGGCAGAAAGGGTTTGATGGTTACACTTTTAATTGTTGTGGTGGATTTCAGTTGCTTAGTTGGGTATTGTTGGATTAGGATAAGATCAAGGCAGGAAATAGTTATTAAATCCTCAACCACAGACTGGAAATAAAAGATTGGGGGCTCTTTCGGAATGTGGGGAGTAGATAGTATGGCCCTGGTCCTTAGGGGCCTGATCTTGAAGCCAGAGAACAGAACACAACGTGTGTCAGTTAGTTCATTGGTTACGTGCTTCCTGGTCTAAGTGATGCTCTGAACTTGGTGAAGGTAAATGCCACACTTAGCTGCCAGTGTCACAGGAGGTTTCACGGTATAGCTGTCATGAAGGCAGCAAGAATACATTCCAGAGCTACACTCCCAAAATTAGCAGGTGAGCGACATATTGATGGTGGTGTTTTAGGAAAATTATTCAGTCAGGTGTTTGGAAAGTATTGGAATGGGGAGGATATGCCAGCTATGTCTAGATATTTAAGGACAATGAACAGAATAAAGTACTTCCTCTTTTTCTTACTCTTTTCCTGTTCCCTTCCTCTACCCCTCTCTCCCTCCTTCCTCCCTTCCTATACTTCTAATACTGGCACTTTCAGGCTTTTCTAAAAAAAACCTTAGAATGTACCCTTTTATTTCTTCCCTTCATAGTCCCAACTTAAAGGGGAGGGAGGGAATTCAGGATTTAATGCTGACTTGCTCTTTAAGTCAATTATTCCTTATTCTATTTACCCACAGAAACAAAGAGTTTGTAATTATAGGAAATTTAACTATAGCATATAGACTGGTAAGGGATAATGATTCCATTGATAGTTCTTTAAAAATGGAGAGTAAGGACATTTTCCAGAAGGAGAATAAATACCTAGAAAGCCATTTGCCAGTCTTAACCTGCTCTCCCCAAACCCAGCCCCTGCCCTGCTTGGGGGAGGGGGATGGCCACAGGGGGGCCTCTAAGCTCAGGAACCTGCGCACAAAACCCTTGACCTTGCCTCTGGCCTCAGACAGAAAATGGTCTCTCATACTTACAGCTCTTTTAGGGGAGTCCCCAATTAAAAGAAGTGTTACCAGGGAACTTGACATTGAAGGATGAAGCAGGAAAAATAAAAAGGAGACACAATAATGGATATTCATAATTATGCTGTCACTGAGTCATTTAGAAAAGACTATATTTGGGATCCTATTTCAGAAGTTAGAAATATTTTTATTAAAAGGGAATTGAAAATATAAAAATTAGTCAGAAGTGGATGTTTTGCTTATCTTAGTATTAACATGGCACTTCATTTCTCAGAGTTGTCAAATGAATGGAGCCTATTGAGCTATCTGCCACACTGAACCTTTGAATTTTTAGGGTTTCCTAATGCTGGTTGCCTTTGGTTATAGTCTTGTTCTAGCTACTCAAAAACCCTGCAGTTCCTTTTAGGTGGGGGAACCACAAACTAGCCAGCAGCTGAGAGAGAGTCTCGGTGCTGGGCCTCATTGCAGAGCGATTCTCTCAGTTTCTCCCTACTGCCCCTGGGCCGCCGCCACCTTCCTCTAACTATGTTACTGCATTATTTCACTTATATCTAGCTACTTTATAGGCAGTATTATAGAGCCTTCTCTTCCCTAGTAAATATAAAGGCATTGTGAGTTGAAGAAAAATGATCCTAGAGATTTATTCAAAAAACCGATACACCCTAGAATTGGTACATTCAGTCTTATATCACAAATTGCCATATTTTAGCATGGCAATGCAAGATGACCCAGAAGTGCTACGAAATAGACCGCTGTTTAAATATTATTTTTAGATGCGTGTCTATGCCTTCTTTCCCCCACAAAAGGAGTCATTCCACTGATGTTTGAGCTCCCAGAGAATGACAGGCTCTAGGCACATATCCTAAATTCACTCTTTTAAAGGATACAATTCAGTGGTTTTTAGAACATTCACAAAGCTGTGCAACCATCACCACTGTCTAGTTGCATGTTTTCATGCTCCCAGAAACTTCGTGCCTGTTAGCAGGCGCTCCCGGCTCCCTTCCCTCAGTCCCTGGCCACACTTCTCTGTGTCTCTAGGTTTCTTCCCAGGGTGCTGATGGAGTGAAATAAAAGTCTCTCAAATATTCATGGAAATGAATGTATAAAGTAACTGATAAATCATTTCATGACTTTCCATAAACTATACTTAATAATGGTTTAAAATACTTTACCCAAGCATGAACCAGTGCATTTTATTTCATGATTACTTAACCAGAAACTTAAATTGGTTAGGATATAAAATGTCTGACACATTTCACCTAGTGGGAGTTTTTGAATAATTTATCCATCCAGTCTTTGACTATGTAAATACTCAGCTTCATCTCTTCACAGCTAGTTCCTTTTTGATGTCTTTTATTTGCTGCATTTTTGGGATCATCTACTTGGAATTAACTTGCCTACAGTTTACACGTGTATATGCTTATGAGATAAGTTACTCAGCCATTGTCTCACCAGCACTTAGCAGTGTGAGGCCTCTGTGTTTGGATCATTGATGTGGTTTGGATGTTACCTTCCATCCTAGCAGTTTGTTTTTCATAGATCTTCCTGAAACTTTTTGGAAGTTAAACTGCCGCACCTAATGGGGACTTAAAGTGACATGCAAAACATGTCTGTTCTTACTGCCTCTCGTTATCAGGCTAACCCGCCAGGTGTCCTTGCCCTTTTGGATGAAGAGTGCTGGTTTCCTAAAGCCACTGATAAAACCTTTGTTGAAAAACTAGTTCAAGAGCAAGGTTCCCACTCCAAGTTTCAGAAACCTCGGCAACTGAAAGACAAAGCTGACTTCTGCATCATACATTATGCAGGGAAGGTAAGAGTTAAATAACTTGATTAACACATAATTCACCAATTCACCGGCAATTTTATACAAAAGCAAATGCAGGTGCAAACAGGAGATAACTCATGCAGAAACTACACCATCTATTCATTAAAAGTACTGAGTTTGAAGTTGTGCTGCATTTGATGAAGTTTATAAGAAGCATGCTGATAAATGTTTGTAAGCCCTTAAATACAGTATACTGTACATTGCACATGCGTTGCCTTTGAGATGATCCATGTTTTAGATTGCTCTGTGAACATTTGTGGGTAAGGCTTTAAATGTTGCTTGGTTTTTGTTTTGTTTGTTTGACGCTGGCCCGGGCCAGGTGGACTACAAAGCAGACGAGTGGCTGATGAAGAACATGGACCCCCTGAACGACAACGTGGCCACACTCCTGCACCAGTCATCAGACAGATTCGTTGCAGAGCTTTGGAAGGATGGTAAGAATGTGCTTATGTTTGTAATGAAGATTGGCCAGCATTGCTTACCATTAAGGGTTAAATATGGTTCTCTTACATATATCTGTGCATCTATATCAATATTTTACTATAAAACTCTTTTCCCTAGAGCAGGGCTGCCGTTATCTTGGAAAGAACCCACTTTAAGAATATTTGGATAACAAGACATCTGCCTTCTTGGTCAGATGCTGTGGCAAGTTGGGTAACATTCTAGGCTCAGAGACATAAAGAACTGCACATATGCCTCCAGCCAGCTGGTCCCAGTTAGGTTATAATCCAAGGGGACTGAGACATAAGGCCTGAGAAGCCCTGAGCATTTTCTCTATGCCAGACAGGGCAGTAAGCAGTTCCTTCACCACGACTGGCCTTACACACACACACACACACACACACACACACACACACACACAGTGACTTATGAAAGCGTATAGACACACTGCCTGCAAATCAGTTTCTGTTTCCTCAAGTCCTGATAATTCAAGCAAAGATTCTGGCTTTTTTTTTTTTCTTTTTTTTTTTTTCTATCATAGACTAGAAAGTTTTACTGTTACCAGAGAAACAGAACCTCTCTGTGTGCATATGCATAGTAGGATCCAATATCTTTCAAAGCTTAGTTTTCACTACTACACTTCTTCCTGATTGTATCCCACGACCTTCAGTTGTACAGGGTCTTAGCCCCAGATCTGCCCCTTGCAAGGCCCTGATCCCGAGGCCGGGCCTGTTCAGTAACCTGGCTCACTTTGACATTCTCTGTAGCTTGTAATTTGTCTTCTCAGAGGTAGAGAGAAAGAAATATAGAAAACAGAAAGGAAGGGCATAAGCAATTGGGGCAAAAGGAAAGAGAGAGAGAAGAACGAACACAGAGAAAGTGAGGAAGGGGAAAGATAACCATGTCGAAGATAACCTGGTCAAGACTGACCACGAATGTCAGCCCCAGTCAATGTGAGGAGCCTGCGGGGTGCGGTGCCCTGTGCATGTATGTGTCCTGGGAGGAGACTGTAAAAGGAGAGATTTGGGAAACATGTTAGGTTTCCAACAAGTAAAACATAAGCTTTTTATTTTTATGCCTTTGGCTGAAAGTCTTCAAACGATGCTGAGTGTCATGTGCTGAATGACCTGGTCAGTCAGGGTCATGAGGAGAGAAGCAGGAACCTGAGGCCACATTTGCAGTGCCTTCATGGTTGAGGCACTCCTGGCCCTACTGCTGGGAAGTTAGCAACATGAGAAACTGGAACCAGAGCAGAGGAACAACCCTGAGCACCAGTTGTCACAGGGTGTCCAGCTAATAGAAAAATAGCCCAGGTGAGTTGGAGATGCATGTGGGAAGTGCCACAAAAAGAAGAGGAAGGAGGAATGCTGCCAGGTGTGACTGCTTGCATTCCTTTGTGACTGGACAGGGCACGGCATGGATTGAGTTACCCGTGGTTCTCCCCACGCTTCCCTCAGATCTGAGTGCACAGGAAAGGGAGATGCACAGATGGGCTGCAGTACCACGGACATCAGGTGAAGGCTATGCAATGGTAGGGCATGAACCTTTAGCCATGGACAACGGAAAGCAAGGGGCTACCCTTTTCTTGGGATGCTAAGGTAAAATGTCATAAGAGGCAGTTTTCCTTGTCTTTGAGAGATAATTTGTTGAATAAGTAAGAAAAACTGACATTTACTATATGCCGGACAGTTTTCCAGCTCTCATCTATGAGCACAGTGAAGTTGGCATGGGTGAGGAAGTGGGGCTGAGCAGCTATGGAAGTGGGAAATCACAGGCCAGAGTAAGTGTCCCCTTTGTACTGTAGAGCAGGGCTGAGGCAAAAGGGTACAGGCAGGAAATGAGGCCCTGGTGACAGGTTGAGACCAGACCGTGGAGAAGCCTGATTGCTTGACTTTCTTGAATAAACAGCTTCAGTTGGTTTGTGAGCCAGGCTCAGTGAGATGGTGTGAACTTGAGGAGGCAGAACTAGCAGTGTTCGGTTGGGGGGATTGGTTTGAACAAACAAAGTGGTCATGGAAGGAATGAATAGGAAAAAAAGGAATAGAAAATGGGCATCTTTACTCTTGGAACCTCAAAAACTGATTTTCTCTTCATTCTGAAGGAGAGATGCTGGTATTTGGGAAATTAAAGATAGTAGTAAAAGAAATTAGGTCCTGAGTTTACATGCTGGTTCTGATGTTGTGAACCACTGTGACTCTTTTTTTTTTTTTTTAATTTCTTAACCTGAAATGATATGTGGAAACATGGAGCACCTGACCCATTTATACCGCATTACATGTGTAACTGTGCATCATAGTTATAGTCTATGAGATCTATTGTACTTGGGAATGAAGAAAGACATGGCCCTGCCCTTCAAGAGCTTGCAATCTTATCGGTAGCTGGAAGCTCAGGATATGCACAGATACAGTCAGAGGACAAAGCGAGCCTCTAGCTTGGCTCCTGAACTTCCAGGCTTCCTCCTTTCATTCTTCTCCAGCTCCACCTCCCGCCATCCCCACTGGGCGCAGGCGAGCAGTGGGTCAGAGGTTTCAGGAATGTAAGATTTGGCTAGCACGGATGGAGGTGGGGCTGCAATCCCGGCACAGAGGATGTGCCTCACAAGCAGGGTAGGGTCTGGAAAGTACTCCCGTGCCCTTTTGTAGCTGCGGAGAAGCTACTCATCTGATTCTAGACACTCGGAGTGAAAACGCTTGCAGCCTTGCCAGGCTCCATCAGTTCTGGCCCAAGACCTGTCCATCTGTGTTTAGTCCACAGCTCAGACCCCAGACTGCACAGCCCTGTTGTCAGCCCTGTTGCCTTTTTACAGATAAATGCTTAGGGACATGTGTGGCCACTTTCATCAAAGTAGGCTGATAGAAATCTTTCCTGCTCCAAGTTTGATTTGACTATGCTAGCATCCACCCTGGAATATTCTGTCATGTCTGCTCTCCTGATAATGCCTTTATTTGTAGGAAGTCCTGTTGTTGATCAGCTTAGGTGGACAGTTATTCAGTGTCATCAGAGTGACAGGACCTCAGGGAGGTTCGGGGAGGAGCAGGTGGAGCAGCAGTAGCATGCTTGTCTGGTATTGAGAACTGTTTCATACACAAGGTTTGGGGCTAAGGTAGGGAATTCATTACTGCTCACTCTGCATGTAGAGATCACTTGGGACAAGGTAGCCTTTTCTCCAGGAAAAGAAAATAGCTCTTTTCTACTGTTATAACCACATAAATGCAAAAACAGAAAATAACAAGGCGACTGAATGTATGAATATATGATATAGGAGTACTCCTATAGTTTGCCAGTAAAGGTTCCATACCTTGCATATAAATATTATATGCTGAAATAAACTTAGTGTTAGGGTTCTACAGAGTTTTCTCAAGGCCATGTCAGGAAAAATAAGGGTTTTTGGTGGCAGCCCTGCCCTAGAGATTCATAGTGCCCTACTTTTTACTGAAAGATGTTTTGGGATCTCTCTACCAACTGCACAGGACTTCTTGGGGCTTATATAGAGAAAAAAAACAAAAACTAAAGATTGCATTTTTAATGTAAATGTGCCTCTTTAGATGGTTTTAAGAGGAATTACCGGTATGATCAACTATCATCTTACTTATGATCAAAAGTTATTTTAACATTTTACTACAACAGAACCTGAATTTCATTTTCTTTAACGGTAGTTATCTATCTGTTGGTAATTTGTATTTGAAGTAAATTATATTCCCAAAATCTGTATTGGAAGTAAAATTATACAGCAGTATAAATTGTGACAGAAAAAGCCACTAATATATACATTTACCAGAGTGCTCTAATTTACTGCAGACTTGTCCTAATTTGCTAATTGCAAGATCATTTCATGAAGGACAACTCAAATAGTACCTTAGAACGCTTAAAATTTCATCCTGCATTTACATGGGGGTAATCATTTAACATTATTGTGATAAAATGCTCACACCTGGAGTTGGGACTATGCATTTTTTTATTCAGATTATGTTTATTTTTTATAAAGAACTTTGTCCAAATGTGCAAATTTTCGAAATAGTAACGTTTGCATGGGATCTTCCCTGGACTGGCTACTTTCGTAGCCCGATTTCAAAGTTTACTTGTGATGTCGAATGTCTTGCACACTAACTGAAGTGTTTGTGTATTTGCTCTTCTGTCCTGTTTTTTGCTGTTTCTCTGCTTTAGAGATTCAGAATATTCAGAGAGCTTCTTTCTATGACAGTGTTTCTGGTCTTCATGAGCCACCAGGTGAATGTATGAAGCCTGTAGGTCTTCCAAAGCAGAAGGGTTTTAAGCCCACAGGAAGAACTTGCAGGGGGGCTGGCAGGGGGGCCTGGGAGGGCAGGGCAGACTGCGGGCGGGGCTGGATTCTGGGTTTCTGTTTCTGTTTTGCTCATAGACCTGCATGAACCTTTCATTTCATGCTCAGTTTGATTCTACTTCAAGGCAACTGTTTGAGTGCATAAACAATCCAATCGCTACTGCCTACACATTGCTTCTTATTTTCCGCATAGCACTTACGGCACTGCAGACTAAAAGGTAGGTCACTGCCTTTTCCAGTAGTGCCATTTTGATACACAGTCCTCTAAGGGAATTGTTAGGAATCGATCTACTAAATAATGCCTTGTTTACCTTTGAGTTACCTTTACATTTTCAACTCAAAATTCCAAAGAGGAGTTTTTCTTTAAGTCATTAACATTTTGTAAACAAATAAGGTCATACTTAACTCACGTGTGTTGGTCTCATCTTTATACCTTTTGTTTGGAATTTGTGTGCCTAGCTACTTGGCTTTTTCTTTTGAACTGAAGATAATGAAACTGTCTGTAAGGCTTGATATAAGGCGATAGAGTGGATGGTGTTAGAGTTTGTACGTTGAACGTGAAATTGAGCTCCAGATGTGTGGACCTTGTGATCTGAATCCTCAGGCCTGTTTTAAAATACAGTCTAACCATGTCTAATGGTTCCCCAAAAAAAGCCCAATATAAAATTAATATCATTCAGCCTTCCAAATATTTAGTAAAGTTATCATGTAGTAAAATTTAAAAGTACAGTCCAATTCTTCTTATTAAATTTCCTTTTATAAGCCCTGGCTGGTGGCACAGTGGATAAGGTGCCGGCCTGTGAATCCAAAGGTCGCTAGTTCGATTCCCAGCCAGGGCACAGAACCAGGTTGCAAGCCAGGTCTCCAGCCAGGTCTGTAGCTGGAGACAGGTGAAAGGCAACCATACATTGAAGTTTCTCTCCCTCTCCGCTTCTCTCTCTTCCCCTTTCTCTAAAAATAATAAATAAAATTTTTTTTTAATTTCCTTTTATAATTTTTGGACCCTGATAATGCTGAGCTCTATATCCAACTAAAAAGCTTTTTAAAAAATATGTTGGAGGAATGTATCCCTTTTCATCCAAGTCAAGATTCCTGCCATCAATTCTACTTCACATACTATGAAAGTAGATTGCAAGCATCGGAGGTGGGGAATGGGCGGAGACAGAGCTTGCCGGAAATTATTCCATGAGCTGGGATGAATATTCCACCAAAGAACGCCAAAGGAAGAAATCTTCGAATTCAGTCACCTTTGGCCTTGGGGAATACTGGCGAAGCTGAGTCAGTCAGGAGAGGGAGAGAAAGCTACGAGGTAGTTTTAAGCTTGTGGACTGCCTTTGATGTGTGCTTTGTTAAAAGGTTAGTGTGTGGTCTTTTGGACTTTCTCAAGTACAGTGCCCTCTTCAAATCAATTCCCTTTACCTCCTCTGGATTTCTAACGTTTGAAGGGAATTCCAGGTGTGGGCTCTTTGAGAGCCGGGGCAGCACCTGCTTTTACTCACCGCCATTTCCTCAGCACCTGGCACACAGCAGGCACACATAAATAAGTCACTGAGTGAGGGAACTGAAGGGGGTATTCATCACCCACTTGGCATCTGCTGCAGTGTCGCCCCTCTTGCCTGCTGTGGCCTTTCCCTCTCTTACAGTGGAGATGCTCCTCCTTGTGGGTTGTGACCTTCAGGGTGTATGGACTGTCTTCTGTGCCAACAGGGTTGAGGATGGAGCCACTCTTAGATGGCATCCTTCTGGAAGGGAACTCTCCCTAGTCTCACCTTGGCACTGAAAAGGTGCCTGTTCTTTCTCTGTGCAGCGTCCTTTGGTTGAGTTACTCAGTGGAACTAAGTATTGGGGTCTCAATCTCTCTTCTCCTTTGAGGGCCTTCCATCCACCATGGCTAAACATGGCCCCTGCAGCTTGAGTTCCTGAGGTCAGATGGGGACAGTGGCACTTGGTTCTCAGGGCTCCTGTGAGGATCACCAGAGGCAATGTGAGCCGGCACCTGGCACACGGGAAGTGCCCGAATATGCGATACCTGGCATTGCCTGGTGCACTGCTCCGCAGCTGGCAAAGTGGCTGGCGCACCCTGGTTGCTTTTGTAATGGTGAAAAGCAAAATCAAGTAATGTCTACTGTATTTCCTTGGCTGTTATTCAATGCAAGTTCACTTGTATTTATAGAGCCCCAAGGCTGAGCTGATCAGCGGTGGTGCTGCGCTGCCCAGTGCCAGCGTGAATTAAGTAGGTGGGAGCTGCCAAGGGGAGAAAGCGAGAGCAGGCGCGATGAATGGGGCTTCCTGTTTGCCTGGCAGCTGTGGCTTCTGCAGGGTGGGAAAGTACAGCCGAGGGAGGGAAAGGAGACAAATTCAAGTTCAACTTACAGTGGTGCTTGACAGAAGGAATATTGCTGTCAGCACCTGGACTTCCTGCAGTTTTTCTAAAAATTTCCAAATATAGAACAATTCACAGTTACATAACCGTTGTAAATGTGTTATTACTATGTCATAGGGACATTATGGAGATACTCTATTTGATGTTAAGATTGTTTCTCGGAACTGATAGCAGTTAAGTATTTGTTTCTGAATTTGTTTTTAACTATTAGTTACATTTTAGTGTATGTTAGAGTACAGTTGTCTTAGTTTGTTTAAATGAGTATTGAGAACATGCTATATGCCTAGAACAGCACCAGGTACGAGGCCATTTGTTTGTTTGTTTATATATAGATTTTATTCATTATTTTTAGAGAGAAGGGCAGGGAGGGAGGAAGAAAGGAAGAGAGACATCAATGTATGGTTGCCCTCCACCTGCCTCCAGCTGGGCACCTGGCTGAAGACCTGGCCTGCAACCTGGTTATGGGCCCTGGCTGGGCATCGAACCAGCAACCTTTGGGCTCGCAGGCCAGCACCTTATCCACTGAGCCACCAGTCAGGGTGCCAGAGGCTTTTTAAAGGGGTGTTTGATGGAGTTTTTATTTATCGTCAACTGGCTAGTAAAATTAACATTAAAATAAGTTTTTCTCCCCTTTTCTGGTTTTTAGCTGTTAACTGCAGTGAGTTTTTGAAGAGCTGGCATAAATACTTTAAACTTAGGAACACTAGTGTTTTGGCCCATGCAGATTCGAAGAACATGAAAATCTCATAAACCTCCTGAGGTTGTAGGCCAGTTAAGTATTCTGGCACTAAGCAGTGCCATTCCTTATGTTTTAAAACTGTTAATGGACAGTTTTATGAGCTAGATGATCACAAATTGCACCTTTCTCTTAAACTAATATGTCTTTACAGATTGCAGGTCTGTGGAGCTCATTGGAATTCTCACTGTCCAAATAAGTTTTTATAGACTTATTAATTGTTTGTGTAAAATACTTTGAAATCGTTTCATGCTACTGGGCTACCAGGTAAAGAACCACAGTGCCCACCAGCAGCTGTAACCAGGCTGTCCTGGCCCCTTGGACAGAAGAGTTTGTAGCGGGAGGACAAGCAGAGCTGTTCTCTGCACAGAAACCACGGGGCGTGCGCCACTCGCAGGCTTAGAGGCCGCAGTAGGTCCTAGAAGGAGCAGGGGTACCCATTTCAAGGAGCGGCTAGAAATCTTATCTTTGCAGTTTTCTGATTCCTGCTCCAACCATTTTCA
The DNA here is from genome assembly GCA_004026585.1 of Noctilio leporinus. NCBI lineage: Eukaryota > Metazoa > Chordata > Mammalia > Chiroptera > Noctilionidae > Noctilio > Noctilio leporinus. Next base: position 127,504 of record PVIW01002527.1, on the reverse strand, counting down.
ACAAGAAAATGTTTTTGTAAAATAGTTTATGGTCTTGATTTCTTTTCTTAAGTGAAATCACATGTTAGTAGTGTGGCCCAAACCACTTAATGCAGTTCCCAGAGTGTCTCGCTTTACCTACAAGGTAATTTTATTAAAGCTCAATCTGAAAACCAGGTGCATTATGATTATGTGCTCTGGTCATTATTGCAAAAAGCAGTTCCCACCGGGACCTGCTTTGTCAGACCACCGTCACATTGTGTGAGACGCAGGCCAGAGAGCTACAACCCAGTGTGCCGAGTCCCCACTCGGTAAGCACAGTGCCTCCTCTACTGTTGTGGGGGCAGCCTGTTTTGGGGATAATTCAGTGTTCATCCAACAGGTATTTAATAGATAACTTAAATAGCTACGGTGTTCCAGGCATCATGTTCAGGCCAACATTTGGCAGAGGAGGAATAGTCTGAGCAGGTGGTTGGAGGGCTGCAGAGACGCCAGGGAAGGTTTCTCGGGGCCCTACTGTGTTAGATGCTCCACAGATGTCCCTGAGGGGCTCAGACAATGAAAAGACACACAGAATAGAGTGAAGTGGTCCCAGGGACCTGGCCTGGTTGATTTGAAGCCTAGAGGAGGGAGTAGCCTATTTACCCTGGAGGCAGGTGGAAACAGGAGCCTAAGAGGTTAGTTGGGTAAAGAATGGAGATTTTAAAGCCATTGAGGGTTCGCCAGAATGTCTAAAAGGAGGGGTCTACGTTCCAGGCAGAGAGAAAAAGAATGGAGACTTGAGGGCTTTGCTTCAGCACATGTGGGGAAATGGCAAGGGGGGTGCCTAGACTGAGCACTAGTGTTTTGCAGGCACCCCAATCCTGAGCTGGGTCACATTAGCTCCATGTCACAGAGGAAGGCACTGAGGCCTGGGGCGGTTGGGTAACTTGCCTCCAGATCACACAGCTTTGAGTGGTGGGTGTTTCTGGCTTGCTGAGCTGAGTTCTTCACTGTGTTAGATTATTGGACTCAGTTATTTGGGCCACATCCTATAAGCTTTAGGTGAAAATGAAGGATTTTAAGTATAGGAATAAGTAGCATGTTTAGTTTTGTCTTTTAGAACTACTTGTCCCTCATTACACTGGCACCAGAGGCAAACATGCAGAGACCATTGTGAGGGAAAGGGGGTGTGAAATAGGAGAGTGAGGCCTGAGGAGGGAACCAGTTAGGAAGTTATTGCAGGATCCAGGTGAGAAGTTAGAACCCAAACTAGGGCGGTAGGGGATGGGGGTGAATTGAAGACCTTGGAAGTTTGACGTGACCAATTTCCCAATTTTGGTGAGCAGCTGGATGTGAGAGGAATCGAGTCTGGCTCTCCGTTTCTGGGGAGTAAAGGTGGTCACATTGGGTAGGAAATACTGGAGGAGAGGCAGAATAGAGGTGGGGTAAAGAATGTGTTCTAGCCCTGGCTGGTGGCACAATGGATAAGGCACCGGCTTGCAAACCCAAAGGTCGCAGGTTCGATTCCCCAGCCAGGGCACATAACCAGGTTGCAAGCCAAGTCTCCAGCCAAGTCTGTGGCTGGAGGCAGGTGAAATGCAACCATACATGGATGTCTCTCTCCCTCTCTGCCTCTCTCCCTTCCCCACTTTCTGAAAATAATGAAATAAAATCTTTAAAAAAAAAAAGAATGTGTTCTAGTTTAGGGAATTGACCTTCTTTCCCTCCCACTCATTCTCCTTGTCTAGCTCTTTTGCTCCCCAGCTCCGTAGGGCTTGCTCTCAGACCCTCGTGTCTTTCTATTTGCCCTTTCGCGTGTTCATCCAGTCACATGACTATAATCAACTACTCCCAAATTTCTGGCTTCGACCTCTCTTCTTAGCAGCGGCCTGGAATATCCACTTGACATCTCATCTCCACCATAATGTCTCCCAAGCACCCTAAACTTACATGGAGTTTGGATCCTATCTTCCTACCCTCAGAACCCACTTCTTCCCACCTTCCCAATGGCAGGCATCACAAGCCACTGAGTTGCTCATGCCCAAATCCTAGGAATTACCCTTGACATATCCCTCTACCTTATTTTTCTGTCAAGTTAATCATCTAAGCAAGTCAAGTCTCCCACCAAAATATGTGTTGAATTTTCCTTCTCTGTCCATCTCCTCTATAATCTCACTGATGCAAGATACTCTCATCTTTCTTAGAACCTGAACTACCACAGTGGTCAGCTCTCTGGTCTCCCTGACTTCTGCTCCAGTCCATTCTACATATAGGAGCCAGAGGGAGAGAGCCCTTCCCCATAGTGTATCACTGCCACCAGCTACTCTCACTTCTTCCTGCCCCTGGCCCTTTGCACATGCTGTTCCCACTCAACTGGCTCCTTCTTTCCCTTTGGGCATTAAGTGTAGTTTCTCCAGAGAGAGCTCTAACCACCCATTTCTCTCACAGCATCTTGTTCTTTTCTTTCTATGCATTTCTCACTTTGTAATTGTAAACATTTTGCTTCATTTATTCACTAACATGTATATAGCAAGCCTGTCATATGCCGGACATGATGCTAGGTGAGAAATGCAACATTGTAACATTAGGTATGATAGACACTTATTGAGAATTTGTGAAGAAAAAGGTAGCTTTGCGACTTCTGGGTGGAGAGGAGAATATAGGTGTTTGGTAATCGGTGCTGGGGAGTCAGGTGTAGCTAATTAAAGTCACAAATGCGATCACCCAGGAGGAAGCTATGGCCTGAGAAAAGCAGGTCAACTAATACATGCTGCCTGTACTTGCATCTTGCCTTAGTCTAGAAAGGATTTCAGGTGAGTTGAGTTTGGACCCCTATTGAGTACTGTGATGAACAGGAAAAGCAGAAGAGAAGTCATCAAGGAAACTGGAGTAGCTGGAGGGGTAGACAGAGGTCAAGGAAGATGAAGTTCCTATACGAAGCCAGTTATGATGGTCGATAGGTAACTGTACCAGGGTTAGGTAAGATAAATGCTGGCAGTGCGCTGTGTGATTGCCCGACCATTGCCTGAGTAGTGGCAGGTAACAGGAGGAGGGCAGGCTGGGAACGTTAGCTCTGCAGTGGGAGGTTGCTGGGAGAGGTGAGGAGTGGCCCCTCTGTGGACCCCTTCAGGAAGGAACTTGGCTCTGAGGGGGCAAAAAGAGAAGTGGGCAGATGCAGATTCAAGTTCATTGATTCACGGCACACGCACGATGGGGTTTGGTGCTGTCTTTTGCCGGAGCAAGTCAAGGAGGACAGGTTGAGGGCACAGGAGAGAGAGGTGGTCTCCAAGACAGACAGTAGAAAACTCCAGAGCACAAGCAGAGAAGCTTTGGCCTAAACCCACCTCGAGTCTGGTGGCTTCACACAGAAGAAATGGTACTTACTACACTGCACATGCACGGGCCTGAAGTGAATCCCTCATTATACCCACTTCTTCTGTTTCCACCTAAGAGCTGCATAACTTGAAAGTTACCTTACCTCCTGGGTCATGGGTTTCTCTTCTGCAAAAATCTCATTGAAAATCAAGACTTGAATAAAATCTCGATCATAAAGCACTTCACACAGTGCAGGGTCCCCATGTACTTTCTGTTGTAGGGAATAGATAAAAGAAATGGAGGTGGCTATGAAAATTGAAAGGATCATTAATAGGTAGTTCAGTTGCTCTTTTGATTAAAATATTTCAGTAGTATGTTTTATTCATTTAACAATTTTTAAATGAAAGCACATTATGCACCAAGTGTGTAGGGCTAGTGGCTGGTGCACTGTGTTGGGCTTCTGTTTATAATCCCATCATTAGAAGTATTAGGTCTCCAGACAATGTGAAATGTCATCTGCTTTAATAAGAGCAAAGCATCTGGGAAGTTTAGCCATCATTAAACTTTGCATAGGCCCTGATTCCTTTTAGGAGCTTCTTCCTATTTTGTGTTCTTGCCCTTTAATGGGTGTTATTTAAGTTTTGAGGGGAGCGCTGAAGTTTACTCCTTCCTAAGTATCGAAACTGATGAACTCTAATCTTCCTACAACTTGAGTGACTTTTTTTGACTGGAAGTCTTATGACTAATAAGAGAGGACTCAGGTCCCCAATGCCTGAGCCATATTCTTTAAGCGGACTTGCTTTGTACACTTGTATATGTTTATGGATATCTTTATCAGCCATTTCCTATTTAGAGACTTGTCACAGTATCAGTTTGTGTATTAGTAATGCCAGCCAGTGATCTCTTATTTACTAATTGTATACATAACAGGCAAAAGGTTATCAAAGACAGCGAATTCCCGAAAGTAGCGCAACGGAAGGCATCTGCTGGCTGGTGGCGTGCAGTGGTCAGAGCGCTCCAGTGCCCGCCGTAGAAGTGTGTGGCTGTTGGCTCCGCGGCTTGTGCAGTGTCTGCGTATGCTGAGCCCTACCGATATGGCATCTCTTCCCATCTGTTCCACAAAGCTTGTGCTGCTGCACTATCACTGTCTTCTCTTTCCCTGCCCAAGAGTTAGATTTGACTTCTTTTCATTTTCCTTTTTATTTTCACCAGTGGATCGTATTGTGGGTCTGGACCAAGTCACTGGCATGACTGAGACAGCTTTTGGCTCTGCATATAAGACCAAAAAGGGCATGTTTCGTACTGTGGGACAGCTCTACAAGGAGTCGCTCACCAAGCTGATGGCAACTCTCCGCAACACCAACCCTAACTTTGTTCGCTGCATCATTCCAAATCACGAGAAGCGGGTAAGTGTTAAATTGAAACCTAGGCTGGCATGTAAAACTGGTCTGGGTCAGGTTTTACAGGTTGAAGGCTAACACTGTCCTTTGCTTGATTAGGCTGGAAAACTGGATCCGCACCTGGTGCTGGATCAGCTGCGCTGTAATGGTGTCCTGGAAGGGATCAGAATCTGTCGCCAGGGGTTCCCCAATCGCATAGTTTTCCAGGAATTCAGGCAGAGGTATTGCTAACCTTTACCTTTCTTTCATGTGTATCCAAGCTTACCTCCTATGTATCAAAACAGGGAGATAATGAGGAACTGTTGATCTTGTTCCCTGGATAGTTTCAGTTTTCTTTTCACATGGGAAAAGGACATTGAGGGTCCCATGCGCTGCTGGCTGCTATGGGGGCTCCAAAGCCTGTCTGTCTGCAGTGTCCTGGTGTCGTTGGGCGATAAACATTTAAAGCTGAGAACTTACAGTTACCTCCATTTAAACAGTTTTGCCTGATATTTAAACATAATTACTTTTTTAAAGATTTTATTTATTATTTTTAGAGAGTGGGGGAGGGAGAGAGACATCAACATGTGGTTGCCTTTCACCTGCCTCCAGCTACAGACGTGGCTGGAGACCTGGCCTGCAACCTCATTATGTGCGCTGGCTGGGGAAGTGAACCAGCGACCTTTGGGTTTGCAGGTGGGCACCTTATCCACTGTGCCACCAGCCAGGGCCTGTTTTTAAAGCTGCTGTTTTAAAATAGTCCTGTGCCACATAACAACATTTTGGTTAAGAACAAGCCACATATACGATGGTCTCACAAATTACAATAGTGCTCCTATCACCTGGTGGCCTCCCAGCTGCTGGAAGGTCACAACGCCTTTGTGGGGACGCTGGTGTAATCAAACCTGCTGAGTCACCGTTCATATGAAAGTATAGCATGTACAGTTATGTACAGTACACAATACTTGATAATGTAATAAATGACTACAGGTTTACTTATTACAGTGCAGTAAGTATAGTACTTACTGCCCTACACTTTTTATCATTATTGTAAAGTGCACTTTCAGTTTGTTAAAAAATGTTTGTTGTAAAACAGTGTGCCATGTTGCATTGGCAGCAGCCTTGTTCGTCTCCCATTTACCGCATCTCTTGGTTACACCATTTTCTCTGGGCGTGATTTAACCTCACGCTGTACGGACTGGTAGCCTAGGAACAGGGATCTACATCATACAGCCCAGGCGTGTGGTGCCTGCCGCTGTAGTATCTAGGCTAGTTTAAGTGCTCTCGGTGACATTCCCGTAATACCAAAATCGCCCAACAACACATTTCTGAGAACGTATCTGTCGTTAAGTGGTAAATGGCCCAATGAAAATGTGTTTACATGCAAATGTATATATATTTTTTACAGTGTGTATGCATACATGTACTTATAGTCCTTTCACTAGTACAGAGTAGGGAACAGGGTAGATTAGAAAAGAAGGATAAAGGAAAAAAGGAGAGAAGATCCCAAGAAATGGATGCAAGAAAAATTGATGAAAACATAACGATGGAAAATTTATTTTCTTAATGTATTGTGTGATTTTCTTTAACATTGAGCTTGCTTTTTTCCTTTCTCCCCTTAGAAAGTGGATTTTCAATTGTGACAGCATTTGTTGCTCCATAGAGCAAACAAGGCTGCAGGTCAAAGAAGGGCTCTTCCTCTCACATTCCAGATGGAATCCAGTTGAGAAATTATTCCAGTCCTTATTATGAGTTTGGGGGAGGCCCTTATTGTGGCCCCCACTGCATGATAAAGAGTCTGGTAGATTTTTACTTCTTACGGATAGGAGTATAATTGGCACCCAGAGTACACAGTTGATTGATGTAACAAGGATTTATCCTTTAAGGTAGCCAACTATCTATTTGCTCAATTTGATTTTTATTGAGGTGTAAGCTACATAGAGTGCACAAATCTTTTTTTCAATTAACTGTATGTTCAGTATTACCTTGAATTAGTTTTAGGTGTAGAGTGTAGTGGTTGGATAATCAGTGCTTCACAAAGTGCTCCCCCCAATATTTCCAGGACCCGCCTGGCATCATACATAGCTATTATGAAGTGCACAGCTTAGTAAATATATGTACACCCAGACCAGTGCTATTTTGAATGTCACCCTGATGCTTTCTAATGTTCTAGAGGCCTCTGAGCCTTGCTGTCACCGCCTTTTGTATAGTCAAATAAATGCCTACAAATCAGTGCACAAGGAGCAGAATCTCCTCGCATCTTAAGGATACGAATATTTGGAGGGGGGTTAAAGAAGGTTTTTTAAAAATACCATGCTTTTATTCTTCTTGTCCATTGTTTTTATAGCTACCCTTTGATGTAGGAGAATTAGCCTCATATTCGTTTTGTCTCTTATTTTCAGGAATAGAAAATCTGATTATGACCTGGTCACTTCTTACCTATCACATATTAACTCTTAGAGAAAACAGAACTCACAAGCAATAGGTAAACATTTTCACAAATTTTTACAAAAAATGTCTTGGCTATATTTCTTGCAGATATGAGATTCTAACTCCAAATGCTATTCCGAAAGGTTTTATGGATGGCAAACAGGCTTGTGAACGAATGGTAAGCTTTTCTTGATTTTTCTGGTTTGTGGGATATTAATATCTATTCCCGTAGCAAAAAATAAACTCTTTTTCTTTTAGATCCGAGCTTTAGAATTGGACCCAAACTTGTACAGAATTGGACAGAGCAAGATATTTTTCAGAGCTGGAGTCTTGGCACACTTAGAGGAAGAAAGGGATTTAAAAATTACCGATATCATTATCTTCTTCCAGGCTGTTTGCAGAGGCTACCTAGCTCGAAAGTAAGTGGGTAATCATAAAAGGGGAAGGAATGTTTCTTCTAAAACAGGTCAAGAGAACAAGAAAGACATAGCTAATAAAGGAGGAATAAAGCACTTCACCAGAGGGAATGGGAGGAGACTCTGTCACACTGTGTTCATTGCCTCAGGAAAGAAGGGAATTTATTCATACCCATGAGTACACACGCATATGTGTATGTCGGTCAGTGGCAAAACACCGTTCAGGCGGCATCTCTGAAGAAAGCGCAGGGTGACCTGAGTGCTTGAGGTTGGCCGGGCAGGCTCGTGCACTGACCGACTTAAACAGGCAGTCCCACTTCCCTGTGTGGTTCACCAAGGACTTAGCTGGTGCACTCACACTCCCTGCCTTAGCCACACGAGCATGTTTGCCTTTGGAAGTGGTCATATGGCAACAGCTATTAAGACACATTTTCCTTTGCATAAGTTTTTCTTACCATCCTTCAGGGCCTTTGCCAAGAAGCAGCAACAACTAAGTGCCTTAAAGGTCTTGCAGCGGAACTGTGCCGCGTACCTGAAACTGCGGCACTGGCAGTGGTGGCGCGTCTTCACCAAGGTGGGTTCCTGGGCTTGGTTCTGAAGGACAGCATGTGACTAGAAAGAACCCATAGGAAGGCAGTTTGATGATAAACTGTAATTTTGTCATAGGTGAAGCCACTCCTACAAGTTACTCGCCAAGAGGAAGAACTTCAGGCCAAAGATGAAGAGCTGTTGAAGGTGAAGGAGAAACAGACAAAGGTGGAAGGAGAGCTTGAGGAAATGGAGAGGAAGCACCAGCAGGTGCGTGCATGCTGTTTGCAGTGGTTCCCAGCCATAAAGTAGGTGGGAATCGTCAAAGGGCAAGAAATGGGAGCTGCCATTGGGAGGAGCTCACACATTTAATTGTAGGTAGCTATGTCTACCACACCGTCTTCTTTTACATGCGTTTCACTCCTTTCCAAAGCATAGGCATTTGAGAACAGATACAACAGATACATTATGACACACATTTGGTTTATAGAAACCAAAATCAACCTTACCCCTTGCATTTTTGCTTTATTATTCATTGGACATGCAACTAGTTGATCATGTTTGCTGTCAGTCATGTGTTCAACACCTGTTTTCAATGAAACTCCCAGTAATATGCCTTCCTGTGACTGCTCATGAGGGAAATAGAAAAAAGGACAGGATGAGCTAGCCACCACCTGTCTCTTTTCCAGCCACAGTGGTCTCCAGTCAGTGTCCTTTTTCCCAGGCAATTGTCCCTCATGGACAGAGCAGAGGCCCAAGAAATGTTTATAGATGACAGTAACAGGATTGTGGTGTTCAGGACCTAAAAGATTAACAATAAAGGTCAAAACTTAGTACTTGATACCAAATAGCATTAAGTAGTCACCATGAACTTGAATATTTTCCCTCTTCCTGTTTTTCTGTTCCTTCATAAATTACCTTAATAGAAGAATAGGAATTCCTAAAATAGCATAAATTTAATACATATTACTCAAAATAACTTGAGACAACAGAAACAACGAAAATGTTTTCATTTAACTTATTTTGCTATAGCCTAAGACATATTTGAAAATTTTGCCAATGGTGTTAATACATTTTTAACTTTCCGGTTTTTTGGTGAGGTGATTGACCACAGTGGCTCTATCTTGTGTACATACTGAGCACTGTCATATCACTGGACACTTTATTGTGATTGCAGCTGTTAGAAGAGAAGAATATCCTTGCAGAGCAACTACAAGCCGAGACTGAGCTCTTTGCAGAAGCAGAAGAGATGAGAGCGAGACTTGCTGCTAAAAAGCAGGAATTAGAAGAGATTCTACATGACTTGGAGTCTAGGGTTGAAGAAGAAGAAGAAAGAAACCAAATCCTCCAAAATGAAAAGAAAAAAATGCAAGCACATATTCAGGTATCTATGTTTGTTTATGTAAAATTTAGGAGTATGTTTTGGGTTTTCAAGGTAGATCTATTGAATAAACAGAAACTGAGTTTGGATTCTTAATAAATACCTACTCATTTTGTTGAATTTATTGGGGTGACATTGGTTAATAAAACTATACAGGTTTCTAGTGTACAATTCTATAATACATCATCTGCATATTGCATTGTATGTTAAACACCTTAAGTCATGTACCTGCTCTTAAAAGATAACCATCATTCCAAGTGCACAAGTAATAGATTTTCTTTAAGCATAGATTTGTTATTTTGAATAGGAATCTTTTTTTAATGTTCTAATGTGGCATCTTACACTATGCAAAGTGATTCGAAGTAGAAATCTCCCAGGGTCTGTAGCCTTTTGTCGGGAACTTAATTTTTTCCTTGTGTCGTCACTAACAATTCTGCTGCTCACTCAGCACTGACGCAGGAGGTGGCCAGGAACTGGAATAAAACACTAAGCTGGTAGTTACTTTCTTACAGCGATCAGACTATACTTGCAGGAAGCACAGCTGCCTCGGGGGTTGAAAACCCAGAGAGAGGAGATAGTCAATTACTCTGCCCACATCCTAGGGCTCCTTCCCTCAACCTCTCCAGGATAAGTGTCAGGGAATCTATATCTGCCACCACTGCTTCAAGCTTCCTTTCTTCCATGTCTCTCCCTTTTTTCTTACCCCGTAACTTAGTGCAAAACACAGGCAATTCAGACAATTGTCAAAACCACAAAAGATACATTATTTCCTTGGCAAATACCTGCTACAGTAAATCATCTGGACACTTTCTGTTCAACATAAGTAGCTTCCACATATCCCATAATAAATTAACAGAATATCATAAAATCTGTAAAAAGTGCATAACCTTTAATCCAGCAATTATAATTCTAGACTTTATTCTAAGAATAAATCAATGGAAACCTTCTAATCATCTAACATTGGGGAACTATTAAACCATGGTAGTGCTATATGTTATAAATATAAAGATGTTTATTTCTATGGGTATTTACAATATCTTGACAGACACATCTACTTTAAGATATATAACTTACAAATTTATATGTATGATATTATATTGGAATGTACAGGAGATCTGGAAAGTATCCAACAACAGTGAGTTTTCCCTGGTGGCATTATCTACAGTTTTGATGTTCTTTTCTCTTTGTTTAAGAACATATGTTCATTTCAGTAACACATTTTATTCATGGAGAGAATGGATAGCCAATTTATCTGTAATCTCCGAAACCTGTTTTTTTGTTTGTTTGTTTGTTTTAAAGATTTTATTTCATTATTTTTTAGAAAGAGGGGAAAGGAGAGAGGCAGAGAGGGAGAGAGATGTCAATGTATGGTTTCATTTCACCTGCCTCCAGCCACAGAGCTGACTGGAGACCTGGTTTGCAACCTGGTTATGTGCCCTGGCTGGGGAATCGAACCCGAAACCTGTTTTTTTAATACAAATTCTAATAAACTTCAACAACTTCAAAAGAAATACTTTATTTCTCTATTTGGGAAATGATATGTCCTTGTAGAAACAGGGTATGTTTTTGTTTTTGTTTGGTTTTTCAGGGCCTCTTATCTTCACTTTCTTTACCAGACCCTTTACATTTCTAGTTTTTTGCACTGTCATCTTAGTTTATTATCTCCCCTTTTGACATGTAAACTCATTTTAAAATAGTCTTAAAATATTATGGTAATATTGTTATTGAGTAATGTTTCTTTTTCTCTTGTTAAATATCAGAGGTTTTTATTAACTTCTTGGACCTTGGAAATCTAACCTTGTTGTTCCTTTACTTTTTTGCCTGTGAGGTTTTATCACAGTGTGTGAACCTTATTAGGATTTTAATTTAAATAAGCAAATTATGCTTAAATGAGCTATCATGTAGAGATGCCACCTGAAAGTTTTACAGATGAAAGAAATATGGTGTTTGGGGTTTGCTTCAAAATAATGCTAGTCGCAGAGGGGAGAAGGTGGAGCCAGAGAGGAAATGAGGTTGGCCGTGGGCTGCCCCTTGTGAGGGCCAGGCCGATGCATCAGTGTGGGGCTCACTGTGCTGCTCTGTGTTCATAATTGGTTTGAAGTTTGCATAGTAAAAAGTTCATCTTTCGCAAGTGTGTCATTTTAGAATAAACCACAAGTGAATTATTTTAGCCAAAGTTATCCTTGGAAGGTTTTTAAATTGACCATATATTAATTTGTACATACAACCCTATTCAATAGTGTATGTTATTGTATACAGTATTGTAAAAGCCTGAAATAAAGAGAAGCATGTTACAATAAAAACATGTGTAAACACTAGACTCGCACCCAGTTGGGTGATATGCTCATGTTGTTTGTGATAGACATGCTGGCCATGAGACAGCCCATTTCTCACTGCCTCTCTCAATTGTTCTGTTCTCGGTCCCTCTTTTTCACCCGAACGTATGGTAGGCCCCAGATAAATTAAGTGTATGTTCGATGTAGTTCTACCATATTATCATATTTTTCTGTGTCACTAGTTATTACAAAATAGGCATTTTAACTCGATGTCTTATAAATATGTTCTCATTTATAGATATGCCAACATTTAATTACCAGCTTTTATGTAGCATGTTCATAGTTCCTCAGTACTATACATATTTCACTTTTTTATATGAATCATACTTGCAACTATTCCCTGAAATTGCTGGCCTGAAAGCGATGCTTCTTTTCAAAGCTTGCTGCACCTTCCCGTGTTGGCTTCCAGAAGGATTGACCCAGTTTGTACTCGAACCTGCAGTCCATGTGAATGTCTGTTTCACATAACTGCACTTCATGTTTCAAACAATGTCCTTGCCATTCTGAAATCACCAGTGGTATTTTAATATATATTTCTTTGGTTATTAATATGGTAGAATTTTGTGGAGAGGGTACAGAGACTGACTGTGTGTTCCTCACAAGGACCTGGAGGAGCAGCTGGATGAGGAGGAAGGGGCTCGGCAGAAGCTGCAGCTGGAAAAGGTGACGGCCGAGGCGAAAATCAAGAAGATGGAAGAGGAGATCCTGCTTCTTGAGGACCAGAATTCCAAATTCATCAAAGTAAGAGAATATTCCCATTAAAAGGCTGATTTTACTTATTTATTTTAAAATTTTGATTTATTCTTAAGAGGGGAAGGGACACAGGAAGGGAGACATCAATGTATGGTTGCCTTTCACCTGCCTCCAGCTACGGACCTGGCTGGAGACCTGGCCTGTAACCTCATTATGTGCCCTGGCTGGGAACAAACCAGCGACTTTTGGGTTCACAGGCTGGCACCTTATCCACTCTACCACCAGCCAAGGCTAAAGGCTGATTTTAGAATATGGGAATATTTGCAATAATACATTCATTAAAAGTGGCTTCAAACAAAAAATTCTAAAAAAGATTTCAGGTTCATTAAGACATCTCTTTAAGTCTCTACCTATGTAGATTTCTAAAGATGCAATAATAATTTAATTTTTCAAATCCACCAAATATCCTTATAATCCTTTGGACTTTTGCACATTTTGTACACATTGATTATGCATCGATGGCTTGCTCCCATCTTTTCAAGCAGTAATTCATTCAGTGCTGAAGGCCGGCAGCCAGGCCAGCCTTGAGAGGTCGACACCAAGATGCAGGAACCTTCCTGCCTTTTTGGCAGGTGTGACGTGTTGGGGGAGGCAGTGCCAGTGTGCCAGTGTTACTTGTTTTCTAAGTTATACTAAACCCTACTTGTTTTGTGAATGCCTTCTCTGAAGCAATTTTTTCTGCTCAGGAAAAGAAACTCATGGAAGATCGCATTGCCGAGTGCTCCTCTCAGCTGGCTGAAGAGGAAGAAAAGTCAAAGAACTTGGCCAAAATCAGGAATAAGCAGGAAGTGATGATCTCAGATTTAGAAGGTTGGTGGGGGTGGGGCTAGAAAAATTAGGACTGAGACACATGAATGTTTAGATTTTTCTTTCACTAGAACATACAGTAATAGAAAGTGTACATGGTGATTAGCAAGAGCCAGATACTGACTTCTTTATTAAAATAGACCTAGTCACCACATATATAGTAGTAAATTATTCTCTCAATATTTTCTTTTTAAAATTAGCACCATGCTAAAATGCATTGCCTTTGGCGGGTATATTTGGGATCCAAGTTATGTCTGAGTTTACAGGCCGTTGGACTTGGTGTGGGTTTAATCTAGAAAGTTCACCTAGGTTTCCTTCACAGTGGAACTGCTTACTGACATAAACACTGGCAGGGACAGGAGAAACTGCGGAGGGTAGCAGTGTCCCACTCCAATGACAAAAGTAAGATCAGGAAATCTTAGTAATGTTTGCAAAAGCCATCACTACATTCTTCAAAAGACAGAGAAGAGAGGGTGCTTGTTCTTTCCCCTCCTGTGTGGTGAACCTGCCATGCTCACTGTCATTGTCTCCGCGTGTTGGCTCCCGCTGGAGAACACAAAGGCATACGGTTGTGAGGGAAGCGTTTGCATGAAAGGGTCGCTGGAGTTCATGGAGGAATCCCTGCAGAACTTTAGAGGGGAAGGCAGAGAAGATGCATAACCCTCTGCCCACACTCTGCTCCCTCTCCCTCAGTGCTTGGAAACTGCAGTCTTGGCTCAAACCTGGGATTCCCAGTGAAAGGGGAGTGGTGTGACAGGCAGCTACACGCACGCTCTGGCCTCTCCAAACCTGGGGGAGGGGGGGTCACGTGAAGGTTTCTGGTCACTTCAGCTCTAATAGGGCGGGCTCACTTCCCATGGAAGGGCATCCTTAGAATCCACCGAGTTTCTTTTTCAAAACACCCTCCTCCCGTCCATTTATCTTGCCTTCAGTTTGATCTTAACGGCTTTTAAAATGTACCAATTGCATTATTGGTACAATGTTATCAAGGCAGTGACATGTTTTGAATAAAATGCTATTTTCAACTTGAATCAATTTACATAGGGAGTTTGTTCATATGATACGTAAATCAGGACGTTGAGGATCTTGTGTCTTGCCTTAAAGAACGCTTAAAGAAGGAGGAGAAAACTCGTCAGGAGCTGGAAAAGGCCAAAAGGAAACTGGACGGTGAGACAACCGACCTGCAGGATCAGATCGCCGAGCTGCAGGCGCAGATCGACGAGCTCAAGATCCAGCTGGCCAAGAAGGAGGAGGAGCTGCAGGGCGCGCTGGCCAGGTCCGCCGTCCCCACACAGGCCTTCGTGTCGAGTGTGCGGCCGTGGGGCTTGTTTCCGGACAGTGGCCCATGTCTCAAGGGCAGACAGAACCCCACACAGTGTCCTTGTCGTTGGGTGTGGCAGGAGAGCCTAAAACACCTTGGAATGCATCATTTACATCAGGGCACCAAGAGGATCTCATAAGCTGTTCTTAGTATTTACACTTCAAAATCATTAGTCATATGATGAAATTCACAGCAGCAAAAATAATTTTGCCGTATCAATCATTTTGGTTTCTATACGTTACAGATTAGTTCCAGTAGTTTTAGAAGTTTAGAGAAAATCACTTTTCAGAAATTACATTCACCCCATATACTTAAAGCATTGAGTTGCTATTCAGTTTTAAAATGGAATTATATATAGTAAATATATTTATGTCAGAAGTTAAAGGTCCCCACCACTCACACACAGTCCTCTGTCCACTTCCCCTCCCTTATCGCAAACATCCTCCTCTTCCCAGTGGGAAAATGTCCCAGCATGAAACCACACACTAGCAGAAAGGTGCACTGTAGGAAAGGTAAGTAAGGTAGAGGGTTTGAAGGTGACATGTCTCTCTTCACTGTGTGTTCTAAGAACTTTTTCGAATTTGCTGACTTGCTGTAAGGTGGCACCAGTTGGATAGACTAACCTGCTGCCTTGAGCAGCGTCTGAATTACAATACATCTTACTTAAGAGGGAATTTTTTATGTTCTGGTCATTAAACTGAGATGATCCTACCTTTTAATGGAAATATCTAGCCCTTTGGAAAGGGGTCTGGCTCAACTTTGACTCTAGCTTTGCTCTACCAGTTTTCGGGCCTTCAGGTCATTGCCTCACACCTCCATGTACCCGGCAACATTGCCAGCCTCGTGCCACGGTTGTAGGGTCCCCGGTGAGCGGCACCCAGGGGCTGGTTCCCCCCTGGCAGCGGCCCACCTGTGCACCGGCTCTGAGTGTTTCCCGTGCCGCGTGTTTTAACAGGGGTGACGATGAAACGCTCCACAAGAACAACGCACTTAAAGTTGTGCGCGAGTTGCAAGCCCAAATCGCTGAACTTCAGGAAGACTTTGAATCTGAGAAGGCATCACGAAACAAGGCGGAAAAGCAGAAAAGGGACTTGAGTGAGGAGCTGGAAGCTCTGAAAACGGAGCTGGAGGACACTCTGGACACCACCGCAGCTCAGCAGGAACTACGGTGAGTTGGGGCACGGCACCCGCTGAGCTCCCCCGGGGTCTGGCAGCGGTGCTTTGGGTCTGCTGGCCCCCTCAAGAAGTGGTGTGTTCTGTGTTGTCATTTTGAATGTCCTCTCTCCATCCTGGACATAACGGCAGGTAGAACAGTGACAAAATAGCAATGGTTAGAAACACACCAACCCACAGAGTGAGTGTATGGTCAGGAAAGCCGGTCAGTGAAGAGCATCGAGGGAAGATGGGACAGGAGTGCACACCCACGCACGCAGAGGACCAGAGACATAGGTGGAACAGATGCACGGTGGCCAGGCACCTGCTGGTGTGCATCTTGGTGAGCAAGTAGACGAGAAGGGAAGCACACACTCATGACAGTGCAGAGAAAGGTGAGCACGGGGGCCCGGACAAGGTGCGCTAGGCAGAAGCACGGGCTGTAACAGAGGAGCCGACAGCCAGGAGTAGGCAAGAAGAAAGTGACGAGTGCAGGCAAGGGAGCACAGCTGCAGAAGTTTCATACGACTGTAGCATGTCAGCCAGCAGAAAGTCACAGGAGAGTCAGAGCAATGAGCTGGTGAGCAGAGCAGGTGGAGGCCAACCAGTGGCTCTTGCTGGCAATGGATAGAAGCCTCACATGAGCCACCACAGTGGGTCGCTATCTTGGCCTCGGGCCTCCTTCAGACTCAGGCTGCCAGGTACGTGCGGCCTGCGCAGGAATCCCTGCTCTGCCTTGGCTGGTAGATTTGGCTGGCTAGATGCATGCACGTGTGCACATATATGCATGCACACACACCACGTCTACATGCCACTGTTCCAGGAAGCAGGTGATGGGAAGGGTAGCCCATTGCTCTGAGAAAGTGGCTGTGTTTAAAACCAGGATAGTTGGGGTCATTTATGAAGTCAAGTGGGGTCAGAGACTAAAAAGTGATTGGAAGAACTAGGAGTATTGTGAAAGCCTGTGGTGCTGCTCCCTGGAAGACAAGGGCTATGCCCGCCTGGGGACCTGGAGGACGGCACCACCGAGTCTGCAGAGAAGGCTGCCCTGGGCAGTGAGGCTAAGGTCAGACTTTGGTGTCAGGAGTGTCCAGTGGTGAGGAGAGGATGTGGTGGGCCCATACACACGCCAAGGACTTACCCGTGGACATGCAAGACATCAGCAATAGGGAGGGTAGATCCCCAAAGAGCCTGTCTCAGCTGGAGTGCATGTGAGCCGGGCAGAGTGAGGGACGTCCTGCCCCACTTGAACAGAGTAACTGTTCTTTTAGTTGTTAAGTCCCGGTCTTCTAAAGTATCTGCTTTTTTATCATTTGGAAAGCACTGAAGTAGACTTTGTTGAAATACATATTCTCAGCTGGTCATTTGAACACAATAGATAAAGAGGTTCTGCTCGTGTCTCCCATTCAGCCATGAGTAGACTCAGCCCTGCACTGAGCCTGCCCTGTCAACAGTCAGGCTTGCTGCAGCCCCGGCTCGGGAGTCGCCCTGCGCCTCTGCCAGGGCTTTCCTGGGTGCAGTGTCGCAGGATTACTGGAACAGTAACAGTCTTCATTGGACTCGTTCTGTCATTGGCATTTGAGCTCCCTTTGGGATTTAGGATGAAGACTTGCCGACAGGGTCAGGCCGGTACATACCTTTCACCTCTTGGTGAGCTGTGGCTGAGGAGGTTGGACCGAAAGACTCTGACCGATTCCTTTGCCTGGCTGCCTGTGGCCCAGAGGGAACAGCCCTCCACCTTTCTGCCGCTCACCGCAGCCCTCTGCTGGGAGGGGTGGGAAGCGCGCGTGCAAGGGAGGGCATGCAAGTCACTGTCCCAGCTGGCTACTGGTTTAAATAAAGCTAGAATTAAATGGTTTTCAGGTGTAGAGCAAGCTTGCCAGAGTTGTGCTTCAGGATATGGTAAAGTTACAGCAGTGTTAAATTCTTGATGTTAATGTAGCTCTTAGCAAGAATGATATTTACCTTAATGGTTTCCATCTCTAGCAAGCTATATCCTTTAAGATGGTGTTCCAATCGGTAAGTGTAAAGAGTGACTTGTGGTGGGGGTGAATCTCTTCTAGTGAAATAACTTTGGTTTTTCAAGTTACCCTAATATGTGTTATAACAAATTATAAAAACCTTAGAAAGCCAAGTAAAAACATTTGATGCTTATGTGATCTTCTACCCTAGAAAACAGGTTAGATGAAAACCTCACTTTATCTCAGGGCATTCAAAGTATATGGTCTTAAACCTGCTATGATCCGAATCAAATTCTAGAGACCCTTTCTGAACCAGGCCTGTGACCCTTCAGCCTGCCTTCTATTTTTCCTGTCCCTCCCCCCAGACGTAAGCCATTCCCTGATAGAGTTATGGGGGACGTTAGTTAACTGCAGCCATTTACCACAGGTGCTAAGAAAGGCACCAGCTTCTTGTTGGGCCACAGTGTCCTGATTTGGCCCCTAACTCCCTTCATTCTTGAAAGCCTCTTTGCGATTCACCCTTTTGCAGTTTTATGGAAACTGCTGGGGCATTTTGTCATCTGTGTTAACCAGTTCCTGGCCTATAACACACAACAACACTGCCCAGAGCAGCATGGAGCCCCAGGGGAGGCTCCACAGTGTCCCCCCTTGCGGCGGATGTGGGGAGGGAGCTGTGCGCACTCGGGACAGGTCTCCGCTACCAATGTGATAGGCGCCCCAGCCCCGGGAAAGCAATGCGTCAGATACTTATCAAAGGAATTGATGTAATCATTTTAAAAAGCAGCACTTTTTTAAAATGTATTTTAATTTAATCAGTCAGCGAATTCTGAGCTTCTTCCTATAAAAATGTTTCTATAGTACAAAACGTGAACAAGAAGTGGCAGAACTAAAGAAGGCTCTTGAGGAAGAAACTAAGAACCATGAAGCTCAAATCCAGGACATGAGACAGAGACACGCCACAGCCCTGGAGGAGCTCTCAGAGCAGCTGGAGCAGGCGAAACGGGTACGGGGGCCCTGCCGTCCTAGACCGTGGGCATCAGGCAGACTGCCACAGACCCCTTCCCAGCCTTGCAACACCGGGGCTGGCAGAGGAATAGCTCATCCATGGCTCCTTTCTAAAAGCACACGGTTTCTCTTTAAAGAACTGGATGGACCCAGCTACCATCTCCAGTCACGTATTCCTCCAAGGCCTCTTCCACTAGTATCATCTTTCTCCTGGTGTTTTAGCGCAGAAACCTTGAACAGTTTGAAGACTTGCTCTCACTCATCTGCTGCCAGCAAGTCAACAAGTTCTGCCAGTGTTTCAAGTATTCCTTATACCCATCTCCCCCTGCCCCCCGCCTCTGATCTCAAGCTGCCAAACACACTTGCCACTCGCTTCATTGTTCGCTCTTCTATATCTCACATGTAGGCTTTGCATCCAGATAAACCTTCCTTGCATTTACCCTTGAACTCAGACCACCCCGCTGGGCAGACTAGTCATCCTCCCCGTATTTCCCAGTTGTCCCTCTTTGTCCCACATGCTCTGCTGGCTCTTGCCCACTGTCCACAGACCACCTTTTCATTCACACAGTGACGTAGTAACAGTTACTGAACATTTTCACCCACCTGCATTGGTCACTGCTAAGCACTGTCGCCGTGCCTGTCAGCCACATGCACCGCCTTTAACCTTCATTATAGTCCTATGGTTCGGTCTCCGTCATTCTCATTCAACGGGTGAGAAAACTGGGGCCCAGGGATATCAGGAAATTAAGCCAGGACCTCACAGCCAGTAACTGGAAGGCAGATTGAAGCCAGTCAGTATGGCTGCAGTCCCTTGTCATCCCTGAGGTGGCCCCTGCAAACGCGCAGCCTGCTGTGATCACCTTTCACCAACATGCACTGCTCACTCGTTATACACGACCTCAAGCTAACAAAACTCTTTCCAAACAAGGGATGGTGTAAGTGAATGTTACTCAGTTTATCACCGCAGTCTGCGTAGTGCAAGAGCCCCTAAATGTCTGTGTCTACCACTCTGCACTCTACAGTGCGTTCCTTTCATAGAAATGTTCACACACACAGCACCACAGGTACTGTTTGCAGACCCACTGTGTGTCAGGCACAACCCGACGGGAACAGAAAAGCTGCGCCTCTTACGGGATGTTGTACAAATGCTGTCTTCCCTTCCACCTCCTAGTTCAAAGCAAACCTGGAGAAGAACAAGCAGGGCCTAGAGACAGACAACAAGGAGCTGGCGTGTGAGGTGAAGGTGCTGCAGCAGGTCAAGGCCGAGTCCGAGCACAAAAGGAAGAAACTGGACGCGCAAGTCCAGGAGCTCCACGCCAAGGTCTCCGAAGGAGACAGACTCCGGGTGGAACTGGCTGAGAAAGCAAATAAATTACAGGTGAGCCTAGAATACTTTACCCTGGACAGGTCCCACAGCAGCGGATATACAGGTCCCGTTTCATCCCTCTGTGGCCATAAGGGACCCACGGCTTATGTGTTATTTAGGACCTGCCAAGGGCCATGCCAAGTACATAGGTCCAGTCTTAGGTCCATAGTGTGTATTCTCTAATTAAGTTAAATAATACTTAAGAATAAGACAGCATAAATTGGCCTTAAATATAGATTCCACATTGCACTATAGATACTTGGTTTTTTTAGTTGTTTTAAGGACAACTTCAACTTCTCCATCAGTCTAATCAATAAGAGAACAGGAACAATGGGCAAAAAAAATCATACCTAGTATTAGTGAAGACTTGTGAAAACTGGGCTTTTTTTTTTTTCAATTTTGTTTCATTATTTTTAGAAAGAGGGGAAGAGGGAGAGAGACATCAATGTATGGTTGCTTTTCACCTGCCTCCAGCCATAGACCTGACTGGAGACCTGGTTTGCAACCTTGTTATGTGCTCTGGCTGGGGAATCCAACCTGCGACCTTTGGGTTTGCAGGCTGGCACCTTATCCACTCTGCTACCAGCCAGGGTTAAAACTGGGCTTTTAATGCACTGTGGTTGAAGTTTAAGTTAACACAACCCTTTCTATTCTGGAGGACAGTTTGGTGATTTTAGTGTCACAGGCCTTAAAAATATGAATACCCTTGGACCCAATAAATTCTTGACTAGTGATTCCTCCTAGGGAAATAATTAAGGATGTGCACACAGATTCAGCTTTAAGAATGCTCATTGCAAAAGTAGGTATAAAAGAATATAATTGGAAATAACTATTGTCTAAGAACACTTCTATACAAACAATATACTCACAGTAGATGAGTAGTTACTGGTGAGGAAAGATGTACATTATGTGTCACTGCACGGAACAAAAAACACGAGACTGTTAAATTGGAGGCCCAGGACCCCACATGTGGTCCCACTCATGGCAGTGGTTGGTTACAGTGAAAGGCATCAAAAAAATCAGTAAAGGGCAAAGTGCCGGGCAAGGCCCTGAGGGAACTGGCACAGCTGCCGGCGGCCTCTCCTGGGGCAGGCACGCGTGATGAGCGCTGCCCCCACAGCACATGATGAGTCCATGCCAGGGGCATCCCCAGGGCAGCACAGACTCACCCCGGAGGCGCCCTCACCTGGCAGACCAGAGTTTCAGGCTCCAGGAGGAACGCAAGTGTTCAATGTGAAGGACAGCGTTCGCACAGAGGGTGCTGTCAGCCTCGGGACCGTCTCATAGTGTAGGGCCAGCACGCCCGCTTGTCATGGAGGGAGTGGAAGGGGCCTTCCCAGCATCAGCTCCCGGAGCCAGCCCCTAAGGAGAACTTTCCAGCACAGCCCTCCTCTGTGAACTCTTCTTAGTGAGATGGTGTGTGTGCAGGTTAAAGCCACAGGTGCTTACAAATCCAGAACGATTTTCCTTTAAAAAAAGATGTGTTAGAAACAGTTTTGGCTGGTCATATGTGGTAGGGAGACAGAGCGTGGGATATTCAGGGGACACCGGGGCTGCACCGGGCACACGGGCAGCTCATCGTGTGTGTTCTCCCATTCAGTCCTCACCCTACCCGCCAGTGAGTCCGGTAGACAGGAATGGGAGGCTCAGAGAAGCTCAGCAGCCTGTCCCCTCCCCGCCTCGGGTGGCTTCCCTCACAGTCTCCAGAGCCGGAGCTGAGAACAGGCCCTTCTCCATCTCACTGCTGCTAGGGTTGGTGAGCTGGGCTCTCTGAGGGATGCTGCCGAAATGAATAAAAGAGGTGTCATTAGCCTGAGGAACGTGTTTAGATTTGTCCTCTATGTGCCCTCCTTTTGCTAGTAGGACTAGGGGACAAACTAGAGCAAAGGGGTCTACTTTCCTTTCTGAGCCCCTCTGCTTCTTATACCCACAGTCCTCACAAAAACTTGGTGAAAGGTATTACTATACCATGGGGATTGGCGGGGTGGGGGTGGGGGGGCGTATTTTAGAGTTCTTAATTAAAAAGGAAAAAAATATTTTTATTCATGAAATTTTACCATAAGAGGTAGCTAAATATCCATGATAAATATGTACCACATTAATATATATATATATATATATATATATATACCACATTTTAAAAAATCTATTATAGGTGGCATGCTCTATTATTAGTTTCTACATTAGTGATTCTACATTTAATACACCTCATGATGTGATCACTACAATATTACACTACAATAACTGTGCAAGTTATCACAAGCTTATTGACTATATTCCCTGAGTTAATACCAGGTTTTTTAAGCTTAAAAAGAACTTTTCACTGTGAATACTAAAATTTAAAATTTGAATTTCTATAATAAAAATTTCAGGTCCTATAAGAATATGAATTATATTTGCCTCCCCCACCCCCACCAAAGCCTGTGGTTACTATATCTTGGTATGAAAAAGGATCAAAACAGCTCACAGGCTTATCTCAGAGCCTCTTCACATGGGAGAGCAGCCACTGACAGGACTTGCTATCTTCTTTGTCTCTTCATTGTGGAAAACAAGTTAGTAAACTAGTTAGGAGACTGCCCCTCCGTGCGTGGGCTCTCCAGGTTTAAACTCCCTGACCTGTTGGCAGGGGGACATTCCACTGGCTGTGGAATGGGTTCAGTGCCTGTTTACTTGGCTCTGTGGGAGGTGACGCACTCTTGGTGATGACAGTCTCCCTCTGTCAAGTTGGGCAGTTTCAAATTCACCCACCCTCCCCCAGGAACCACTCTTGTTATGTTCATTTAAGAGAAGTGATTCTGGACCCTTTTATCTGCTTACTGGTCAGTTGAATTTAATCTTTTATGCCTTGCAGAATGAATTGGATAATGTCTCAACTCTTCTGGAAGAAGCAGAGAAGAAGGGTATTAAATTCGCTAAGGATGCAGCTAGTCTCGAGTCTCAACTGCAGGATACACAGGTATTCTGGGGGGAGTGAGGGGCCTCTAATAATCACTACCATTTCTATAATTACTACGCTGGTGTAACATACTGACTCCAGAACTGCCTTCTTAACACCTATTTCTGGTTTTATGGTATACATAAGTGGAGCCCGGTTGCACTAACGAGCCTTGATACTCAGGCAGTCCCTGAAGCTCGTGTCTCAACACAGGGCCCTTCCTGTGTCTCACAGGCACGTGGGGCCCAGGCGCAACTCCTGCTGGCACCGCCAGGTGCTGCCTGGACTGTGGTTCACCCGACAGCAGTCCTGTTGCACATCTGAGTGTTGCTGGCCATTATTTATTTTTTAAGATCCTATTTATTTATTTTTAGAAAGAGAGGGAAAGAAGCATTGATGTGAGAGAGATATTTATCAGTTGTATCTCACACATACCCTGACCAGGGACCTGGCCCACGTGCCAGGCATGCGCCCCAACCAGGAATCAAACCCGCAACCTTGTGCTTTGCAAGACAGCGCCCAACCCACTGAGCCTCACCGGTCAGGCTTTGCTGGCCGTTTTAAATAAGACTGTTTGGTAAAGGTTGAAATTTCATTACATTCACCTAGAAGAAACAGCCCATTTTGTAAAAGGGGCTGGGGGGGTTGAAGCTTGCTTATCATAACTTTTTAAGCCTGTGTTGAATTATTATTATTATTGCTGTTTTTAAGGATAGAACTCAGGTTAATGACTATATAATGTAATATTTTCTATATTACATTTTCATATAATATGAAAGTAATGGAGCAACTTTCTTGGAGTTTGACATCTTATTTTAATTAAGTTTACAAACTTTATACGGGTGTGTATTTGCCAGGTTCTGGGCCCAGTGCTGGGGATACAGGTTAAGAATCTCAAACGGAAACTGCAATAAGTTGGTAGTTAGGGACAAGTCCATTGTAATTGCGGCTTATGCTGTGACAAGGCACATTCCAGCCAGTGAGGTTACAGACAAAGGGTCAGGTCACAGAGAGCTCCATATGTGTGCCTTTGAAAATTTTAAGTCTGAATGTAATGGGAAAGATATGTTTGTATTTACATTTATCACAGTCCCTCTGGCAGAAAGTATAAAGGGAAGACCATCTAGGGGTTGCCCAATATCGGGGATAATCCTCGTGAGAAATGCCAGGTGCCTGGACTGGGGCAGGACGGGATCCCAGGAGTGAGGCGCGGCGGGAAGGGAGGTGTCTGGGCCCGCTGGCAGGGTCCTGGCCTGGGCCCTGGGGGCAGGCGGTGCTGCCATTCCTCCTGAATGAGTTTAAAGCAGGGTTTGTTGTTAAGAGCTTTCATAAAATCATTGTGTGTTGTAAAGTTATTTGTTTGTTAATATCACTGGGTATTTGTCATACACCAAGGCTCTTTGTTTTTTATAACATGATATTTTTTAATAAAGGTGTTTCATTTTGGTGATTACTATAACAGTATCCATCTTCTATAAAAATAAACAGGAGCTTCTTCAGGAGGAAACACGCCAAAAGCTTAACCTGAGTAGCCGGATTCGGCAGCTGGAGGAGGAGAAGAACAGTCTTCAGGAGCAGCAGGAGGAGGAAGAGGAGGCCCGGAAGAACCTGGAGAAACAAGTGCTGGCCCTGCAGTCCCAGGTGTGTCCTTTTAGGGGGCCGCGGTGGCCCAGAAGTGTGTATGAAGCAGCTCGTGTCCCTGCTGCGCTGGATTGCTTCAGCTCGATTTGGAACAGTTAATTAGGTTGCACTAAATAAAACCCATTAAGTATTTTTTCTTTGACCCGGCCAAATCTGATACTATGCCAGTTCTAATGTTGGGAGCATTTAAAATAAAGGCACGGAACTATGTCAGCTATGTAAAGTTTTGGGTTTTGGTTTTTTGTTTTTTGGGGTTTTGTTTTGTTTTTAATTTTATTGTTGTTGTATTACATCCGTTCCCTTTTTACTCCCCTCTGTCCCCTGCTATGTAAAGTTTTAATCCAATCATTTTATAGATTACTGGCTAAGGAATTAAATTACAGTCTAAGATTAATTTGCTGAAAATCCCATCGTATTAATTTGTTATTCTCAGAAAATAGTGAAAACAAGTTTATTTCTTTTTTCCTCATGCAAAAACCAGTTGGATTTAATATTGATCTTTATTTCTTGACATAAACCTAGTTGACGGATACGAAGAAGAAAGTAGATGATGACTTAGGAACCATTGAAAGTTTGGAAGAAGCCAAAAAGAAGCTTCTCAAAGACATGGAGGCGTTGAGCCAGCGCCTGGAGGAAAAGGCTCTGGCCTATGACAAGCTGGAGAAGACCAAGAACCGGCTGCAGCAGGAGCTGGACGACCTGATGGTGGACCTGGACCATCAGCGCCAGATTGTCTCCAACTTGGAGAAGAAGCAGAAGAAGTTTGATCAAGTGGGTTTTCTCTACATCCCTGTTCCCCAGGTTCCAGGACTAGGGCCTCCCATTGTCTCTTCCTGGCCAAGCTCTCAATTTTATTTTAGTTTAAAATCATGTTTTCACATTTAAAAGCAATACACATTTAAAAATTGGAAATTGGAAAAAAGCAGACAAGCAAAAGGAAATAAGAACACCCATAATCCTCTAGTAGTATTCTTAGCAATAAGTTAGACATAATGAATGAGAAGAGTTTATGTGCTTTTCGAGTTGTTTTTGCTGTTTCCCCATGCTGTTCCGTACAGCTGTTAGCAGAAGAGAAGAACGTCTCTGCTCGCTATGCTGAAGAGCGCGACCGCGCTGAAGCAGAGGCCAGGGAGAAGGAGACCAAAGCGCTGTCACTGGCCCGGGCCCTCGAGGAGGCGCTGGAGGCTAAGGAGGAGTTCGAGAGGCAGAACAAGCAGCTGCGGGCAGACATGGAGGACCTGATGAGCTCCAAGGACGACGTGGGGAAGAACGTGAGTGTCCCTGAGGGCGGGTCCCATCAAGGGAGGCAAGCAACGCCTGCACAGTGCCTGATCGACCTGGGGGTGCCTATCCCTTCAGCAGCAGCATCGGGGAGCATTCGGCCTGCGTGTCAACGTGGGACTAAAGTCTTCTGGAATAAAAGGGGCAGGTTTTCTGCAGTCTGTTCTCAGTGTGGGGTTCTTATAGCAGCACCTGCAGGTGGTGGAGATTTTCTTGTCACTTTCATGGGCCCTCCCTGCCCTCACCTGCATTCGGGGCAAGAGGGGGCTTTAAACGAAGGCTGTCCTTGTCCCTGAGTTGGCAGGTTGTTACCAGGCACAAGCACCTCAAGGCCTCTCAGACAGAGGAAGTGGGGTCTGTCCCAAGTATGGAGTGGGGGCCTGGAGAGGAGCAACATGGGGATGGCAGCTCCCTCAGACCTGGGACCCCCCTCCAGTGAGATCCCCTTATTTCCCTAAAGACTTCAAATGCTTTGGGGCTTACTCAGTTTGGAAATTTCTGTGATACTGTTTATCCTTCCACTGCATGCGTCTGCTGCAAGAGCTACAGTGGTTTTTATTTTCTCTGACCCTCCCTTAGTACATATGTAAAGTGTTGGGATAGTAAAGTGAGCCCAAGCCTAGGAATCAAAAACAGGATCAGGACTTGGCTTTTCCACCAGCTTCCATTCTGACCAGAAGCCACTTAACCTCTCTGTAAGCCTAAGTTTCCTCATCTGTCAAATGGACATTATTCTTGCTTGATTTCCTAAGGCTCCTACAGATGTGCTTTGAGAAGCATAGTCCTCTATGAAAGTACCATCTAATTTTCATGGGATCTGGGCTCTCCAGCTACATCAGGAGGGAGGGAAAACTGTCCTACTTTTCTCCTGAGTCTATCTTACAACCCTGTGGCCAGGGGACCAGCCCATGGATAAGAAAAGGCCACCTAGAGCAAAAATGGCTACGATCACATAGTAAAGTGTAGAGCAAGAGTTCCACAGTTGATTCCTTTTTCTTGTTCCATATTAGTTTTCTCTAGAATAACTGACAGTCATGCATTTATCCCACAAACATTTCTTTTGTGCCTGTGAGGTGCCAGACACTGCTAAGAGACAGAGCCCCCCTTGGCCCTGTGACGTAGCCAGGATCCCCAGAGGGGATTCACGGCAGCTCCTGCGCATGCCTGTCAAAAGGGTTGTCTTGGGAATCAGAACATGAGGCGGAAGCACTGGGCTGGGAGAAGTGGATGAATGGTGGTGGTGGGGACCTTGGTCCAGAGAAAGGTCAGGCCTCTTTGATCTGTCCCTTGCTTCACAGGATTGGCACACCCTGATATCTAAGCTTCCATGTGGGCATTTTCAGTACAAATGATTTTTTTCCACAGCAAGAAAGGCTGTACCACAGCACCTGTTACATGCAGCAGACAAGTGCCCCCAGCAGGCAGGCTTTTCTGACACCACACTCTTCTCCTTGTTCTTGGGCTTCTTAAGATCTCAGCAGCAAGGCCATCAGGGAAGAACTGATTGATTACAGAACACACGTGAATAAGGGAGTCGGTGCTGTCGTTGAGTGGCAGGCTCCGACATGAGCGCTGACAGAAGCCATAGCAGGAGAGGGAAGGATGTGAGTGGTGTCAGGGAGCCGGCCCAGGGTGCCTGGTGTGCCCAGCCTGCTGTGTGGGGCTATGAAATAGGAACACTGCTGTCCTTGCTGGCCTCTGCTAGGGGTCAACTCTCTTGTGCTTTCTGTGGTTTAGGTTCATGAACTTGAAAAATCCAAACGAGCCCTAGAGCAGCAGGTGGAAGAAATGAGGACCCAGCTAGAAGAGCTGGAAGATGAACTTCAGGCAACAGAAGATGCCAAGCTTCGCCTGGAGGTCAACATGCAGGCCATGAAGGCTCAGTTTGAGAGGGACTTGCAAACCAGAGATGAGCAGAATGAAGAAAAAAAGCGGCTGCTGATTAAACAGGTGGGTTGAAGAAGTGTGGCCTCCAGGGCAAGAGCATGTTCACTCTCGAAGCCCCGTTTGGGGGTCAGTATCCTGTTCATTCATGTTAGATGGAACACATGGACTGAAGTAAAATTAATTTATTGGGTCACTTGATAATTTTATTATTTACAGTTTAATGTGGTTGGTTTGATTTCCTATTTCTCAGACAATGTCATTGCTTATAAGCCAGGATGCTTATCAGTTGAAAAGGCTTCAGTGGAACCTCAAGCGGGGTGGGTAGACTCAAGTTCTGTGGGTGCTGGCAGAGCTGGTGAAGGAGAGAATCCAAGCGCACCAGACAGGCGATGCAGCATTCCTGCAGTTCAAGTCTGTGTGCTCGTTAAACTACTCTTTAAAGGAGAAAAACCAGATATTTACTTTTTTTCTCTTAAAAAGTTACTAGGCACTTGTGACTTGTATTCTTTCCTAAATGTATGTTAATCTTCTAAAAGTTTACTTTAAAATGCTTTTGGGAATATTGTGACACTCCCTTGGAGTTTGAGGTATCAAATCTTAGATTATTTAATTTTAAATTTTCATTCCATGAATATTTATTGTATTAGTCACTCAGTGCTAGATAACAAATGACCTCATGTAGTGGCTCCAACACCACTTGCTAAGTTACAGCTCTAAACGGACCAGCGGGGCCGCACTACCTGAAGGCCTGGTGGGACTGGGGACCCCTGTCCAGCTGGCTCACCCACATGCTGCTGGCCCAGCGCCTCGGCACCTCGCCCGCAGGCCTCTCCAGGCTGCCGGGGTGTCCCTGGAGGGAACTTCCCCAGCACATGGTCCTGCGTCTTGCAGTTTTGTTTCGCGTGACCTACAATATGAGTTTGAGATGAGGGACCCTACCTTCTTAGGTGCCCCTGCAGTAATTGGTGGAAAAGGTGTTACCAGGTGTTTTTTCAAGACCTCTCTGAACAAAATTCAACTAGTGTGGTTTTCTGTTCATAATAATAACTGCTTGGGAGCAGAGAACAGTTGTGCAGAATAATCGGAGCCTCACAGGACAGGGGCTGCCTGTTCTCCACAAGCAAATACCTGGGCCTGACCAGACGTGACCAACTGTCCCTTAGGTGCGGGAGCTTGAGGCAGAGCTAGAGGATGAGCGGAAACAGCGGGCACTTGCTGTTGCTTCGAAGAAGAAAATGGAAATAGACTTGAAAGACCTTGAAGCTCAAATTGAGGCTGCAAACAAAGCTAGGGATGAAGTAATCAAGCAGCTTCGTAAACTTCAGGTATGTGCCACCAACCATTGGTCTTTGATGGTGTCATCTGGCCCTGCTGAGATCGAACACAGTGAGACCCATGAAGCTGGGGGGAAAGCTCTGTGCAGCACCTAGCCCGCCACCCGTGGCTGTGGCAGCAGGCCACGCAGAAGGCAGCGAGCGCCCTTAGCACGTCAGGACAGGGCCCAGGTGGGGTCAGCAGGTGGGGCTCTAGGAGGGGGACGGGGGGATGGGGGACAACACGTGCTCTTTGGGCTCCAGGCAGCTTCTGATGGTGCTTAATTGGCGCGGCCACTGAGCCACCAGCAGACAAGGTGTTGACTCCCCTCTATCATCGCCGTGAGTTTTAGTCATCTTTTCAGTCTGATTTAATTGTCACTTTTGCTTCTCAGATGCTGTGCGGGTTTTCACTCTCACAGTGACAAAAAGGAATTTCTATAAAAATGTGCTACTTGTCAGGATGGAATGGGTCCCCTCAAAACTTCTCTGGGGGGATATTTGTCAGTTGTGACAAAAGCTGTAGAAAAATTCCATCCCTTTGACCTTGGTGATTCCACGTCTTGAGAATTTATTCTAACAAAACACAAAGATGAGAAAAATACTTATTTATTATAAAGATCACAGCAGACATGGTATTTCTGATTAGGAGAAATGGAAACCACCTCAACGTAGGCTGACTGACAGCCACGTAAATGATGGAGCTACACGGCGGTGGCAGCAGGCGGCCTGTGGCGCAGGGCAGTTTAGTTTATAATCCTGCACACGTGTGCGCATACACTTTTTTGCATGCAGACATGTAGATACACTTATTTAGGAGAAAGTTTAGGAGAAATCATCCCTGGGTAATGGGTTTATGAGTAACTTATTTGGTAACTTATTTGCTTGTACTTTTTTTTTAAAGCTAAGTACAGAGGTTTTTATTTTTACTAACTACAAGTTATTTATTAAGTTCTTTACAAAGAATATCCATGACATGATTTAACTTATTTAATAGCTTTATTGAGATGCAATTCACATACCATTACAATTTACATAAAGTGTTTTTTTTTAGTAAATTCATAGTGGTGTGGAACCGTCACCACTACCTAATTCTGAACACTTCGATTCCCTTTGAAAGAAACCCTCTACCTGTTAGCTGTCCCTCCATACTCTCTCTGCCGCTAATCTACTTTCTGTCTGTAGATTAGCCTCTGCTGGACATTTGATATAAGTAGCACCATACAATAGATAGTTTTCGTGACTGGCTTCATTCATTTAGCATGTTTTCAAGGTTCATCCATGTGGTAGCATGAATAATTTTTTTGTTCCTTTTGTATGAACCAAATAATATTTATTCCATTGTGTAGATATTTGTACAATTTTTTTTTTTAAAGATTTTATTCATTACCTTTAGAGAGAGAGGGGCAGGGAGAGAGGAAGAAAGGGAGAGAAACATCAATATATGTTTGCCTTTCACCTGCCTCCAGCTACGGACCTGGCTGGAGACCTGGCTTGCAACCTGGTTATGTGCCCTGACTGGGAATCAAACCAGCAACCTTTGGGTTCACCGGCCAGCACCTTTTCCACTGTGCCACCAGCCAGGACTTGTACCACATTCTATTAATCCATCAGTTGATGTACAGTTGGGGTACTTCAGCTTTTTGGCTACAATGATAATGGTTCTGTGAACATTCACATATTTGTGTGGCCTTGTGCTTTCAATTTTTGTTAGTTATATATCTAAGAGTGGAATTGCTAAGTCATGTGGTAACTTCAATTTTAAGGAACTGCCAAACTTTTTCACAGTGACTATACCATTATACATTCCTTCCAGCTGTGTATGAGGACTCCAGTTTCTCGACACCTTCACCAACACTTAACTCGTATCTATCTTTTCTTTATAGCTATCCAGTGGGCATGACGTGGTTCCTCATTTCCCTAATGACTAGTGCTGCTCACTATCTTCTCTTGTGCTAATGGTCATTGTCTTACTTGGAAGGTCTTTCAACCTTCCAATCATCTTTCTGAGATATTTTTAATAATTGAGTTGTAACATTTCTGTATATATTTTGAACATTTCTTTTAAGATATATGATTTCCTGATAGTTTCTTTCATTCTCCAGCTTGTCAATTCACTCACTCAGTTGAATTATTTACACCACCAAAGTTTTTAATTTTGATAGAGTCCATTTTATTTTTTCTTTTCTTTCTTGTGCCTTTTCAAATTAGATCTATGAAACCACCACCTAATCCAAGATCATAAAGACTTACTGTTATTTCTACTGTTTTATACCTTACCCTTTTTTTTTTTAATCCTCATGCAAGAATAGTTTTTGTTTTGATTATTTGATTTTTAGAGAAACATCCAATTGGTTGCCTCCCATACACACCCTAACAAGGGATCATATTTACAAAATTTTGGTGCATGGGATGATGTTCTGAGCCACCTTTACTCTTTTATGAACTCCATTTGGAATTAATTTTCGTTATATGGTTTTATGTATAAATTCAACTTTATTCTTTTGGATATATATATCCAGTTGTTAGAAAAAACTGTTCTTTCCCTCATTGAATAAATTATATTTCATTGATCTATATATATCTAACCTTATGCAAATACTATACAGTCTTGATTACTGTAGCTTTGTAAATTTTGAAATGGGAAGTGTAATCTCAGCTTTGTTCTTCTTTTTCAAGATTGTTTAGCTATTCAGGTCCTTTGCAATTCCATATGAATTTCATCAATTGCTGCACAAATAAGTAAAATTCAAAAAGCTAGCTCAGGTTTTGAGGTGGTGTTGACTCAGTAGATCAACTTGGAGAATATCGCCGTCTTAAAGTATTGTCTCTGGTCTGTGAACATGGCCATCTTTCCATTTCTTTAGCTATTTTTTAATCTTTTCAAAGATGTTCTATAGTTTTTGGTGAACAAGTCTCACACTTCTTTAGCTAAATTGACGCCTAAGTATTTTATTCTTTTTGATGCTATTTTAAGTGTAATCATTTTTCTTAATTTTTAGAATGTTTATAATTTGTGTACAGAAATACAACTGGGTTTTGTATATTGATCTTGTATTCTGCAAAATTCTTGAACTCATTTATTCATTCTAGTGGTTTGTTTTTTAATGAGTTCCTTAAGGTTTTCTATATACAAGACCATATCATCTACAGGTTGACTTAGTTCTCTTCTTTTCCAATCTGTATGTCTTTTGTATCTTTGTCTTGGCCTAATTGCTTTGACTAAACTCCCCAGTAAAGTCCAGCAGAAGTGGCAAAAGCAGGCATCCCTGTTCTGCTGCTGATCTTAGGGGAAAAGCATTCAGTCTTTGACTGTTATGCAGATAATAACTGTCAGTTTTTCACTGATGCCCTTTCTCAGAGTTGAGGAAGTTTCTAGTCAGCCTATCGTTTTTATAATGAATGGGTGTTAGATTCTGTTAAATACTACCTCTGAATCCTGAGGTAATTATATAGTTATATTAATTCACTCTTGTTGTCAAG
Organism: Noctilio leporinus; assembly: GCA_004026585.1. Classification (NCBI taxonomy): domain Eukaryota; kingdom Metazoa; phylum Chordata; class Mammalia; order Chiroptera; family Noctilionidae; genus Noctilio; species Noctilio leporinus. The sequence continues at coordinate 94,853 of PVIW01002527.1, read as the reverse complement.
CCAATCTTGCATTGCTCGTGTAAATCTCAGTTGGATGGTGGGATGTAGTGAGGTACAAATATACATGGTGTATGTATAATTTTTGATACATTGATGGGTTCAATTTGCTACTATTTTGCTGAGGGCTTTTGTATATATATTCATAGAGGATATTGATCTGAATGTTTTCTTGTGATAGCTTTGTCATTTGTATATACGTATATATTTACAATGAATGCATACTACTTTCATAATCTGGGAAAATATATTTAAAAACTAAGAATGAAAACTGCCCCAAGACCTTCTTCCTATTTACCCTAGGCTCAGATGAAGGATTACCAGCGTGAACTAGAAGAAGCTCGTGCATCCCGAGATGAGATTTTTGCTCAATCCAAAGAAAGTGAAAAGAAATTAAAGAGTTTGGAAGCAGAAATCCTTCAATTGCAGGAGGTTTGTTTGTTTACTTGTTCATTTGTTTGTTCAGTAAATAATTGTCCTTGCAATTTTTCCAAGATGAGATAAATATATCTTAGTATCTTTGTAGCCTTGTGTAATTTCCCTTTCTGTTTTTAATATATTTATGGACCATCTTACTGCTTCAGTTCAGCAAAGTGGTTACACTTTGCTCATGTATATGCCTCTACCAAGCTGAAGATAGAGGTGCTGATTAGTAACTTCCATGCCACTTGGCAGGCGTCCCCCATGTGTGAGGAAAGGGAATGATGCCTCTTTATTTAGTGCTGGTTAGCATCAGAAACTACTTGCCTCGGAACTCGGACCTAAGTGATGTGTAAGATGGCCTTGTTTTACAAAGAAGCACTATGTGTGATACTTACAAAGAGAGATGTTTTATATTTCATTACATTTCTAAGTGAATCATCTTGTAATCCAACAATTCTTTAATATATCTCTTTTGTAAGATCTCATGGGGAGGAACTGATGAAGAGTTACATATAATATGGGATTGATCATATCAATGCTAGGTATACTTGAATATATACATTTCTTTTTTAAAAACTCACTGAGGTATAGATGACATACAAAGAACTATACATATGTAATGGGTACATAAACTTCTATATAAATGAAGGACTATCAGATTTATTTGAAGCTGTAAACATAAGGCAACTTAAGTTGAAATGTTATCAGTGAATATGAAAACACTCCAAACACAAACACCTAGAAATGCTGGATAAAATGTCACCAAAGATATAACTGCAGGGTGGGGTTTGCCAGCAAGAAAAGGGACCCCCTAGGTCAGGAATGGAGAAGGACTGAAAACCAGGTAAGTAAACACTGAGCAGATCGAGAGCCAGCTTGTGGGTTCAATCCTTCTTTGTTTTCTATTTCATTAACTTTTTGCTTGCACCTTTATTCCTTTGAATTTTTTCTTTTTCTGACTTACTGAGTTGGACATTCATTTATTTTCAAGCTTTCCTCTTGTCCAAGCTGTTCATAGATATTATTTAACTCCTAAATTTTTCTAATTTCTATGGTTTATCCAATGAATAACTTTAAAAATGTAGTTTAAATTTCCCAGTGTGTGCCATTTATTTTTTGCTCAGTTGATTTGTAGTTTTATTGCTTATACTTAGAGAATATTAAGAGTCGGGCAGCTCTAGGGCCTAGAATGTAAGTCTTTATAAACACTTCTTAGGTGCCGAAAATGAACATGTATTTGTCAATGATATAGAATGGTCAAGACCTCCATGCTTCATCATGTAGTGGATTGGGGGTATCCCCAAAAGGGATGGGGCTCTGGGGGAGTCTGTCTCCTGGAGGGCTCCCAGGGCGTTACCCAAGCTCCCAAACACGGTGCAGCCCAGCACTGTTCTCAGAAAGCTTTTCTGCAGGCCTTCAGACAAGGGGCCATTGCATGAGGGAGAAGAGACTGATCTGGAAAGATGGCCCTGTCCTCCCTCTATTTCTGCTTCTCCTTACCTCAGACAGACACCTTGTTCATCTGGGTTATAGACCCTACAGTCCTCTTCTTTCTCCCGTGGGTCCCTCAGCCTGTCTGTAGCACAGGCAGCCAGTGGTCTGGAAGGAGCCCTCCTGGGCCCAAGAAACTAGCCCACAGGTGGCCAGATGGTAGAGCTGGCACTTACCCAGTGTTTGTTAATCAGGGCCTTGAGGTCAGGCCCCTGAGTATTGTGCCTGCTGTTGTCACTCCTATCCCATGTGTTAGGGTTCTGTGTGCTGGGTGTTGGGGGGCTACATCCTATGCACGAACATAAGAGGCAGGTGCACATGTAGAGCACACGGACAAGCTTCTGTTATGCAGCCCTGCTTCATGGGCATTGGGAGGTATGCTTTCGCACAGCATGGCATCTTGTGGAAGGGGCAGTGGGTGGGAAGAAGCTCTGGATAAGGAGGGAGTCAGAACCCCAAGTTTCTGCTGTTGACCAGCCTTGACATTTTAGGTAAGTCCCTTCATCTGTGTGGGTCTCAGCCTCATGAGCTAAGGGAAATAGTGCAGCTCTTAAGTTCTGAGAATATGGTCTTTACCCAATTGGGGTGAGAAATGTATCCTGACACCTGCCTGTGGAAAACCCTCTTTCCAAGGACATTTGCAGAAAAGCAGCCATCAGGCAGCTCTTCCTGCACAGGGCCAGATGGCCAGCAGGCACAGAACAGTTTCCTTGCCCTGCCTTCATCCCTAGGAGGCCTGCAGAGTTTCAGAGCCTGACTGGCTGGGGCTCCCATCTCCTTCAAGAAAGAGGTCCTGCTGACCACAGAAGCCCATCTCCCTGAGTCAGAGGCCACACTCCACCTGACTTCTCCCCGTGGGAGAAGTGCTCACTGCACTGCACGAGCACCCTATCTTCTGGTGCCTTGGTATTTAGTCACTGGCTTGTCTAGTTAGTGTGCTGGATCTGCAACCTATGTTACTTATATGTGACATGCTTTCAAGACCATGAATTGGTATAGTTCTGAGTTTGTATAAAGTTTGTGCTCAGTTTATAATAATGAAACACCAGCTTCCTGAGAAGGACACAAATACATTACATATTTCTTAACTTAGAGGGGCCAGGCCCTTACGTAGACTAGGACTTCCCACTGTGGACACGGTTACGTGAGGATGTTGACACAGCACATCACCTGGCTGACCTGCACCTAAATGTTGTCCCAGCAAACCTGCCAGTTTAGTTTCTCGCATAAAACTCTGAGGCTCTCAGAGTGCCTGGAGCCAGGTGGCTACAGCCTACAGGCAGAGCTAAAACCATGGTCTAAACTCATTTAGGAACTTGCGTCATCTGAGCGAGCCCGCCGACATGCCGAGCAAGAGAGAGATGAGCTGGCCGACGAGATCGCCAACAGCGCCTCTGGCAAGTGAGTCCCCGGCTGCCGGCGGGCGGGGCGGGCGGAGCGGGCGGAGCGGGCATCCAGAACTAGTGGCCGCCGCACTGGTTCTCTCAGGCACCTGCATCACACCCCTTGGGGCTGCCTGCTGCGCTGGGACGGCTGTGGGTGTTGTCTGGCCTAGGCGCCAGCAGTCAGTTTGCTCAGCTGTTCAGACTCGGGAAAGAGGAGCACGAGATGCTGAGCCCCCGCCACTGCTGGCCGCCCCACGCGGGCAGCTCACACCTCCCTGTGCCCATCATGCCCACACTAGGTGTGAAGGAAGGACTTTCAAGCTAACCTGGCCTCTGTAGACTGTACAACCTGCAATGCAAGTCTTCACTGTCAAACTCATTAGGTTTGACAAGTAGATTCCTCCAACTTACCTTTCCCTAAATGATTTTTCACTAAAAACACCTTTTTCCCCATTAGAAAGTTGCTTTCTCCTACAGTGGGCTCATCAGGGTCATTTCCTAGCCTGCCGTGAGGAGTTAGCACCTTCTCTCTATGCACTGGAAAGCCAGTAGTTGAACCGAGAAACGCCAGGCTCTGTTTGGGGCTGCTGGCCGCCGGGAGCAGGTGGAGAGGCAGCGGGAGGTGATCTGGAGGCTCCCGCAGGGGTGCAGGCTGGAGGCGCTGGGGCTAGACCGGGGCGGCAGGCATGACGGTACAGAGAAGTTTGTGGCCTGTTTGAAAGTGTGGTCAGTAGGACTTGACAGATTGGGCGGTGGGTACAGGGGACAGAAAAATCGAGAAGGTGCTCAGTTCCTAGCGGCAGGGAGGGAGGAGTCGCCCCGAGCTGTGTACGGTACTGAGCTGTGTCCTCCTTGCCCCGCCAGGTCCGCGCTGCTGGATGAGAAGCGGCGGCTGGAGGCTCGCATCGCCCAGCTGGAGGAGGAGCTGGAAGAGGAGCAGAGCAACATGGAGCTGCTCAACGACCGCTTCCGCAAGACCACGCTGCAGGTGGCTCGAGCAGCAGCCCGTCGCCGCGGAGGGGCTGTGCTGCCCCTCTGGCACGAATGACTAAATCTGTCTGTCCTCTCCAGGTGGACACACTGAACACAGAGCTGGCGGCCGAGCGCAGTGCTGCCCAGAAGAGTGACAACGCGCGCCAGCAGCTGGAGCGGCAGAATAAGGAGCTGAAAGCCAAGCTACAGGAGCTAGAGGGTACTGTCAAGTCCAAGTTCAAGGCTACCATCTCAGCCCTGGAAGCCAAGATTGGGCAGCTGGAAGAGCAGCTTGAGCAGGAAGCCAAGTAAGAGATCTTTGATGCAGTAAAGCAGAACTTACTGCGACGGCTACAGAGCAGGTCCAGGCTCGCTCAGCCAGTGAACCAGAGACAAAACAGACACTTGCCCTGTGAGTGTCCCTCTGGCAGGGGAAGAGATGACAGGGACAGGTGTAACCAGGGTGAGAAAGTGGTGTGAGCCCTCAAGGAAGACAGGGCTCACCTGTCAGCTCTTCCAGGACTCAGCTGGTCATACTAGGCACCATGGTTTTCTAGGCACCATAGTTTATGTCTCTACCCAAAGGTGACTTTCCAAGTTGGTGGCATCACATGAAATGCTGTCATTTGTTGACGGAAATACACTGTGCCCCCGCCCCCCCCCCCCCC